>VZSC01013940.1:336581-359749 GCA_013398225.1 Steatornis caripensis | reverse complement strand
AGACACCATCCACTGCTCTCCCCTCATCTACCCAGACAGTCATGCCATCATAGAAGGCTGTAAGACAGTTCATCTCTCTGTCCTCTGATACATCCACATACGTGGACCAAAGAAATTGTCTTGATTCCTGGATAGATGTCAGCT
This sequence comes from Steatornis caripensis, assembly GCA_013398225.1. Taxonomy (NCBI): domain Eukaryota; kingdom Metazoa; phylum Chordata; class Aves; order Caprimulgiformes; family Steatornithidae; genus Steatornis; species Steatornis caripensis. The sequence continues at coordinate 359,605 of VZSC01013940.1, read as the reverse complement.
GCATCCCTTTGAACTTCATTTAGGGCCCATAGTAGTCCCCAGTCCGTTAGGACCCTGTTGGCAGACCTGTAGCTCATTGTTTTCTTCAAATAAAAAGCAGGATATGATGGGCTGAATTTTGCTCTGAATTCAGTGGATAGGATGACTCAGAGACTAGGATATTACAGGAGGAAAAGAAAGCGGACTATGTGCTTGCTGGGAGAAGAAAGGTCTTTGCAATAAGGAAGCTGATGCAATTAGCCCTTGCTGTTAGGGAGCCTGGGTAGCCTGGGTGCAGTGGTAGCCAGACACTTCTCCTCCTCACTACGTCACCACAGACATTTCGCCAGTGAAGTCAGTGAAGAAACACTGCAGAGGAAGTGGCTTTGATGTTTCCTGCAGGCAAGTATATATAGACCAGCCAGTGTCTCATGCTTTACGTGCATGGCCAGGTCAGGGTGGATGTTACACTCAAACATGCAAGAGTTGTAATACAATGGACCCGTGTGTGACCGAGGGAGGCACTAGATCCTTGGATGCTTCCTTCCCCACCCTGCCCCAGTAGTAGCACGCACAGACATTGTTTCTTGTTCTTCCTAAAGAGCGTGGCCATTGCTAACTCCAGGCAGCACCCCCAAGGGTTCAGCTCCAGGCTGACCACTATGCACCAGGCTTAATTTTCACCACTTACATTATACAGAGTATTCCTAGTTACTACATTTTTTGTGAGAAGGAAGAGAAAATAACTTTGCAAACCCCAGACCTCTTAGACCTTCTGAAAAGAAAGTGTTTAATTTCTCTGGAAGCTCCCTAAGCATTTCAGAAAAACTTGGAAGGAGGAGACTATGAAAAGAGGATGAGAATGGAATGAAAACACTGTGTTCCAAAAAAAAAAAAGCTAAACCAAAGAAAATTAAAAATTTTGAAATCTTGTTTGACATTTTGATCATCTTCTTCAACCCTTCATATCCTTCCCCTCACTGCACCCCTACACAGCACATTTTTATATTTGGCTGGGCCAAAACTCTTGGTAAATTCCGCCTGTTTTCATGAATAGCATCCATTTCTCCAAAACTCTGTGGTTTTCTTGAGTGGACTGGTTTGCACAGAAACCCCATTCAGCTCTAACACTTAAGTCAGCGGGAAGCTATAGGTACATCTTTATTTCCTAAAGTGATTACTAAAGCCCTCTTCTGTCAAATCCTTCTGGGAGTAGAGCCTAAGGAAAGTTTGAAATATGGACTGAGCTGTAACATCGCTATTGCTCAGCAGGGAGGCTTGTCCCTAAGGTGACTTGCACTGGATAAGTTTGTTTTTCATAAAAGTAAACACTGCTATAGTAACCTGCCCTCTGAAGAATGGCCCACGCCAGCAAATCTAATAATTCACTGCATTCACAGAAGTAACTACAGGGCAGATGCACCCAAACTGCCTTGAAGTGACTCACTTTGGAGCAGCACTTTGCTCAGTGCATGCTATTTTTTGAAGCTCATCCCATTGTCTCCAGTTGTTGCCTGCACACCGACCAAAACAGTCAGAGCTGCTCTTCTCCCAGCTCCCCAACTGGATGGTTTGTCTCTTCCTTGTCTTTTTGCTTATTTCCTGACCCAGTCCACAATGAATCCCAGTTTCGTTCTTCTTGGAGTCTTCATCCAGGCTCTGTATTTTTCTTACCTTGCTGTCACAGTCAGTCTTGCTGGGTTTTACCTTGTACCAGGGCTCTTTCTCAGACATGCTTGACTCTTCAGTTCCTGCTGCGGTTTTGCTGCCTGTTCCAGACTCCTTGACCAAGCAGCCACTATCTATCTCCTCAGCTTCTAGAAAGAGCATCTTTCGTCAACCAGGACAAATGTCCTTCAGCCCTCTCTGCCAAGGGCTCCCTGCTCCTCTACCAGTGTGACATCAGTCCTCTCCTCACACAGCTCCTGGAAATCCTTGCTGTAGAGTATTGGAGAGGTCAGACATTTTCATGAAGTCCATGACAGATCTCAACAGAAGAAATTATTGAGGGCTACATGGGTACAAGTCCTGGCCCAAGAATTAAGAGTGCCATATAGTCCCAGAGGCTAGCAATATTCTAGCAACAGCATCTGCCATACTTTTATCTTTTTACAACCACCACGATCAGTAGATCAAGGCCAAGAGAGAGGTTTCTGGGCAAGATGGATCTGATGACTGAATGGGTGCAACCCTTCTTAGGTTTTGATGAACTTCTCCTCCACATCTCCCTGTCCAGAGTGAGCTCTCAAGCCTCAGCAGTCAAGTCAGTTGGCCACCTCCTTCATGCCACCAATGTCCAGCTGATAAGTGAGGAGAAAAAGTTGAGAGAAAACTTGGAAAAGTTGGGTCTGCCATAGGTCTGGACACCAGCTTGCCCAGACCGCTCCTTGGAGGGATTGCTCTTCTGTCCAAGCATCAGTGCAAGCATGGGGCTTGTCCTGTCCATGCTGCTGTTCCTGTCCTTGTGCTCTCCTGGTTTTGGAGATCACTGGCATTTCCTCTCCTGGTGGTCTTTACATCTGCTACAAATTCCTACAGCAGCAGCTCAGAAAGCTTGAGATCTTTTCGACTTGCTCCTTCTGGTTTCAAGACCAACTTTGCTGTCTTTTAGATATCTTCAAAGAAGCAGCTAAGCCCCGGGGAAAGCTGCAGGGTCTGTGAATGTGCTCAGTAGCAGGCACTTTTACTGGTTGTCTTATGCAGCCGAGGTCTGTATAGCTTTTAAGTCATCCTTCCACACATGTCTGTAAACCCAGTCCTCAGCCATTCAAATTAGGAGCCATGGAGAGGCAACCAATTCCCTCCCTACCTCATGCACACAAGAAGTATCGCTATGTTAGGACGCCTCATAAATAAAACATGTCAGAGGTTTTCCTTGCATCAGATACAATAAACAAATGCATTCAGTCCTTATGTATCAATCAGTGCTGCGAGAAATCATGTTTATACCTGCACAGAAATTGCTCAAGAACAATATGTTCTTGTGAAACTATTACCTCTGTCCCCTCCCTCTCTCCCCGAACCCCACCACAGCCAAGGCCTGGGAGAGCCAAGGCTATTTGGCCACGGGGTAGAAACTACACAAGTGCAACATGCCTGGATGCCATGGGTCTGTTTGTTCAGTGACTCTGAGCCCTCTTCTCATTCTTCCTCCTTGCCGGTTGTTCTTTGCCTCGTCTCATTTTTTCCTGGGCTCAGATTGCAACGGGAGCCCCTTCCTCCTCCTCAAGGCTGAAGAAATCCCCAGGAACAGAAAATGGCCTTTGGGAGAGGGCAGGGAGCGCTCTCCCCACACAGGGGCTGCGCTCCTCTCCCATCCAGCACCCACTTGGCAGCACAGCTGAGCTGGTGACAGATGACAATTTGTTCCTGGCATTGGTCCCTAGTTAATTATGACAGGAGCAAGGAGGGAAGTGAGGAGATTGCTGGAGATGCAGTTGCTTCTCTTGGTGTGGACCAGTGTCAGTCAGTGACTCAGAGGTACGCTGCGGCCCCAGGAGCTCCGCAGGCATGGGACGAGCCCGGGAGCCCAGGCTGTGTCTACGGTAGAAACCATCTTTTCCCAACATCTCCTGAAATCCCTTAATCCAAAGTGCATGTTACAGAAGGGCATTGCTGCACCTGGGTCATGACATATCGTGCCTGGAAAGGGTCCAAAAGGCAGGGGTGGACATGGCAGTGCAGGCAAATACAAGAGAAGTGCTTTAACTCTTCACAGAAGTGAGCTCCAAGGTGCAGTGCTGTGCATCCTCTGTACAAAAACGGAAAGGAAACTGATTTTCAGAAGTGAGGAATGAGTGTGAACTCTCCTCTCCTGTCCTTATCCTCAGTTTCTGATTTTTTTTTCCTGCAGTGATCAGCCATCGTGCAGGTATGTATAGAAATGGCTGAGGAAAACACCATCAGCAGTTAACCCCCCTATAAAGTATCAGCACAGAAATCCTGTCCAAACCATGCATGGTTTTGTGTACTAAACTCCAGCAGCTTGAAGCAGGACAGCAGCTGGATCCAGTTTAAAAACCCAGAACATCACTGACTGCTAAGAATGGCTGGGAAGAGGTAAAGATGGATGTGACTGGCTAAAATTAGAGAAATCTGACTTCTCTCTCTCATTCTCTTTGTTAGAAAAGATTGCAGCCTCACTTAGTTTTATACTTTTCTTTTTGTTTTTTGCTCCTGATCTGAATTGTGGCAATCCACAGCAGAGCACAGGGGATATTGTATGGCATCATTTCTCCTCTGTGTTGGAGGGTTTGCTGGACAATTGCTTTGCAAAAAATCTTTTCAGAGCAGAGCCATCACAAGTCAGGACCTCTTTGTACCAAGGAGAGACTCATCCATGTGCACAGAAGAGCTGGAGCAAAGCCAAACCCTGAGTGTGAGTGGCAAACCCCATGATGTGCCTCTGGGAAGAAGACAGGTTGCTAAAGAGGGGCAGGTGATCAAATACTGAGGTCCGTTAAAATGAAGGGGATGCTTTCATTATTAGTTATGAGAGAACAGTGATGATGATCACTTCCTCTGTTCGATTCATGACAGGGAGCAAACGTACAGCAACAATTTATCACTTGCGCAGAAGGAGAGGCTGGCGTGAAGTGAGAGGACATCACCTTTCCCAGGACAGCCTGTGGGAACAGCATGAGCTCTCACACACCTCTTTGAGTTGAAGCCACTTCATATTCCAGCTGCTGAACCTTTGCTGTGTTTAGTGGCCCCGCTTGCAAAACTCAGAGTTATCACACCTTGGGTAATTAAGTTGATCCCATAGAAATGTATATAAATAATACACCTGAGTAAATGAAAAATACAGCCTATCTGTTACGGAGACTTCTTCTGAAACAGACAGCTGTTTGTCAGATAGGGTAGTAGGTATGGCACATCACTCCACGTGTCACCTTTTACAGAATTCAGAACTTAATCAGAAAATCATGGCTTGATATAAAGCCAAAAAGATTTTTATGATCATTTATACAGATTATGGAATTCCACTTCACAGTTCCTGCTGCTGCGCTCATAATTTCTAGCTGATATAAGGCATATCTTTCAAAAATTATCTAAGCTTCGTTTACAGAATTCAAGCATTAGAGAATCTGTCACATCCCTTAGCAACCTCCTACAATCGTACATTACCTTCTCTGATTAAGAGAAAAATTGCACCTAACTTACAAGCAGGATTTGTCTATATGGAACTACTGGCCATCAGGTATATCTTTTGCTCTAATATTTGAGAACTGGGATAGGCAGAGAAGTGTCAATAGAAGTAAGACTAATTGGTTCTATTAACATTTGGAAGATCCATAAAATCAAGCAGAAAAGTTATACGTAATGTTGAAACAATCTATTCCACCAGAGAATGTACTCATTTGCATTTTCCACCATAGAACAGCTCCTCATTTTGATACTCTATTACAGCATGGATCATACTTTAAGAAAATCTTCATATAATATACTGCAAAATGGAAACATTGAGAAATCAATATTAATCAGATCAACAGAACAAATTAAAACCAAGCAATCATAAAGCATGTTTATTTGTTTTATTTTCTCAAAGTTTTTGCTTACACTAATTTTGAAATTTTGGGTTTTCAACCTCACTCAGAACAAAGACAAATGCTGGAAATCTTTGAGAGACAAAACATCAACATTCGGTGGGACCTTCCAAGATTTCTCTTGCTGACCCAGCTTATATTACCAGAAGACACAGCATAACTGTATCAGATATAGAGCTCCTGCCATTAGCATACACAAATCTGCAGCTGGGGTCTCTGCCAACACAGCCATTCCAGCATTGCTTATCCAGTCTGTTCCTGTTTAGCTTCATATCTCTACACTGGCTCAAAAATGTGCATTTCTCTAAAATAAAATTTGAGCTTTGGTGTTTACGTGGCTTGTGAAATGTGGTCCTATCCACTTGTATTTTGTTTGATTTTTATATCCATATATACATACACATACAGACATGTGCATTCACACATACGCAGAAACATACAGTGTCAGGGACTGAATATAGGCCTTTTCTAATGTTTTCCAGGTGGTTTCCAGGCCCAACAGATGAGATTTTTTTTTCTTTCTAAAGTACTAGGCAGATAAATATTGTTATTTAAAAAAATAAACTTCCTCAAAATTGTCCTCTCTGTTCTGAAAGATCGTCTTGTTCTTTAGGTGATTTATGACACCAATCTGTAAGTACACGTGTATTGTTCAGAGCGTTCAGCAAACAAGACGTGAGTGTTTGAAATACTTCAGGGCAGGAAGACGCATAAAACATTAAAACAGTCTCCCAGTTCTAGTATGGACACTTGAAATCCAGTGTCTTCTTTCCCGTTAACACATCTCATGTTGTCATTGCCTCTTCATATCGACATAAATGAGCATTGACAGGCCAGCTAGAGCAAGGCATTTGCTGTGCATAGATCAAAACCGATTTAAGCTGGGTACATCCTTCATTTTTTAAAGTGTTAGACCCTGGGCCAGATGGGCCAAACTCGTCTGATGTTTTTTTGAGTGATTCCTTACTTGTTGCCCAGCCAAAATTTCTACCGGATCTTTGCAGGCTTCCCATACTAGGGCTGGCGATGTGAGGAGAGGCGCCAGGCGAGTTGCAAGAGCATGACGAATGTTAGGAAATTGGTGTGCCATGACCACGGAAACCACAGTCTGGTGGCAGGGTTGGGCCAGCTCTTTCCCTGGCCAGTTAAATCCCAGGGGTTCCCTCTGGAGTGAGAGAGCCTGCTGCCTGAGGAAACCAGCCTTTCTGTTTCAAGGAGCTGGGACTGGAAAATCTCCAGGGAGAAGAGCAAAGAAATTAGCCCTAAAAGACATGAAACCTTAGAGTATTATGGGAACCCTGAAGGCCACTGCCTGAGGGTGGCTAGGCAAGATGGGAGAGCAAACCCATCCTGCTGCAAGATCAGCCACATTAGAGAGAAAGTGAGACAGATGGAGAGGAGAGGAAAGAGAGACAGGAGCAAAAGGAAGAGCTGGTAACTCAGAGAACCAAGGAATAATTCAGGCTGGGAAGCACCTCCGGAGACCACTCAGTCCAACTCAAAGTAGGGCTAATCAGATCAGCTTGCTCAGGGACTTGTCCAGTCCAGCCTTGAACATCTGCAAGGATGGGAAATCCCGCAGCCTCTCTAGGTGACTTGTGCTATATTTGACCACCGTCATGGTAAAAAACTTTTTGGCCTTATACCTAACTGGAATTTTCCGTGTTCCAACTTGTGACATTAGAGGGCACATCCCTGCTTGCGCCTTTTGTTTATGCATTTGTCTTATCCCCCATGGCCCTGCTGGCACTCCTTGCCTGTGCAGCCTCCTAAAGCAACAAACTCCCCAAGCTGACTACCAGCTGTGCAAGAAAGGTCCTGGCTCAAAGGCTGATCCTGGGCGTCTAAGCCAAGAACGGCCTTGGGGATGTGATGGGGAGATGGACAACAGGTAACTCCCACTTCATACACCTTCACCCCCTGTGTAGACTCATTTTTCCATCATAACCTATTTTCTAGATTAGGGCTCTGGGACTAACAGTTCCACAAGCATTTGATTTTCCTGAAGAATATTGTAAAGCTTATTGATTTCATCAGTGACTAATTTGCATAAATTTGTTCAACCAGCACTACAATAGCTCTTTCTGGCCAAATCTGAATGAGTTGCATGTCTAGTATTATATATCTCACACATGTTATATGTGTAGTATCTACGCGCACATGTACTCACACCTGTACTCACACACATGTATTCATCACCTTGATACATCCTTTCATGTCAGGTATGTGAATTATTTTGTTTATGAGAAACAAAGTTCCCTCCCCTGTGCCAGGATTAAGAAGACCTGCGTTCCTTTCCTGCCTCTCTGTGAGTTCCCATGTGATCCGGCCAAGTCATTTCATGTCTCTGTGCCTCTGCCTTGCATCTGGAGAACAGAGGCACCACTTCAGAAGAAACAGCATGGCTCACTCTCGTTGGAGCTGCATCCCAGAGATGGAAGAGTGAGGATGTGTCACTATCGGCAGAACAATGACAATTCTGACATTCCTAATGCCATAGCAATATGAATATCCCAAATAGCAGGGACTTTGTTAGAGATCCTAATTAATCAGTGATTAATATCACTGTCGTTTCCTGTAACCTGCGCTATGCTCTTACCTGAAGAAAAGTGAGAGAGGGGAAAAAGAGAGCGCTTGAACATACTGGTACATGAACTTTAATGGTGTCTATAAAAAAAGGCAGGAGACTTGTTTGTGAAAAAACACTGGTTCCCAAAATGGCCTTATTCCGGTGACATTTACGCTGCTCAGGCTTATGTACTTAACACTCAGCTCCAGTAACCCTCCCTGATTCTCAAGTGGTGCTGGTGTAAAGCGTCAAATCCACCAAACTTCAGGATGACAATTACACACTGCAGCTGTTTTCATCTTTCTCTTTCAAACACGCCGTGCCCCTCGGCTGATCCAGCTTGGCAAAACTCTCCTCTGAGCCACCGAACGCATGGAAGATCTGTATTATACCTTGTCATAATACCTGTCACTGATTAAGTTGTTTCAACAAGAATGCATTTCTGAAGGACGCAGATATTTTAGTGGAAAATTAAAATATTAAACACAGTGTTTGGAATGTTTCTATTTCACTGGAACATCTGACGTTGGCTTTACCATCAAAGTGAACATACCAAGTAATTGCACCCAAGCAGTTGGCCACAGTGCATCTCCAGCACATCTTCTGCCCTCATTGTGCGGCTCAGACAGATGAATTTTGCCCTCGAATTCTTGTTATACACACGTTTAGTACATATTTTCTTTCTTAACAAAACTCTGTATACCGTTGCTTCACAATGAATTACGTCTCTAGGACTTAACTACAAAGGCCTATTTAGAAACTATAAATGTGACACAGACCCCAAAGGACAAATCCCACACTTTCATCAAGGCAAAACATAGAAACTACTTAATTATACCAAAACATGGGTGAGAGCACTAGCAACATTTCTTCAGAAGAGGTCCAGACAGACAGACACGTGCACTTCAACGAAGGAGCTAAGAAAAGAATCTAGTCCAGAATCTGAAATAATCAAATGGAAGAGCTGGGGGGCAAATTTCATTCATACCTAAGGTCTGTAAATTAAGTTGCATGTGAAGATGTGTGTTTCTAAGAGGACACTTAAGCAAAGATAAGCGGTTAAGTACTCACAGCTTTGCTGATGTCAATGTTATCAGTAGATACTCTTTTTCCATAACACTTTGAGTGACTTTTTAATGTATAGATAACATGTTCCTTAAATGGAGCCCATATACAGGTACTGTGAATGGCTATATGACTGATAATGCAAATTTTGTCACTTAAAAACATTATCCCTCGCAAGATTCTTCTTTCTGATTTCGTTTGATGAAGACTCTTTAAATACACTGAATTTTAAAAACACTGAACATATATATTTTATATAAGTATTTCGGCAATGGCTTTCTCCATCACCGCTGCACTAGACTGCCCTGTCTGCTGAGAAAGGTGGTGGCTTTGTTTTGGTAGCAGGGAGGGAATTTTCTTGCCAGAAGTCTCACACTCTCAATTCTTAAAAAGGGCAGGGAAGAGGACTACAGGATGAGAGACTAAATTTTAAACAGATGTAGGCTTTGTTTCCCTGTTAAAAACAGTCAGATCCTTCTGGGTTCTCCAGGCCAGGAAGGTCCTGGGGTATGAGGGAAATTCTTGTGTCCTGGTTGCTCGTGTTTTTCTTCACGAGGACTTATTATCTGCAATGGTCAAAGTTAAACTCCCTGTTTTGACTCCCACTCCACTGTTTTTCCATCTTGCTCCATCGCACTCTTGGCAAACTCTCTATCCTGTCCGTACTATCTAACTCTATCTAACCCCTGGCCGTAGTGCTTTACTGACCATGTTTCCTTATGCTTCTACTGCACAATCCCAACTCTGCCGCTTGCTCTTCTGTAAACTCATCCTTCAAACCCATCCCTGCTCCAGGTTTCCCCAAACCACGCTCACTTTCCTCATCTGTGGTGAAAAATGCTGCTAGAACCACCTCCTCCCCAAAATCCTTCTGGCCGCCTCCTTTCAAAAGGTGACATCCGGTGGGCTGGGAAGGGACGAGGGAGGACAGGAACATCACCTGCAGAATTTGATGGCAGCGAGACGGGGCGTGCTTGCACTGCTGCCAGAAAGTTGGGGGATCGGCACGATTCAGGGCTCCTGAATACAGCACTGGAGACATTTTAGTCTACTGCTGGGAAAGGGAACACAGCTCTTAGCAGAGACAAGGTCTAGCAGCCCTCTTCTGTAGCAAGGTTCTCCTGTTCCAAGTATTAAATCTCACTTGCAAGTGATTCAGGGTTGTTGCTCTTCTTCCTTTGTCTCAGCTGTGTCTCCTGCCTGCATCAGAGCACTAGTTCAGAGCACTGGTTATTTTCTCCATATCTCATGCTAGTTGGACGGCTCTTGCAAACATGGACTAAACAAATATATATCGCTCATGCTCAAATAATCTCAGATATCGTAGTGACAAAACCAATAGTAGATTTCTTTTTTCTTAATTTAATCATATTGCTTCTAGCATCTGAAAACTTAAACAAGATCTGTGGTAAGCCTTCTGTAAAGATGCATATATAGAGGGGTATTTCCTCGTTCAAGGAATTTAGAGACAAAGTATAGAAGAAAAGAAACACACACTGCAATGATGGGAAATTGAGAAGTGGCAGAAATGCAGGCACTTATCAAGGTCACAGAGGAAGTTTGTGGCAGAGTATGGTACAGACTGCACAATACTCAGGCACTAGCCCATGCCTTTATCAAGCAACTATCCAGCTTTTTTAAATATTCATGGAAGAAAGACAGGCTTGTGCAACGATCCACAAATAAGGCAGAACAAATGGAAAGTCGTTACCCTGTAGTAGCATGTCAGACTGCAGAAACTGAATTTGAGGGGTCATTATCTGCTGGTAGAAAGTTGTAGATATTGCCAAATGCTAATTTTAAAATTGTCTGGTTTACAGTGCTTAGAAAAAGTGAGAAATCTCCTTCTCAGCCTTCGGCATTGCAGCAAATTCAGTCCAGTGGAGTTAAACCGGCAATGTTTGCAATCCAGGATTTATATGTCAGTGCTTTATCAGATTTCCAGAGACATATAATGTCTCTTTCTGCTGCCAATAAAACCAGATGCAGAAATATCTTTGTGTGTTTATTTAGTACAAGGTTGTTAATGCCTGGGAGTAGCATGCTCTGGGGTGTGGCTTCCTTGTCTCGCACACAGAAATTAGCTCTAAGAGACCAGAATTAAAACAGATCGAAGCAGAAGTACAACAGACTTGGAGCCAGCAGAGTGGAAAAAATATTATGAAAACCTAGACACAGCAGCAGGGTCGAGGTTAATTTTTACCCCTTGAAATTCAAAGGTGCTTGATACGAAGAATAAATATACGTTTTTTGCTTTCCATTTCCTTAAGGAAACACATTTTCAGGCTGCAGGCGGTCCTTTTCATCTCAACTTGAAGGGAAGAGAGAAAATCCTGCAATGGCCTTTTCAGTGAAGAACTTTTTACATAATTTCATTAAGACAAAACAAGATGCCATTATAGATTAAAGTAAGGACTTGAGCTAAGCAGGAGGTTGAACAAACCTCTAAATGCAGTTCCTGCTTCATGTGCTAATCCTGATTTCCTAACAGGTTGGAGGTGCAGTCTTCTCCTCTGGCTCCACATGGCTCAGCTTGAGTCTGTGCATCACTGGCTGTGAACCAGCCTGCCACCTGCAGCGTTAACTTTGGGCAAAAAGAGGATGTTGCTCCAAGATGCGTTTGATGGGAAAAGAATCAGTCTCAGTGGTATTACCTCCTCTCCCACCCTCACAAAGCTCTTCATCAACAAAAGCCAAAGCACCCCGAGTTGTGTAGCACGCAACCCTGGGAGCACAGAGGACTGAAAAGACTCGCAACAGGAGGGTCGTCACTTTATCCCATTTACAACACTTTACATTTTGCTCTGCTTCAGTGTTACGAAGGCAGCCACATGCCCAGCTAAGTCATTGGCTGGGAGAAATGGTGTGCTTGTTCCTGACCACAACTGCAAAATAGATCCAGGCTTGCTCAGGGCTCAGACTGGGGTTAAAGCCAGTGTAAATCACTGCAAAGGTGAGAGTCAAAGGACCTGTTCCAGAGTAGGGTGAAGGCAGGAGACCAGCTGGCCCACCAAGGCAGTTCTGAAAAAAAGGAAAAAATAAAAACTGTACAGAAAATGCCCATGTCCAACAAAGTCAGCATCCTTACCAGTGTTAAAGACATGTTTAAAGCAAAAAAAAAACCCTCACTCTGCCTCTGAAGAAGCAGCAGCAATCTCTGATAAGTGGGAAGGGAGGGGGAGAGTGGTTTATGTTCTCATGGTTCCTTGGCTCCCCCCAGCACTGTTTGATTAACCGGGAGCAAGATTTATGTGCTATAAAGTGCTCTGGGGAGGTTGCTGATGCCAAAGCTCCGCACCTGGGTTTTGAAAGCCTCTCTAAAGTGATGAGAATATCTGTATATTCTCATCTAGGAAAAGAAAGCCCCCTCTGAAAACCAAAAATGACTACTGCTTTTTGGCGGGAGAACGAGAGAGTGCAATTTCACCGAGGAGGGAGATTTGCAAAGATACGAACAACCGCTAAATGTCATCGTCCCACAGAAATTGGATGTGAGCTAGCATTTCATGGCCATTTACCCCTGGGGAGAGGTGTCCCCTTACCCCTGATTAGTTTGGATTCTTCCGCACAAGAAAGATTAAAGAAATATCCCACTAAATGATTTCAGGATCTTTATTGGGTTTTTTAATCTTAAATTATTCTACCCGGTATAATCCCAGGGAAACTTGCTTCAGAAGACAAAGGAACTCAGTGTCTCTTAATGGTTAGCGAAGCCACATTTTTGTGCGACATCTGCCTTTAATATGATTACTTGAGAATGCGCATGCCAGCGAGACTAGCAATGTTACCAGGGATGTTATCAGCCTCTCAACAGACTTGGAAATTGATTTTCATCAAGTATTGTTTAAAACTGTGTTGTGCTGAGCGTTGAAATTGGCCCATCTTACGAATAATTATGCTGCACTGATGATGTTTTCAATCCCTTTTAGAAGCCATCAACAGTCTTCAATATCCGGGTGTTGTGCAGTCTTTGTCTGGAAATTACATCCAGAATGCATGGCTTTCCTGGAAGCTCTGACCAAGAGGAGACTTTTCAAGGGGACATGTTAGCACTGATTCCCACCGAGCAAGATTTCTTTCAGAAACGTGCTGCTGTCTACTGCCAGCTAATGCCACATTTGGTCAGAGTCCTCATTGGATTTGATTCCTGTTTCAGGGCCGAGCACGGTGGTCTGGCCTTAACTCTACAGCCTGCAAGAGCTGTGGTGACTTCAGACCACCAATGGATGGGATGGGAGAGGGGAAGAGGTGTTTGCACCTCAATGGATCTGGAAGAAACTACAGAAGGAAAACGGCCTGATGAGGGGAAGCTGAGACAAGCTGGATGTCCTGGCTCATCTCATCTCTGCTACCACTGAGACAAAGACCTTGACAAATTCTGGGTGCCAATGGCCATGGGCAGAGAGAGGGAAGGGGGCAATTGATGATACTTTAAATGGACAAGACGCAGCCCATGGAATTTCTTTTCCCTCCCAGTCACCTCTCTGCCTCCATGCCTCCATGCCTGTGTTCAGTGGTGCAACCTTAGCAGTCCATGCCTGGATGGCCATGGGGCACAACCACCTGCTCGTAGGCAGGGCAGAGCTCTCAGACTAGTTCTTGGGGCATGAGGGTGGCACCCCAGCAGGTGGTGGTTGCGTGGCAGAGTATTGGGAGGGACAGAGGCTTTGGGGTGTGAAAAGATGCCTTGGAAGGAGTTGAGGGTCTTTGAATTTAAGGTGGAACACAAAATTGCTTCTTCAAAATCATTTTGGGTTTCACTTCTGGCCCACACTGAGGGCCCTGCAGTGTCTGAGGCAGTCCCTGCAATAAATCCTGAATGGCAACCAGCAAGACTTTTATCTTCTAGCCTTTTCATGGCAAGGCACCACCATTACTTGCTATTGATCCCTCAGAGAGACAGACAGACAGCTGTGCCCTCTGTTCCTCCCACCTCTGTACTCATGCCAAGCCCTTCAACTGTACAAGGTACAAGCAAAAAATTTGCATTCAGTTTTTGAAGCAAAAAATATATCTCAAGGGCTCCATATGGACTAGGTAATTAGATCCCTCCTGTTGGACAGGATCTCCCTGAAGGAGTGCAAGGAAGTGAGCGCTGTTTTGTCTCACTTTTTGAAAGAAGTCAAGAGCCATGTATCTAACTTCCACTTGATCCCTTCAATTATTCAGCCTGGTTCAAATCTAGAGACGACTCGAGGAAAAGAGAAGCTATGATTCTGCATGCAAGCTGAAGAGACCCTCAGTTCAAACCAAGTGGCGTTTGACTCTGACAAAGTCAGCATGGTGATATGGCTGGTCCGCAAACGCCCACAGTGCTTGTCTTGTTTCTGGGTGTCCAGGCACCCTGGGAATCAATGTTCGTGTGAACAATGGGTACATAAATTCTTCAAATGCCAGGCAGTTCCTGGCACTTACATGTACTGGATGCCTTGTACTCGCTGCTCCCTGTGCAGAGCTCACAGCTAGGTGATGCTTATGCCTTTGGAAATGTCTGCAGCCATCTCCAGCCTAATATCTGAAGGCCTCATGGTCACCTCACCTGTCACCTGCAAGCTTTCCCTGGAGAAGTGGGTCACCATTGTTCACAAGCAGGATGAAGGAGAAGGGCAAACCAGACTTGCCTTCAATATCTCCACAACTTTGTAAGGTTTCCCTGTGGGATCAGAACTAAATTGGCAGCAGTATCACAACTGCTGGTAGACCCCATGGGAAAAATCACACTCTTGTTAGCACAGGCACTTCTGTTTTGTTTCCTTTCCAAAGGCACTCTGCAGCACAGAGCTTGTTCAGCAGTCTTTGGAGGCATCAGCTGTCCTCTCTGAGGCTGAAGAAAGGATGATTTTTTAAATCTCTTATCATGCTGTATATATACCTCAGGACCATTCTTAACGAGTAAGTGGTCATCTCATTTTGAAATACAGTATAGGTAACCATACATGTAAAAGGACATTTCCAGGTTCATATGTAACCTGCTAAATTAGAGTGATCCAATCCAGTGCTATCTCATAACTGTGATGTTTGAGGGATTAAAGGTATTTTAAGAGGAGATGACTGATATGCAGAAGGGACATTTCTGGTGATGAGTTGATGGAGCCAGTAAAGCA
Organism: Steatornis caripensis; assembly: GCA_013398225.1. Taxonomy (NCBI): domain Eukaryota; kingdom Metazoa; phylum Chordata; class Aves; order Caprimulgiformes; family Steatornithidae; genus Steatornis; species Steatornis caripensis. The sequence continues at coordinate 344,339 of VZSC01013940.1, read as the reverse complement.
GTTTGGGCCTATGAAACTCCTATTCTGTCAACATCCTAGCCAAAAAATTGTATCTACATCCATACATGCACTTATGGATAGGAATGTGTATTAATCTGCTAAATGGTCTATAAATGGGATGTTGGTACTGTCTAAAAATGAGACACAATGCGTACTGACGAGTGCAGTGATTTTATCTGCAGGCTTGTTTGTAAAATGCTGACATTTAAATTAAATGCACTTCTTATTTTTTGTAATCTGTGTCCCCAGCTGGGGGCAGATTGTGGCGGTACAGCTGATTGATTGCAGTGGAGATCCAGCAGCACAGATCAGCAGAGGACCCAACCCATGCAGAACAATATGAAGATCAATTCCTCTGTTTTCTTGTTCCCTTGTAAAAACTGGTGTGATTCCTCTCTCTGATGAAGCGGCAAACCCATCTTCCAGAATACCAGCTGGCATGGTCTGAGTCTGTACAGTGTTCTTCCTTGATGGTAATTTATGAAACCTTCACAAGAAGGGGTTTAACTTGTGCCAGAGAGTTTGATTTCTTGAACCTCAAGTCAGATCTCCATGCATGCAGAGAAGGCAGGCTATAAATAATTCCTATAGTGTATTATAAGCTATTCTAAGTAGCAAATATAATCTGTTAACCTTATTTGCAATTGGTACATGCAGCTACGGGAAACAAATGAACTGCTGCTGAATTAATTTGCAGCCCATCCAGAAACTTTTTTGCACTTTGTCTGGAAAGCTTCCAGGCAGTGGAGCAGCTGGCATGCAAAAAGTGGGTGGCTTCCTAGGAAAGGCGATTGGCTTTTTAAAAAATATAATTTGTTTACCAAAATATCCACCTTTGGGCAGATTTAATTCTGCCAACCTGCCTGGAATACCCAGTTTTAAAGGGAACATGTTGAGTCAGACTGGTCTTTGTTTATCACTGATGGGGCAAGCTATGAGCATCCAAAGAGAAGGAGCTCTTTCCTCTCGATATCTCCGTTAGGGTGAGACACGCTCCCAGAAGCGTTCACCTCTCTCCTCTGCCACAGACGGGACCTAAGCAACTCCTTTAAGCTAAGCACTGAAGTTTCTCACAGTCCCTGGGAGAGCAGGAAAATTGTGTGGCATTTTTTGTGGGGGTTAAGGGTAGCTGAAGGCAAAGCTGGACTCAGCATGTGCCTGCCCCACGGGCTAGCGAGCAGACCTCTGCGAGGCTACAGGCAGTTTCTCTCTATGGGAGAGATTTATAAATAAACATCCCTCTTTTCTAGGAACCTGCCCAATTTCTTATGCCATCTGCCTCGATGTATTTGGGGTCATTTCTAAGGCGAATGGGCAGGATTTGCCCTCCTGACACGTGTCCCGAGAGGCAGAGCAGAGACGTGCCAGGCTGAGCCCCGGCACTGTGACACTAGCAGCAGCGAGAGGCAAGGCACAGCATGCAAGAGAAACAACTAAAAAACTTTTCTAAAATGCTCTTTCCCAAGAAAACCCACTTCTCCCAAAAATGCAGCTACCAGAAATGCTCCTTCATCTCTTCTGTACGAATTTGTTTACTGTTGCTGGTCGAGGTCAGGCCCCCCATTGCGTGTACTGCAGGATGTGGCCCTGAGCCCTTCTGCTTCCATGGCCCTGAGCTCACTCTTGTTCCAGAGGTAATAACAACACTGCTAATAAGGATAATGACTGCCGAGCTGCAACAGTATATCTGAGGTTTTCACAGGTGATGTAACTTTTCTTGATATGGAGATACCGCTCAAAACCCTTCAGCTATACTTTTTATTGCACTCCATTTTCTTTTATGTTTTTTTTTTTCTTTAAATATACTTCTGATTCTGGTATAAAACAGCTGACACACACATAGACAGACAAGTTTCCACAAGCAATTAAAAGTCTAGGTGCAGACACCAGTGTCCTATAAATGACATTTCTTTTGAGGAAGAGAGGAAACACAATGGGAAAGAAACTGTTTTAACATTTAAAACAACAACAACAATAAAAGTTTGAAGTAATTTCCTAGAAAAGAAACCAATTCAAAGCCAAATCACTGCATTAAGTAAAATATAAATCCTTCATCGGTAATAAAAATCAAACAAAATATCTTGAAAACCCTGGGAGGCTAAACAGACCTTCAGCTGCGCGGGGATGAAGATGGCAGCGGAGGGATGAAGGCACACTTGCCATACGTGATCCTCTCCCGGTGCCAAGGTGCACTTCGGCATTGCTATTGAGGCTGCCTGGAAGTGTCAGGCTAAAGTGTGATCTCAGTTACAGTGGCACAGAGCTGGAGCAGCTCCACGAGCTTCAGCTACTAATGCTACTCCAGATTTTCTGACGCATGTGGGTGGCAAGAGCTTGGTCCTTTTTCGCTGGAGCCCGCCCCACAGGCATGCCTTTCCCCTTCCTTGCAGAAGCACATACTACGTCGCTGTAACACATCACCTACTGCCTCTAAAGAAGCAAGGGGAAAATTGCACATGTGGTTAATGCCTGAAGTTTTGATGGATGTTCATAAGACATCAGGTTTTGTGACCACATGAATCCAAAGTTTAGTCAGGCTATTAGATAAAAATGTTTGCACTGAGATCTTTTGCTTTTGAAAACAGAAACAAAGCAAAATCCTTATTCTTTCATCTATAGAAGGAAATATGCTCCTGAGGAGCTGCTGGAGGATGTAACACAGAGAAGGATCCCTTCCCGTTTGAGCCCAGGCACAATCCTGAAATGGCTGCTCTGGCGCTAACAAGGTGACTACATGTCATCCTGGGATGAAGAAGAGCCAACTTGGAGCAGCAGCCTGCCGAGATGTCCACCAAGAAGGCTGCCCTTGGGTGCATACTTCCAAGCCTCCTCGGGGCCATACCACACACCTCTCTGGAGCCCCCAGGGGATTGCACCCTCTGTTTGGCACCATCACTGGTGCTTGCAGGAAGCACTCGAGACAGTGTGGGCAGGCAGCAAGGGCCAGCGTGGGAGGGAAGGTATGGCCCCCGTGAAAGAGGCTGGAAAAATGCCCAGGTATGCCGGGCTTGGGCACGCCACCTCAATTCTGTGCTGGGGCTCGCTGGGGGCCATGGGGGATGACTGAGAAACGCCACGGGAAGTGATACAGTATTACACCATGCTGGACCAAAGCAACCCCACATTTGAACCCCACATGCCCTTGTAGGGGCGCATTTAACAGCTTTGCATAGTTCTGTGCCCGTTTACAAAAGCTCAACTTTTCACTCGGTTCTGTGTCTGCCCGGCATCACAGCCGTTGCAATGAGCCAAGCAGAGGCAGCCCACATCTCTGCCTCCCTGAGCAACCCTGTGGCTGTCCCTTGGCCATCATGTCACCTCACACCAGCGTGTGGGTTTGCTACCAGCATTACTTGGACCTCACTCAGAGCAGCCAAACCTGTGCCCTGAGGGACCCCATTCCTCCTGCCCTGTGCTCCAGCCAGCTGAGTAACCCTACAGGAATTAGGCACCGGGATGTCGGTGGAGCTGCTGGGCATGCGCCAGTGCCCCACCAGCACCGCGGTGTGCAGAGCCCCTCCCAGGCACCTGAAACCCATGGAGAGCGTGTCCCCACTGAAGCCAAGAGTGAATACCAGAGGCATGAATCCTGTCCTAACAGCTCCAGGTTTGCAGAGCTTAATTAAAATGATAAAACAGCTGCAAGGCTGGGCAGGCTCGCTGGCACGCGGCTGGCAGCAGCAGCTAGGTTCTTGCCGCCAAGGAGTGCAAGCCAGGGAAGGTCCGCTTGTGCCTGCTCCTCTGTCTCTCACGTTACTCCTGCTCCCCTTGTCTCAGGAAGACCTCGTCTCCCAGGGACGAAGAGGGATTCACCCGATGCTCAGGTCCCAACCTTGCCCGCAGCTCAGCTGAACAGCTATGATGAGTTTAGTCCCGTTTCTGTAAATGTGTCTTTGCTCAGACAGTCACGCACCTATTTGGAGACCCACTGTGGTCTGCGCCAAGGGACACCATTGCCATTTTTTCTTCACCATTTTTCTCTTCACCTCTTCAACTTCTGATGTTGCAGGTTCAGGCCATTTGCTCACCCAGCTCCCACTGCTGCACTGACTGGAAGGATTCAGCTCATCTCCTCTTGCTTTAGAAAAACCTCAAGATCTACCTCTTCCCTTCAGCTGAACCCTCCTGCTACCCACGCAGTGGTCCTACCCTTACACACTGTGTCTCCAGTCCCTCGGTAGAGACTCCTTCCCTGCCCATGGTCTCCACAGCCAGGAGCAGCTCCTCTGAAGTTTGGTGGTTCTCCTACATCCCAGCTCAAACTCACAGCCCACTGCATGCGCAAATACTTGTGTCCACACAAAATACCCTCAAAGTAGTCCCAAGGACAAGAAACTTTTCACAGATCTGGTTGCACATTTCCACCAGGCGAAGGTGTTCCTCTTCCACCTTCCTCACAAGAACTCCCTTCCCCTGTCCCCATCCACACTCATTTGTGGGATTAAGAAATTAGGAGTAAATGCCACAGCAAGCATGTTCATGCAGCTAGAATATCTCTGAGAACTCTCAATGCCTCCTTTCTTTTCTGCCTGTCTATAGGAATAAATGTTACCAAAATGCAAAAGGCTTGAGTTCTTATTTTGTGTCTGGATCCTTTGCTGTTCTTAAAACTTGACTACCTTTCCAACATCTAGCAAGATGTCACAGGAACCACGAAAGCCTGAGATATACATATTTTTGTTCCCTGGAGCTCGCTAGCTCCTACAGTGCCCTCAGATATTCTCACTGCTCTTCCTCCTCAGGGGCATGGCTGAGCTGCTTCAAGGACAAATTTTCCAATTGTAGATAGAGAGCTCTCAGAGGTAGGTGTTAACATTTAGCTTATAGCTCTGGCTTTCCCAGTGCCTCTTTCAAGGTTTTTGGTGGCAGATGTAATCCCCTCTGCTTCCCTTTCTGTCTGCAGATCTCACGGTGCTCTGAGCACACGTCGCCATCACCTCCCGGTTAAACGGGAAACATCCAAACGACAGCTCTGCAACACGAGAGGAGGGATGGAGACATGACAGGTGTGTGGAACATCTTGGGTTCACAGGATAGCATGAGTGGTCACCCCAAAACCAGCCACCGGCTGAACTAAGGATAGGATTGCAAAGCTGGTGGCTGGGGAGAGCAGCCGGGGTACTCACTCGTCATCCTCTGCTCAGCTGTTAGAGGACATCCCTGTGTCACTGGCCTCCACTCTGCCACGGATGAGATGGAGTACCATGAATATGTCACTCATACCTTTGGGACAGCAATAGGATCTACATCAAGCACTGTTGCAATGAATGTACCATCCCGTACAGTTAAACTACCATTTCTCAGTGGCAGAAAACAGAAAATAAAAATGGTATCAAAGACAACAAACCTGTTTTCATGGAGCAGAGAACCCTGACGATTAGTTCCTCTGTAATAACTACTCCTGTAAATAAGCATCAGGTAAAAGCCCCTGTCACTCATCTGTGGTATTCTGTTCTGCCATGTTTTTCAGTTAACTTTTTCCATAGCCAGGAATAACAGAGCATCAGAACTGAGTGGACAAAATATTAGACAAGGAACAGAGCATCAGGAAAGACAGTCTCAGTTTTCATGCCATACTTCTGGGCAAATCACTTATCTGCCCCACTATTTATCCTTCCACACTTTGTCCTGTCTGTCCAGACTACAAGTCCTTTGGGACAGACATCATCTCTCAAAATGTGTTTGCAACAATTCCCTTTGGAGGGCACTGAAGAATATAATAAGTGCTTAGTATACCATAAAAATATTTAGTAAATAACAGGCAATTGTGAGTCACTGCCCTGTAACTCCATGTCTGGTTCTTGGTAAGTATTTTTATACACAACTAAGAGACGTAAAGACCTACACCCCGTCTTCAAAAGGAGGAACCTAAAGGTCTTGACTCATGTGGAGTTAAAAACGCAACGGTTGAGGCAGGCAGACATCCTGCTCAGCCTCCGCAGCAGAGACGCCTCTCTTGTATGGGGAACATGAAGAGGACAGCTGGGAGCAGCCCCTGACTTTAGCTGTCCCACTGAATAGTGGCAACCACAAGTCCCTGAGCTCCCATTATCTCAATCTTTTGGGTCACTTCTGAAAACACAGCTTCATTTCTTGACACTTAAGAATTTACTGGTCTCTTGGCATTAAAATATGTATTTATTTTGTTGTGTTTGTTTCACCTTGGTTCTTCACTGATGTCTGAGTAGGGTTTTGTCTTCTTTATGGTCTTCTGCCATGATTTAAAAAGGTTTGCTGAAGAACAGCTATGAATCAGCTTTGGCCTGCAGTGCACTTGAAAAAACACTGAGCTGCAGGGACAGCTTCATCTGTGATCACCTCATAAGGGATGTGTCTCATGCATTGCTCCTTCCTTTCTGCACCTGTTGCTCAACTTTCTTTACTCATTCAACTACCTGCTGCTTTCTCTCTGTTTTCCTACAGGATCATCTGACTCTGCAGTACTGCAGAGGATGTTCAGCTGGTACACTTACACCAGATTTGGTGCTCCTGCCCCATGCAGAGGAGCGCTCATATTGCTGAGGGCGTGTCTCCTCACCTCACAGCCCATCCACCCTTGCACTGCTTTGACTGCTGATGGACCTTTTGGGATAGCCCAGTGAAAAATCTTGGGCGATCCTGGCAAATGGCACATCACAAGAAGTTGGAAGAGCCCCAGGTGTGTTGGAAAGACTGTGTATGTACAACTGATGTGTGAGTTTGATGTGGTCAAGAGCCAATTCCATACCTGATAATGTTGGTGGGTCTCTAGCTCCTGCTTTCAGGTCTGTTTTCCATTGGTTGTTTCAGCAGCACAAGTAGAACTGCTGTCAGGTGAGAGCAGGAGGTGACATAAAGCAGTGAGTTTAGTTTGTGTTGGTGAACATGAAGTTCTCATGAGATAAGTGCGGCAGCTGGATCAGCCAGATGTTTAACCAAGTCCAGGGGATCATTTGAAGAGGTGAGATGAGGAACCAGCATGTTCTTTCTCTCATCAAAGAGCTCTGCATGCATCCCCACAGATAAGGGAGCAATTTTAAGCATTTACCTGTGATAATCTTGTCTGACCAATTAAACCAACCACCAGCTTTTGTAGCCTCCCCTAAGGGCTGCATTGAAATGAGGATGTCCATGCAACTGTGACAGCAGGAGGAGAAAAATCACTTCTTCTTCTTAGATATGCACAGATGTGATAATATGATACAGTGAAAAGCCCTAGGATAACCAGGAGAAAGCAAGCGCTTCCTAGATCAGATCCATTCTTTGCTATCCAAATATCCATGCCATAAAAACTTCGACCTAGGCCAGTCTATAAGGGCAAATTTAAAAGAGAAAAATACTGCCTGTTGCAGCCCATTGCCATGTTACTCAGCACCATCACAACCTGATTGATGGGGCTCTGCTTCTCTGTGATCCCCCTGCAAAAACACTTCGCAGACAAACCCAGAGCTCCCGGGCCATCAGGTATGTTTTATTCTGGCAAAAATGACAGGGCTGTTCATCCCGGGTCCCAATGCATTCCTCCTGTCGCTTCTCCTTAAAAGGCATCACCCACCTGGCCTGATTACAAACATGAACTAAGCAGCCTCACACTCACCCTTGCATAGCAACTGCTGGGTAGTGACAGATTTTAAGGGAATTGGTGGTTATCTGATACATAGTTGAGCAGCCATGTTCAAGGCTATAATTGATCCTTGCTCTCTTCTCTTTGCCACAAGCCCACCTGCTAACTGCAGCTCTTTCCATCAGATTGTACTCTAAAAAAAAAAAAAAAAAAAA
>VZSC01013940.1:317142-336463 GCA_013398225.1 Steatornis caripensis | reverse complement strand
AAAAAAAAAAAAAAAAAAAAGGATTAATCTCGTAGTGTAGGTCAAATTACACAGGAGTTATTTGACAGAGTAATATCTGTGCGCTGAGCTGAACAACCAACCCGGGAGTAAAAAATCAAATAGGGCTGTTCTCTTAATGTTCAAAGCCTAGAGACTAGGCTCAACTGGTGACACGGAGTAAGAGACAACACAGAGGGCAGATTTGCATTTTTTATTTTCATTTTCAAGGGTTTCTGTCATGCTGTGACATGTGTTCCAGGCTAGCGCTGCTTTGCCTTAAACTGCTCCCCTTGGGTGAATTTAACAGCTAACAACTTGCATGTTATTCCAGCTGTAGGCAAAATGTGTGGCGCTGTGCTTTTTATTTGAAAAATAAAGCCACCTTGGTGCAAATAAATGAGACTGGGAACACTGATGTTGTAGATTATTTGCAGCTTGGGAAGTATGTAAGGTTGAAAAAATACCTCATTTATGAGCAGGTCAATACGGAGGTTAAGACCTGAAATAGAATCATTGGCTATGTCCTATAGCTATGTTTGGTAATGTTTCCTAAATTATTCTTTCTACAGAGATAAAATCACTGCTTTGTTTTCTCCTTTTTCTGGTTTTATGATCACAGAATACATTAACATATATTTATTTTTTTGCACTTTTATCGTTGCCTTCGCATGTTTAGGAACACCAATGAATTTAGCACAAAGGCACTTGGAGAGAGAAACACATTGATTTACCAGCTTAGAGGTGCGGAAAAAGACCTGGGGGTAGATAGTGGGGAGGGAGAATGTGCCCAAAGGCAGCTGAGAATACTAAGGAAGCCCTGGAGGATCCAAGATGCTTCGCCAAAATGCTTCCTGCATCTGCTGGTCACCAGCACGTGATCTTGAACTCCGGTGTCAGCACCAAGGGAAGTCCTTTGCAGAAGAAAGGGTAATCAAAGCATGGCCTGGGAGTTGTAATTGCTGTTGTACTGCCAGTTCTGCCAAACCCTGATGTCAGGGCAACACAAACAGGGGAAAAATCTCCATTGGCTTTGGCTTTGGCTTTGGCCGCACTGCCACTCTGTGCCTCAGTTTCCCCATCTGTAGAATTCCTCTTTTCACAGGGTCTGTCTGAGCATCTCAGTTAGTGCTTACAAGGGGCAACAAGCCTGGAATAACGTTGACCCAGGTACATCACAAGGATAGTGCTTTTAGAAGAAAAAAGTACCTCCTTTTGACAGCCTTACCAATAAATTCACTGGCAAAAGACCTGTTTATTGGACAGGAGCTTGCAAACGTTAAAGTCTGACGTCAGTCATGATTATACAGGACACTGGTGCAGTTAATATCGCTGCAGTTTATAGCAATTGGGAAGTAAATTAAACCTCTGTCTGCAGAAGGGACTGTGCATTCATATGCCCCTATAAACCAGCGACGCAGTGATTTTTAAGCCAGGATAATTTCCAGTTGAACAAATTACTGCTAAAATGAGAGGAAAGAAGGTTGCTTCCATTCAGTGCAGTGGCGCACTGACACTGGGGCTCAGCTGGCGAGCCAGCATCTGCAAGGTGGTGGTGTACAGAGCACCACTCCAGGGGACCCTTCTCCAAATTTTGAGGATTATTGCAGGTCAGGTCAAACCAGAAAGGGGCACGCCCTGGAGCCCTGGCTTGAGCACCCTTATCAAACCACCTACGGTCCACATCTCATGTCCACGGCACCACCCTGCAGCAGGATGGATGCACTGAGCACAATGGGGTTTTAACCTCCCTGCAATGGCATACACGAATATCTGTGCAGAGATGATGGAGCCAGGCCCTTGGAAGGGCCAAAGTGACTGGACAGGTTTTAGGTAGCTGAGCATCCATGTCATTTGTAGTATTTAATCATTAGCCATCATTTGTGAATTATTTGGGGTTCTTTTCTAATGTTCCCTTGTTCTTTCCCCCCCACCCCCCACAACTTTGTTAATTTATGCTTGTGTGGAGAGATGATAGACATTTCAGAAGATGTTGGAAAAAGAGCATTAAGAACTTCAGGAAGGAAAATCAGCTGGAAAATTACATTTGATATTTTAATTGAGACAAATACGACAAATGAAGAGACGTCAAGGGATGGTGTAGGGCTGACAGGGAAGTGAAGACAGCGCCACTTAAATATTGCATGAAGTTATACAGATTTGTTTTTCTTTGAAAAAATACTGGAATTTTCTTCAAGTTTTAGATAATTTTCTGATAAATTTAATATCTGGTTTGGCTTTATTTTTTTCTATAGCCAACACACCGGTCTTCCAGATAAAATGTATTTCTGATCCATATGCTGGGTTCCTCTGTTGTCGTTGCAGCTGAACAACATGTGACAGCGTATCTGCCACATTACAGAACACATCCACTCCGTGGTCTGCGGCAAATTTACTCATAACTGCTTAAAGGTTATTCTTGCTTAAAACATTCTCTTACCTTTCATAAAGTATCCAACTACATCCTGGGGAATTTGAGAGAAATAACACCTGTAATTTTACTAAACCTGGTTTGTGGGGGTTTTTGCTTAAAATGCGCTTTCTGCCCTAAATTTGGATTTTATGTGAAAACTTTTGGATTTTCCTAAATACAATATTTCTCAAAAAAAAAATCTCCTTTTCTGACCAATGGAGAATTTTGGTTTCGCTTTCTTTTTATTTTCTTTCAAATTATAGCTTGTCATTGTTTTATTCTTCCTTTTGTCCCTTTAAGCCCAGTACTATGCAGTGATTGGAAAGTCACAGATGATAGGACTTGTCACCCTCTTTCTTTGCTGTCTTAGAGTTAGATGTCTAATGAAAGATAAGCTAAGCCTTTGGCCCCTTCCTAGAGAGCGTGGGATAAACTGCCAGCTGGGTCTCTCTCTGCCTGCTGTAAAATGAGCCCAGAAGCCCAGCTCGAGTAAGTAGCTAACTCTCAAATGGCTAAAATTGCGTCAGATGATTTGCACCCAGAGTGACTAGAAGATAAATGAGACACAGGCAAACAGCTGATTGTAAGAAAGCTGAAAAGAAAGTGCAGCCTCAGATATCATAAAACCTACGTGACATTGAGTGACAAGCAAGGAACAAAGGGACTTGGAATGAAGAGTAAAAGAGGAAAAATAAGGAAGAAAATTATAATTTCAAGCATTTAAGGGATCAATAACAATATTTTAAATGATTGATTTTTTTTAATACAAAAAAAATTTCTCATAGGTCTATATATCGTCTTAATTTTGGGGCTCATTTATGTTTTTTTCCATTCTTTGACATTTATTGCTAAATAAATGAAACCCCTGTATGTAGCAGGATAGATTCTGGCAGCACAAACAGCTTCCTCTGTCTTTCTCTGCTTCTCTTTTCCAGCTTCAGCTGTTATAATCTGCCTTCACACATGCTGTGTGCTGCCTCTCCTAGTTCCAGATGGCCAGAGAGAAGACAGTCAGCCAACACAGTGCAGGCACTACAGGACGTACCTATCGGTCTGTAGAAGAGACAATCTATCTTTCCCTTTCTGGGATCATCCTTTTACACGTTTCTTGACCATGCAGGACACAGTGGCATGGTGCAGCTGGTACCAGCTCCGATACAAGGAATTATATGGATAAATCTGTCCAACTGTTTATTCCTGCCATCCCCTGTCGTTGCAGCATGGAGCATGGCCCCACATGCTTCCATCTTCCTACAGCTTCTCGCCAGGGCATGCAATGCATAACCTCATTTTCAAGCGTTCTGACTGGTGACAGCATGATCGCAGCAGAAAGTTTGAGATGAAAAAATAGGTAAAAAATATTAGTGTTGGAAGGTCATCACATAAAGTCCAAAGTAGATCCAGTCCCGAGTGCTATGGAGCATGGACACAGACCATTTGTGTCACTTGGTGTCCCAGAAAGGTTCCCTGTCTTGTTCTAGGTATCAGTGCATTCAGGCCAGCCCCAGGCTTCCCCTTGGGAAGAAGCACCTTGTGTCAGTCTCTGCTTATGCATCTATAGCCTAATATACTATTTTTTAAGCCTCTTGCATGATGGGAGACTCGAGGGAGAAACACTAATCCTTGCATGACCTTGCATAACAGGTAGGTCTGGACAGTGGTTGTGGCTAGAGGGAGGGCAACAAAGGTTTTACATGAAAAATCTCTCCGATCCAAGAAATGAGGGATCACAATAGGTGGGAACGGAGCATGCACTGCAACACGCCACACAGAATCACAGAATCACAGAATGGTAGGGGTTTGAAGAGACTTCTGGAGATCATCTAGTCCAGTCCCAGTGCTAAAGCAGGTTCACCTACAGCAGGTTGCACAGGAGCACGCCCAGGTGGGTTTTGAATATCTCCAGAGAAGGAGACTCCACACAAACAATAGTACTGCAGAAAAGGGCCTGTAGCACTCGTACTCCATGGTCCATCTGGGCCTCAGCTGCTTACCTACATTTCCATTTTTTAAGTAGTCCCTTAGGAGTCCATGAGTTTGCTGGCATGTGAGTAAGCACATCTAATAAAGCCCATCAGGTGAACAAATAGCCTTTCAAGATCAACCTCCATTTTCCAAGGTGACCTTTACGGGTTTTCTACTGTTTCACTGGTTCCTATTGCTTGGTTTTCCTGAGATTGTGGTAGATTTTCAGGAAGCTGCACGATTTAGAAGGGTCACTGGACCAAAGGTTCAACTCATAGATCTATATCCAATTCTAGCAGAGTAAGTAGAAAGCAGAATCCTAGGCTCATAAGGAAAATGTAAGCAAGATAGATAGACATGATTTCATGTTGTGCCAACAAACAGGAAAATCTGCCATCAGTGTTATGACTTCCCATCTTTCATAGTACAATGAATTTGGAAGCCGAAATAAAAATAGGGGGCCCTGGAAATCACTAATAGCTATTACTGGAAGTGGTGTAGCTGAAGTCAAATAAATGTGTCCCACTTCCAGTGTTCTAATATATCTTGTCATTTTTCTGGAAGAGGCAAGAGAGAGTAATGGAAATTAGGGGCGTTTTTCCATTGTTCATTTCTAACAGTTCTAGTAATATCTGCATAAAACCTGTTAATCCCAGCTACATACTCACACAGAGACCCATATTAGAAGTATAAATAAAAATATTTCAAGCCATCCCACAGGTTATATTAGCATTATGATACCTTCCACAGACACAAAGATTGGCCACATTGGGGTAGCCCTTGAATAGGCGTGTGTTGAGAAGCAGGGCTTGTGCCACACAACTGGTAGCCCCAGAGCCCAAGAGAGACTAAAGGTGAGAAAGGATTAAGAAGCAGTGCCTGAACTGGAGCCAAACAGTATAAAGAGATGAAAATAAGATCCAGGTCTGAATGCACTTTTCCTCTGGCATACTGGACCAATTCGCTTACTCTCTTACATTCAGAAGTGCTATACACCAGGCTGCCATAAAGTGCTTTATCCACATCTTCTTCCCTTTGAAACGGATATAAACCCAACAGACCCCTGCAAAGGATCTTCAGCCATTTCTGCTGGCTTCGTAACTTCTTCTGATGTACCAATGAGAGCAGTGTGTGATTGGTTTGATTTGGTGCTAGCATGCAGTGTTGCCATGACTCTTCATTTTGCAAACTCTTCTCTTTTTTTCCCGAAGTCAAATACGGAAAAGCTGTGACAGCAGCATGAGCGAAAGGATATTGGAAATAATCCTCTTCTTTCAGCCTGCATGCAAGATTTAGTGGTGCAGTAGCATTGCAAGGATGATTTCCACACATCTGATAACACTGTGACACCCTAGAATAAAACATACACCTTCTGTTTCATTTTATCCATTTAAGCCCTTTGAGCAACCAGCAGTTGTTGAGTTCCCCACTCCTACTATTAATAGTCGGGGCAGACCATGTCTGCCTACTTAGATTTATTACATTTTAACTAATCTTGATTGAAGTCTTCGTATGTATAGGCTCCAGGGCAGTCAGTCACCAGGGTTACACGCAGCATACACACACATATACAACACATAGCTTTTCCCGAAATTAGCTCAGTACATCTCACATAAAACCCATTTAATACAAAAAATATTTTTTGATTCCTCCTTTTCCTTATGAAACCTGAGCAACTAAACTCAAGAATCGTCTCTTTCACCTCCATGGATGAATTCGGGACCTTTGTCCATGTGCAAATCCCACTGAAATCTATTGGAAGATTTCCCTGAGTAGGGAAACTTGTGCAACTCTGCAAGTTTTGCCTTTACCGAGTAGCCATGATTCAAAAGAGATCATGCACAGGAAGACAGAGAAATTTCTCCCTGATACTCTATATTTTTGCTGAATATTTTCAACAACAGACTTTATGCTGAGGGATTTGTCAGTGACGTGTGAAAATCTGCTCAGGGCAAAATTCGTGATGCAGTTTCTCAGCTGCAAGATGAGCTCTAACAAGGCCCATGTATGTGTTGCTCAGGGATGATGCAAAGGGCCGTGCTCTCCTCATGGCTGAGAGAAGGGGATTTGGAGACTGCCATGGCCCTGTATTCCTCCTTCCTTCCTCAGAACTGCACAAGTAAGCTGGGTTCCTGGCTGAGAAAGGACTTCTGAAGATACTTTGAACACTTTGCTTTAAATGCAACATTGCAGTCCCTGTAAGCCAAAATAATTTCTTTAATTTTCATGTTCCATTTTCTATTCCTCCAATAAAAAGTCAGTCATGCCCACTTCCTAAATTATATGTCAACTTCGAATGTTTCTTTAAGAAATGTCCAAAACCTAAAAATAAAATAAATTAAAAATTCTTCCCATTCTGAGGAAATTCTTCCCATTTAACCCACCATGAGTGTTTTCAGGAACTGAATTTGCCAGTGAATGATCTACACACCAGCAATATACCCTAGCTGCAGGCAGCCCTCTCTGGGTGAGCTGTGCAAACTTGGGACCTCTGGCTCCAGGAGAAAAGGCTGTCACCCTTTAATAATCCTCAAGATAGATACAGTTTCTTTTGCTTGATGCTGATTTTCCCTGGATGCCTCCTGCAACCAGTGTTGGGGGCAGGCATAGGTGCAGCAACTGCTGTGGCATGGTGTGGGGCGGCAAGCAGCAAGGCAGTGCCTGGGCCCATGGAGGCACCCCAAAGCCATCTCCTGTTCCCTAGACAAGGGAAAACTCAACTGAGCAGGGCTTCTTGCTGCAGAGCTCCAAGATCTCCCAAGGCAAAATTCCCATCTAGGAGCCTCATGAAGTGCCCAAGCTCAGATGGGTCTCAGCTGCCAGCCTGGGCTCCATGGGAAGCCAGGTGAAGCCTTGGTCTCTGGTGGGTAGTTAGCAGCTGCACTGGCCTTGCAGTCTTTGCTGTCCTCAAAGGACGAGGCTGATAAGTTTAACAGGCACGAGTGTTGCTGTACTTTCCACACATAGAAGGCATTATCTCCTCAGCATCCCTCCTGAGTTAGCAAACGTTCCTCTTACAAGAATAGAACAAATCTCTTGGGTTTTTAAGGATTCACTTCAAAGGTCCTGCAGCAGGGTCTGCTGGTGGTCTGCAGCTCAGGCAAGGCAGTGGGTTGCCCTAGCTGAGAACATGCAGAGTCTGGGCAAGACATGATGGGTATGGGCAAAAAACCTGCGCAATGCAGGGAGGGTACAGCAGCAGTGTGGGTGTCAGTCTCCTGAAGCAAGAACAGCGCAGGAAATCTGATCTCTTCAGCACATGTGGAGCTTCCTGAGCACATACAAATCTCCTCCACCATTTGTGCACAGCAGGTCTGAGATGTCCAGGGTGCACTCAATGGATTCACCACGTGCTGCAGGTACGGCTTGAAAGTGAGCAAGGGCAACCTGTGGGATTTGGGGATGCTGTCAGCACGCTGCTGTGTGAGAGTGCACATTACTTCTGGAAACCCTGGGAAGAAACGTGGCTATCGCCAAAACTCTGCATTTAGGGAGGGACAGCAAGAGACTGATAAGAAAATATTTTCTTGCCAGTTGAGCAAAAATCCCACGGGGAATGATAACTAGGGAGGGGTTTGGGCAGTCTGAGGTTTGGCAATGGGACGTGTCTCAGCATGGACATTTCCACTTATTAAAGTGCTCCTATTGTCTGGGCCCAGGACAGAGGTGACAACTTGTTTCCTCTTGCTTCCTTCCTCTGGCACATTGGGATTTCTGGCCTTCCACTGGAAATGTGGTTTAGGTGCTAAGGAGAGCCCTGATCCTGCACCACATGGCTGCGGCATAGAGAGGGGCGCAGGAGAGCTGAGTGGTGCTCACACGGTTGTGGGGGCTGGACTGGATGGCCCCAAATGTCTTCCCATCCTGCATTGGGTGGTATCTTCTACTTTGAACCCCTGCTTTGACCTGCAAGCTGAGGGATGGACGTTTGTGCTGCTCTGGTGTGCCAGGCAGGTAGAAAATTCACCCTTTTACTGATGTTTCTATCCCTGGCTGTGCGATATGCCTCTGCCTGCCTAGCCAGAGAAGGAGCGTTTCATGGAGAGCTGGTGGCTGGTGGTATTTATCCTCAAGAACAAAGTAAAAGAGATATGTGGGAGTCAGTGTTAGGTGTGGAAAGGCACTTGCACAGATGCTTGGAAGAGAGCGACTGAGAGGTTCAACGATTTCTGCCAGCAGTATCACAGTGTGGGTATGACCACAGCTTGTGACAATGGCATACATCAGACATCGCTAAAGGGATCTCCACAAACCCACTTTAATCATAAAAACATCAGCTGCAGGGTATTTGAATCTAATGTCTTTCTTGGCACAAACAGGACCTCTCCACCCCCAGCAAGCAAATCAGCCCTCCCCTATCTGCTTTTGCCATAATATGTAACGCAGATCAACAAATCGTCAGCATCAGGGAAACTTAAACACGATAAGCGATTTCATAAAATGATGCTCCTCTGAGCCCACATACAGCAGAAGCTGAAACAAGAGATACAACACATCTCCATCCATCCATCAACAGGAACATGTTTGGGAAATTTCGTATCTTTTTCTGTCTCACACACCTATTGCAAAACTCTGTATCTTATCAGTTGTTCTAAACAGTGTTCACATTTCCTCCATAAATCAGTTTTAATGCACAGACGTCACTTTGGAACTGTCAATGACATTTACAAGATATTTTTACAGTTACCAGCATCTTGATATATGTATATATTCCAATGAAAAGAATAATTGAGAAGCAGACCAAAGTGTTGAGATTAAAATGACCTTTTAAGACTACAGAAGCACAACAGGGCAGGAAGAAAATCTTAGTGGGAGAAAGAGAGAAACCTCAGCAGCTTCCTTGGAGCAAAGACTCAGGGCCGTGGCTGTGGTCCCTGCTGGGGAAATGGCTTTGCTGGTTTCAGCCAGCTGGGAAACCCTCTCCTTTTCCCTGGGCACGGATTTTCCTGAAACAAGACTTTGTGACTGCAATCCATTCTCCCAGGTGTTTGCATTGAAGGCGCAAGCCTGTGGAGAAGTGCTGGTGAGGCACCCACCGCCGCTGCAGCCCTTCCCCAGCTAATGGGCTGCCCTTGTCTGGGACCGAGCACTCACGCCTCGCCCCAGATGGCAGGGACTCGCCAGCAGCACCGAGCCCATGGGCAAGCCAGACCTTGCTCAAGGTCGAGCGCAGCAAAAGCCCTCCCTGATGTACATTCCCAGGCTGACCTCAGCACGCAGTTGGCCCACAGTAAGGAGATGTGCGTGGGAGAGCAGAAAGGGAAGGGAAGCATAGCTGTGAGGAAAGGGAGAGGCTGAGAAGGAAAATCCAGGAGCACCAACAGCCTGAATGAAGAGCCCCAGCAGGAAGTAGTGGGAACTGAGATGCGGAGGCAGGTTGGGGTCCTGCAAACACCACCGGAAAAAGGCTGTCGCAATCCGGAAGAAAGCGCATCAAGACCTGGCAGAAGTGTTTGCTTGAGCCACACTTCTTTGATGCTGCTGTGGCCAAAGTACATTGGAAAAAAAAAACCTTTTAAAAGATAATAAAGGGTTTAACAGAGCGTATAAATTCAGTAATAACAACACTTATAAAACTCTCCACTCTGTGCTGGCCTCTGATGCCTCTCTTAGTGACGAGCAATTAGTCAGCACGATTTGCTTTCTAAATAACAAGAAGTCCCCTGCAGAAAGCAAACTCAGAGCTGCTGCTTGGGAGAAGTCAATATGAAGTGAAGTAACACCCCAAGTGCTGAAACCCCTGCTGTGAGCCAGCACGGAGCTGGGGAAGGAAAGCATTTCGCTCGGCTTTTCCTCCCAGGAACCATTTCAGAGGAAGCCTTCATCACAAAGCCAGAGTATGCCTGCAGCCCGGGCCCACTCCTTTTAAACGTCACCCATTTCCCCAGGCTTTGCAGCAGGCTTGGATGGGCTCAGCCAAGCCTGGCATGACAGGAATTTCTTTAAAAAATGATCTGCATGCCTCCTTTGAGCCTCCTCGTGCTCTCACTCCCTCCACCCCAGGCACGCAGGAGGACTTTGCAAGGCTGCTGTGGTCCAGACAGACTTGAAGCAGCCCCACGGGGGTGATTGATGGGCACTCGGTGGTGGGAGCACCGAAAATAATCCCAACACATGTTTCCCAGTAGCACCTGGCAGCCAACCAGAAGACAGGACTAGCATTTCCTAAATACTGGAAAAATGACTGTCACCGCAGATGCCTCACTAAATATAACCCCAATGAGGTGGCAGCCTGTGAAAGTCTGCAGAGGGGCATCTACCCAGCATGTACGTACGACTCTGTCCCATCTGAGCCCTGGCTGTCATCCCTGGGCTGCAAGATGTCCAGCACTGCTTGCTGCACAGGCTTCGAAGTCCCAGACCTGATGGGGAAGTGTGTCTCAAGGAGCAGGTGCTAACAAAATATCGGAAATTGAAAATGTGAAGTTATCTGAGCTATCTGTTCATGGGCAGGAGATATGATTTGGGGTGTCTCTCCATCTCTGGGGCTCTCTGAGAGGGTGTTTTCTGCCTCTGAGGCCAGGCACTTGGGACCACAGGGTGCATGATTCTCCATGGTGCCTGCTCTCTGCCTCTGCAGAGGGACTCAGACAAATCCCTTCGGGTGGCACCTAGCTAAGAGCTGGGCAGCTTGCACACCTAAAATTTCCCAGCTTCTGTGAGTGCTTCGTGGAGCAAAGTGCTACCCAATGTAGGAGCAGTAGAACACAGCTTTTAATTTTTAAAAGAGATGGGGATTATCCTTCTCAGCGCATCCCTCTCCCCTTTGCCCTGCAGCCTCACCTCAAGGATTAGTTTACCATCAGAGTCCAGTGGTTCCTCGGGTGACAGCACTGCAAAGCATCAGTCCTAAGAGCTGCTCCGTATTGTGTTACAAGACGAGTCAAGGGGTAGTGCTGCCAGTGTTTGCTTTAGCAGCTTGCTGGACCACCATATGCATCCAGATATGTGGTTCTGACTCTGATACGTGAGTTTCATTTTCCCAAGTTGTTTTTTGTAGAGGAGGCATGAATTGAAGGGACCTCTCAGGTCATTCTTGAAATCTGGCCTCTGGGACAAGCCCCTGTCAAGGTGTTTCATCTTTCTGAGACTCAGCTGTATCATTTTAAAAGCCAAAAGATTAAATAACGTGCTTAGATTTGTGCTTTTAAGACAGAAGAGTTTGTTTGCAGAGGTTTCACTTGCTCTTCAGCCTGCTATCACCCACCAGCACGAAGTGCATAAGGTCAGCCCTGGGCATGGCAGCTCAGCTGCAGACACAAACCTAAAGGAGCTGTGTCATGAATCCTACCAGCACAGAGCCAAAGGGCACAAATAAGAATTTTAAACAAGTGGCATTTTTCTTTGCCACTTGCTCCCACCATGGGACTCGTGAGCTGTGGCGAGTGACGACAAGGCAGTGGAGGAGAGCCTTTAAATTAGGGAGTACAGAAAGCCCCTAGTAAGGAGGAGTTATTAGCCAAGATATGAAATGGTAGGTGAGGCTGCAGAGCTAGGCGGTCACTATTACATGCCCAGTTTGCCTTCATCTGACTAGCAGGAGGAACGGGGCAATGAAAGCACCATGGTCCTGCTTTTACCTGACTGTTACTCAGGTCCCCAGCAGGTTTGTTCTCCTGTTACTTGTGCTTGATAAAACTCATATCATGGCATCCTTGCTAGAGATGTGCTAGCAGCGTACTAACGTGCAGCAGTCATGCTTCATCCTGCTCTGTGGAAAGACCCACAGATAAGGCAAAATAACGTAACCCATTAGAAAAGTCTTTTTCTGGTTTTCTACTCCCGGAAAATGTGGGAGTGTCTCTTGGGGAAGTGACAGAAACAACCTTGCTAGACACCAATCTTGTAGCAAGAATTGCCCAAGGACAGTCCTCTGCCAGACAGAGAAGGGCTGAACAGCATGTTTCCAGTCTAGATGCTCTGGTCCCGGTTGGCCTCCTTGGTGCAGTCAATGGGCATTCGTCTGTTGGCTGAAGAAGGTTACACCAATACTAGATGCCTCTGCTGGAGTTTTTGCTGGTGCAGCAATCTTTGATTGCTTTTATAATGTCCGGTGTTGGATGGTTGCCATCTAACACTGCCAGAATTTGAACTTCATGTTGGACCTCAGTTTAATTTCAGCAGTGCAGAAGGAGTGCTTGAGGGGGAGATTTGTTTTTCTGCATTTGGCCTTGCCCTTTGATTCTGAGATGTGTGAAGCTGCAAGTAACCTTTTCCCAGCTCTTATTCATGAGCAGAACAAAAAAAGAATAATGAGTAGAATAGAATAAAAGGCCCATCCTGTGATGTTACCATAAACTCTGGGCTATGTCCTTTCTATATGTTTGCATTGTGCCTGCTACGGCAAGCCCAGGGGTCTTGGAGACTTATCATGAGACAGGTAGTTAACAAAGGAAGGCAACTGCAGACTTTCATTTCAAATCCATCACATAACATGCTGGCAGAGGGGAATTTTGGAAATCATTATCTGAAGCTGCCATCTTCTAGGTGCCACTTCCCATATGCAGTTCTAACCGCTCTTCGGAAACTCTTGCTTGTCCCCTTTTTTAAACGACTCAGGCTTAAGGCCATCAAGATGAACAATTAATTTCTGAACGAAGGAGCATGGGGTTTCAGACTTGCAGGTGATCTCTCTAACAGGAGCTGTCATAGGAACAGTTCCTACAGCAGAGTAGGTAAACAAACGGATATAGAACATAGTCTTCCATAGGACAGCTGGCGAGAAAAGCTGTAAGGGCAGAAGTGTCATTTAAACAAAAATACCTAATTTGGGATCTCCTGTACAGGACACAAGCCCTCATGATTTGCCAGTATTTGCCCGTACTAGAGGGTTTGGTTATGACTCATCCATTTTTTTCTCCACCATTATCTGTAGAACCCAGAATGGAGCACGTGAATTTTTTTGTGCAGTACTTTGTAAGAAATGGACAAAACCAATCTCAATGAAAGGGACGTGCAGCTTCGTCAGCACTGCATTCATTTCTTGGTTTCCTTTTTTGCCATGCTCTTCCCTCCAGCCTGGCTGTCTGTGTCCACCTGTTGCCCCTGCTCTTATGTTTCGATTGCAAGTGCTTTGGGATAGGAAGCGTTATCTTCATGTGGGGCACTTGTGCAGGGCCTGAGCTGCCGGCCTTTATGCTCTGACATTGTATGTAATGGTCTCCTATAGCACTATAGAAAGACTTAGGAGCTTTTGTTATTCATAAACCTATAAAGTTCAGTCTCTAGGTACGTATGCAAGCATGTGCGTACATGCGTGTGCAGGCTGCATGGCGTGGCATTTTATGACCCCTGGAAGATGGCGTGTGAGCACATGGGAAGTGTTGGGGTGGGACCAACAGGCATGAGGCTGGATGCGGGGGCTGCTGAACCACCTGCACCCCAGCTGGGGGAAGTGACATATCCTGCACAGAGTAACATGTCCTGGATATCTCAGGGCTCAGCAGTGTGTCCATCCCTGGAGCATGGTATCGTGCCCCTGGACAGGCTTTTGGGAGGCTTGCAGTATGGGACAGCATGGGCATGTGGTGTATGGAGTCAGCAACTTCTGATCCAGAGTGAAGAGTAGAGTCTTTGGGAGTGAAGCACTCGGCTGAGGCATGACTGATGAAATTCAGTCCCCTTCCCAGCATGTCATAGGGTAAATCACCCTCTCAGGGCCTTACTCCCACCCTCCCATTTGTGTCCTTCCATCCTTTATCTCATGTCCTTCCCTGTGTCCACCCTGATGAGCTGGATGTTTTTCATATCCATGCTTGTGGCATGTGGTGGAGCAATGAGGAGAGAAAGGGGTCCCTCAGCCTGCATTTCTGGTTCTTCCCTGCTTCCTGCACAGCTGTGCTTCAGGCAACAGGATCAGAAGCAAGTGGGTCTGTCTCGTGGCAAATCATCTGAGCTTGACTCCTTGAGACTTCATTGCACCAGATCTCAAGACCTTTAAGGAGATTTCCCAGGGTTCAGCGTGCTTGAGGATGCTCTCAGGAGTTTTTGGAAGAGCAATCCTCCATGGCTGAAACTAAGAGCTCTGAGTCTCCCTGCTTCAGCTGCCCTCCAGCATGATGCTGGCTCCCAAGAGGCATTAGAGGGCATGAAGTAAAATCAGCTTATCAAAGGCTCCCTTAGTCCTCATACTCATCTTTTTTAGGAAGGCCCACTGTGTGTCTTACATTCCATTTAGGTGTTAGCAGAGTTAACAGGCACCTCAGGAGCCATTAGGATTTTAATATTCATACACTGTCCTAATTGTTCACTTCCCAGTGCCTTTTCTCCCTGCCAGGAGATGATAATGTTCCTTGCCTAGAGCCAGATTCCTCCAGCTCCCTGACTAATTTTCCTACAAATTTTGCAGCAAAAGCAGTTGGCTGGTAGACCTGTTCAACGCTTATATGGTACCTAGGGCGAAATTCATCTCCCTAGCTCCGGGTACCTCCCTGTAGCTGGTAACCATCTAGCCTGCTGCTATCTCTTTAGAGTCAATGGCTTCAAGCGGGTTTTATCTCGTGCTAAAATACATGCCCAAAATCAATTACAACCATCCTTCTCTAGAATGTGTTACACGACTGCAAAGGGAGCTCTGATAAGAAAGCAGTGTCATAAATGTCTAAAACGCTATGAGATGAATCCTGCTCTTGTTGCACAAACATTGTTCTCCAGTAATTAAAGTTGGTTAAAAAGAAGAATGTAAGAATTTATGAAAAATCCACAGCTGCTCTGAAAACGTCTTCAAAAGCCCTGACTTCTTTCTAATTGCTTCAGATGAATAGTTCCTATTATTTCCTAATCCCAAACGTCTTCTGGAACCTCCCAATCCCAATGACGGGCCCCAAGAAATTTACGTGAAGGTTGTCTATCAGCTTTCTGGGTGTATGCGCACAATTTGTTACCTTATCTGTAAAGAAGTGTCCATTTCTGTAGCTGAACTGCAGGTTTAGATGCCAGAAACAGCAGCTTTCCGGTTCTGTAGCTGTGAATTTAGGTCAGGCTGATGAGCTGTGCATGCGCTTTGCACATCCATGCCTGCACCAAGACAAACAAGGGCAAAAAGAGCCCTAAGTTCTCCTGAAAGCCTCTGGGTGGGGAGGAGAGAAAGTTTCGCTTTGGTCGTGAGTCCAGCATTTTCACGGTTCTCAGTGTCTGTAAAAGCTTGCAGAGTCTTTAATTTAGTGAGAGTTTGGCACATGCCAGAAGGCAGCCACCTAGTGAACTTCCCTCCTGACTAAGGAGACGTTCAACACCAGGGCCCTTTGAACACGAGCATTAGTGTTTATTTTAGGTCTTTGAGCAGAAGTTATGCTCTTGCCGTATGGTTGTTCAATGAACTGGAGACTGTGAGTCTGCAGATACACACATGTACAGACACACAACTGGTTTGCAAACTATCAATTACAGTACTAAAAAAGAAAGTTCGATATCTGCTGAGACACCCAGCTGAAGGCGGGGGGGGGGGGTGGGAGGGGGTGGGGGCAAGCACAGAACTGGCAAAAGAACTGTCCAGAAGTAATAAGTGAAGTTTTTAAGCTGAGTTTGAAGACTAGCTGCAACTTGCCACACAGGAAAAAACAGAAGACAAAAGCACCATTATGCTTTCTTAAAAACGTAAGAGTACAGCACACACATTCCCTGACAAGGTCATTAAACATCGGTTCAGAGACCCACAGCGGCATACGCCCGGGTACAATGGGTGTTTACTCTTTGATTCAGCGAGGTGCTGGTATGCATAGGGGTTGCTGTCACCTGAAGAACATCGGTTTTGGCCCCGCGTGGATCATAACCGCTTGGTTTGGTTAGTGCACAGAAATGTGGCTAAACCCATCCCTTCAGATATCTAATTTGTTTGGAATGACAGGCATGTCCTGACTAAAAATTAATTCTGCCAGGTGATACAACTTGTTTGAATTTGCAGGAATTTGCCATTTGGAAAAAGGAAAAAAGAAAAACAATTAGGGATGGAGCTAAAGAAGCTAATTTGATCTTTCAATGGAAAAAAATAAATTATAGGCTAAAAATTAAGGTGATGTGCTCTGGGTGAAGCATGCTCCCTCCTTTCAGGTATGCTTTGATGAGGCTTCTTCCCCTGCTAAGAAATGCAGTGCATGTTTCTTTCGAAGTAATGGCAGTACTAACTTGATCTCATTGTTTGTTATTCCCCTGCCTCTGTCTGCGAGCAGATGACCTGGCCATGCCAGGGTTTCATCTGGGGAGCTTCGCTCTGCTGTTCAGCTCTTTGCACCAAGTGGCTCATCACCCACGAGGAAGGGAAAGGCAAAACCAGCTGCTGTGGCTGTGAAGAGCAAACCTTGCCTCTGCACGGCTTTCCACCCCATGCACTGTCCCGGCTCAGCCTGTCTCCTCTCCTTCCTGGGAAAGAGAGACCATACAACCCTTCTTCTTCCCTGGAGCTGGGCAATCCCTTTTATCCACACTGTCTTATTGCACCAAAATGCCATGGGACAGCCCCAGCAGCAGAAGTGGAGCAGTGGGGAGCCAGAGCTGGGTGCGCATAGTGCTGCCGGCGTCTGGGCTGGCCCAAGCATGGCCATGAGACCGCTGCCCACAGCTTTACTGTGCTCTGGAGAGCCCTAGGGCAGCCCTGAAGGAGCATCTGGGTTTGCCATGTCCCCAGAGCCACCTTGGCACCTGCCCAGGTGCAAAAACGAGCCTGGCAGGTGAGCTTGACCTCTAGATCACAGAAACCCAGGCAAATTTCCCACTGACTCCAGCACTGCAGATCTTTAACAGCACCAAGGACATGTCCCAACAGCGACGGCTTTTGGGCTTCCGTCTCCCAGGGGAGGTTTGGGACTCTATCGCTCCTGCTGCCTCCCCCGGGACCTCCAGCTCAGGAGCACGATTCAAGAGAGCTTCATTCCCCACACTGGAGTGGTTTGAATGCAGGCAGGTTCAGATCCACCCTTCCCCTGGCCGTGAGCAGATGGTCTAGGCCACTAAAACCGCATTTTCTGGAAATAGGTCCTCACTTCCTGACAGAGCTCTTTGTCAGGAGGAGCATAATCAGAAAAAAGCTAATTATTTACTGGAGAGATTTTTTGTAAAAAAAATTTTCTCTTTTCTTATTAGTGTCCTTCCAGTTTATTACTCATCAGTGGCTTTTTTACAAGTCGTCTTTCAGGTGAGGTGCAGTGAAGTGGTGTTACATTCCATACATGTAGGGGCTTAGCTGCAGTTTCATTGTGTATTCAACCCTATAATTAAGACTCAGATGGAAGAGTTTATGCCTTTAAAGCAAAGAAATTCTAGGTTTCTTGGCAAAACATTTGGCTGAGTACATAGAGAACACCTTAAGTACTTAAATGGTCTCTACGTGAGGAAACCTGATGCCAGAAATGATGTACCTTAAAGGCAGGCTGTTGGGAAAAAGCAAACAAACCAATGCTAAAACGCTTGATGTCTTGAGGTGCATTCTTCCTGCGTATTATTTCTTTCTTGGAAGATGCTCTGTGAGAGGGATTATGTTCTCAAAAACGACTTGTTGCTGGCACCCGATCGCTATTAATGTGAGCTGCATAAGGCGTGAGAGTCAGCAAACGCCACTCCGATGGCTTTCAATAAATTATGAGGGACCTGACCATTGCCTTTAAGCAAATCAATACAGCCCTGCTGTGGTGTGCCAGCAACCAGGGAAACCCGATGGGAGGAAGCCAGTGTGTTTCTTACGGCATTACCATGCACAGCCCCGTGCCTGGCCCCTTGGAGGGGGAGGATGCTGGCGTGAGGCATGGCAGCCCAGGGACTGTGGGATGAGGCACAGGGCAGGCTAGGTTTTCAGGCAAGCGTGGGGCGTTGGCACAGAAGGGCTTTACCAACGAGAAAACGCCTGTGGGGAAGAGGAGCAGAGCATCTCCTCCAGCCCGTGGCTCTGCAGGGTACACCCAAGGGTTGTGCCCCTACTCGGGGAAAGGCTGGGGCAGCCGCCAGTGGGAGGAGATGCTCTGTTCTTGCTGGTAGCGTTTTCCCATCTGGGCGTGCGCCCATTGTCTTCCCCTGCCTCTCCTCTCCACATGCCGCCCTGCAGCCTTTGCTGCGTCCCTCGGGTCCTGCTGATGCATGAACTGGCCGTGTTGGTGGAAAAAAGGCTTTAGAGACGGGGGTTAGCAGAGCAGCCCTGCAACCTACTGCTCCACAGGGAGCACAGACCAGCTGATCTTTCATTTTTCATCTCCTGCTGGAAGGCAGTGCAGATCAGTGCAGACTTTGACACTGGAAACTGTAGGTAGAAAGAAGAACACAGTCATTAGATGCAGGACAAGCAGCGCAGGTCACATCTCCCCATGTAAAATATGTCACTCTGCTTTTGCAAAAGAGCGTGCTTGTGCTCAAACACCAGGACGGTGCAACACGGGCTAGCAGTGTTAATAGCCACCACAGAGGTAGTAAAAGGCAATAAGAATATTAATGCTAACAATAATAGTGTACAGGTCAGGCAGCTCTTTTTCTACCAGTTTATCTCAAAATACTCCACAAAGGGATCAATAACGTTTTTTTATAGATGGAGAAACAGTGGCACAGATCAGTGGCCTCGTCACCCTCATCCAGCTGGCTGGTGGCAGAGCCAGTGCTTTTCTCAGCCTAAAACAAACTCAGCTTTGCCATTTTGACTTTTCACAGCACCATTCTAAAATCTGGCAGGGAAAGGCGCGTGTATCCTCCACTCACCTCCTCTGTGTTTGGGGCCTATCAAATGTTAAATGAAACGGCAGAACCAGAGCAATAAAGATTTCTATCAATGGGGGACCTCCCACTGCACAAGGAATGTATTTAGTTTGACCTTCAAAAGTAAGCAATTTGCCAAAAGTCAGCCCAAGCATTTTAGGGGTATCTGTGCTCCTTTCAAGGAGGCGGTCTGCGTATCAGATGAGCCACAATCCTTTGGGATGTGAAAATTACAATAGACTCTTTTTCTTTCTTTTTTTTTTTTTTTTTTTTGTT
>VZSC01013940.1:237105-317070 GCA_013398225.1 Steatornis caripensis | reverse complement strand
TTTTTTTTTTTTTTTTTTTTTTTTTTTTTTTTTTTTTTTTTTTTTTTTTTTTTTTTTTTTTTTTTTTTTTTTTTTTTTTTTTTTTTTTTTTTTTGGTTATTAGGCATCAGAGTAAATGAGTATAAGCCCTACACGGAGCATCTTGTTGGGGCATACATTGTATATGCTCCAGGGCGCAAATATTTTACACACCCTCCCCTTTGATTTTTTTTAATGGAATATGCAAATCATGCATGTTTCAGCTGGGATTGTCTCTCTTTGATCTGACTGTTCTCCATCCTGGAATTTCTCGCAGTGGGGAGAACCTGAACCGACGCGTGCAGTGAAAGGGAATTTCACCCTGCACTTTCTCCAAACCCGTCAGGGGCCAGCAAACTCACTACAAAGACCTTGGTGGCAACAGGTTTGGAATAAAGTCTCTGCAAAGGAAGGACCAGAGAACACCGTCCCAGGCTGTTGTAAAGGATGAGCAGAAGGGCTTGGGTGCCTCACTCTGTGCGAGTATTCACCTACAAAGGGGACGGTTACATGAAAAAAAGTCATGATTTCCTTTGAATTGTAATGCCTGTCCTCAGCTTGAGACATTGGAGGCACCGACAGCCGGCTTTCACGAGCATGATGGGTGCATGCTCATGTGCAGCAGGATGGAGAGCAACATACGGCTCTCCTGCCCCAGCAAAGACCCACACCAGGCAAATCCCTGGCAGCACCCACTCTTACTGTTGTTACTGGACTGCTGCCTTTGTCCAGCACCTTTTGGACCTGTGGGGTGTTAAAAATAATGCAGGGTGCAAACTGTCCAGTGGGAGGACCTTCAGGAGTCCTGCTAAGCAGGACACAAGCCGCTTCGTCCACAAGTAAGTCACAAGAAAATGGTTTTAAAAAAATGCGTCGAGAGGGAAGGCTGGTGTAAGAGCCACCTGCATCCAGCGAGGCGGCCGGGGCAGGCGCCGCTGAAGAGGTCAGCTGAAACAACAAGCGGTGCCTAGGCTACGCTGCCAAAACAGCTCGCGCCAGGGCTTGAATTACCGCCTTTGTGCAAACACCCCGCGTGGCTGCCGTGATCAGCTCCCTTTCTTTGATGAAGCAGATAGGGCTGAAAGGAAAACAGAACAGGGAGAGAAAGCAACATATGGCGATACGCGTGGATTTGCTGGACGAAATGTGCTGCCGTTCCCGCTGGGGAAGTTTTGCCTCTGACTCTGGTGAAGGCAAAAACGGAGCTCAGGGGACCGGAGGAGTGTTTTGGCACACGGAGAACTGAGCTGTCAGTCAGGGGTGTATCCACAGCCAGGAAGCCCAGTCACCTGTGTGCCAGGCTATGCTGCAGCAAACCAAGCACGATCAGGAGTTTACACATATTCAGAGACAACGACCTGAGTTTTCTGGAGAAAATTATACTGGGGAAAAGGGGGAGGGAGGGAAGGTGTCCTTCTTGAATTTGGAAAGTATTGCTGTTTATTTCTGCTTGCGTGTGGGGAAGAGGGCAGCATAATGAATCATCCTAGCCACATAAAGAGCATGACTAAGAATTTACCTGAGCAAGAAGAAAGCTTTTTCAAGGCTCATAAATGCTTATTGATTTGTCCTTTTCTATTTGTGTGCCTCTGCATTTCCAGGAGAACAAGAGGAAAGAAAACATCCCTGAAAAAAAACCCTATTAGCAGAGGTCTGACCCTCAGCCCCTTGATGGCGATGAAGCTGCTTGCCTCCAGCGATGGGTTTGGTCCATCCTCTGCTGACAAAAGCAAACCAGCCCTGGTGCGTGGAGACCCTGGCCTGCAGCAGTGCTCTCCTGTGCTCCCAGCTGCCTCTCACCTGCACATATTCGCCTTTCGGGCAAGCCCAGGACACTGCCAGGGGTCAGCTGGGGGGTAGCCAAGAGTTTGGCCCGCAGTGTCTTGGGGCTTATCAATGGACTGTTGTTCAGCTTGGGATTCCTGAGCTCCTTAGTCATGTCTTTGCAGGTAACTATAAATCACCTTCTGCAGAGCCTGGGATTTTGCAATACTTGGCCCTTTGCAATTTGGCCTGTTCTGCAAATAATAGGAGTGGCCATTTTTGCTCTGCTTGAGAGAAGCTTTCAAGTTATGGGCTCTGGATTCATGAAAAATTAGTTTGGCTGATTCTGCTTCCTTCCCAAAGTTATTAAAATTCATTAAGGGCAGCTAGAACTGCATTATGTTCCTCTATGCGCTTGTTTTTCCGTATAAGGAATAGCTACCACTGGGCTGGAAAATTGGCAAAAATATCCATAAAAGCATCTCTAAAGAGGCTCGGAAAAACGCTGGGAAGGAATAGAGTACCTGGCCAAGTTTACATCTCTGGTCCAGGACCTCCACCGGTGGCTGGCCTTCCCTCTCAGGTGAGCTCAATAGGCTTTTCTGGTTGAAACTCTCCTACTGTTGCTGTGATGGTGATCAGTTGGGCAGAGGCAGGTGAATTTTGGGGTCCCCAGCTGCTCCCACCCCCATCAAATCCCGTTCACCTCTACGGGTGACGGAGTCCCAGAGGACAAAACCCGCACCCATGCTCTTCCCCTGTATTTCACGCCACGCAGTTTCACGGAGCGGCAGTTTGTCTGGAAGCACGGCTGCAGGGGTGCACCTGCACAGCTACATGTGGATCCCAGGGTGATGGCTTAGGAGTCTGTCTCAGCTGATGCCTTAGGAGTGCTGTGCCCATGGCACGGCCCTGCATGGGGCAGGGGGCCCTCTCACTACTCCCAAATTAGCTTTGAGGCCAAGAGATGTGCTGCCTGGGGAGCCAAAACTGAGCTGATTTACACCAGCTGCGGTGTCCTCCAGTCTCAGGTGCCAGCAATGCCACCCCAGGAGCACTTGGCCAGGCTCTCAGCCCACACGTCGCTGTATGGGATTCCACTGCTTCTGTGGGGTTTGGCTCTGGGGCAGCTCTTGCAATGGCAAAGAATTCCTGCTCCCTCAGCCCTGAGCTAATTAGGACAAAAACAAGGGCATTGCAGGCTTTAAAATTTACTACCTCATTCTTCACACAGGCCCCTTCCCTTTCTAGGAAGTTGCTAAAATCGTGGAAAATCTCCACGCTATTGGAGCAAACCATCAGTATGGCTGTCACATCTCTGCCTCACGTCCGGTCAGCTCTGCCCACAAAAGCAGCTGCCGCATTGGCTACTGAGGCTGCTCCGGTTTAAATTTATTTTTTAATTATTTTTTTTTTTTTATTGCAGGAGGCGATTTGACTTTTCCACTTTTCAGGTTCACTCACCCTCTCATTGATGTCTTTCCCTCTCTCTGAGCTCGCTTAATAATGCATGACAAGGAGCACAGGCCGCTTGCTCTGCCGCAGCAGCAATAATGCAGCGCGTACCCACTCTGTGCAGGGTCAGGTTTCTGCCGCTCGGGAATTCGACAGATGGAAACGCTGGGATTCTTTCCATGGCCCTCCTGCCTCCCAGGCCCCCAGGATAGCAGAAGATTATCAGGGGCATATCCCAGCACGGTCCCTGGCATGGGAGAGGGAGGACCTACGGCGAGGGCTGGGGGAAGGAAGACATGGTAGAAATCATTATTTTAAAGAAACTGCTGAAGATTAGACCCTTTCCTCTGCCTCGAAGCACAATACATTCATAATCATATTGCTAATAAAATCAGTTTGGCTTCTTTAAACTGATTTTGTTTTCAATCATGACCCAACTAATTAAAAAATTCAGAAACAAGGTCCCCTTTCCTCCATCTCCAAACTAATGATGGTGTTTCCTCTCCTTTGTTTTCTCTGCACCAGGTCAGGAGAAGTCCTCTGTTCCAAGGGTGTCTAAAGAAGATGCCCAGATGCTGGGGTCTGCCCAGACTCCCTCGCGCAGCAGCGCCGAGGCCGTGGCTACAAGCCTCAGTTCTTTTGCATGAACACTGCTCTGCCGCACCCCCCGGGCCGCCACTGCTTCTAGATACCAACTTCTAGAGATGCGGGGACTGGCCCATGCAATCAAGCCCTACCCCTGTTTGTGCAGGGGACTTTGCTTTCAGATCAGTCTTATTTGTGCCAGGTGCCCCATAGGTGACAGCCGCGTCCAGCAGAGCAGGAAATTTTGGAAGGTAATCTGGTGGGTAGGGGGATATATATCTTATTTCCCTTACCTCTGTTGTCTGTGAGAGCTAGGGTCTTCAGGTGACAGAAGATGGGACAGAAAAACCTGGATTAGGAAGAGCAAAAATGCATGAGGTCACTGAAAAGAGAAACAACTGAGAAGGTGTCACAGCCAAAGCTAAAAAAAATTAAAAAAGACAGCTGACTTGAACAGATTTGTGTTCAGAAAAAACCCCGCCAGTGGTGGTTTTGTGTGTCCTATGTCTCTGTATCTTCTTTATACTGCGAACCATGGACCACAGCAGCAGGGTGCACAGGCCAGGGGTTTCGGGATTTCAGGATCAAGTGTCAGCCCTTGCTGGTGTGTATGCAGGTGAGGCCATCCTGAAAGATGGGCTGAAATCCACACTCAGACTTCAGCTCTGAGGGTCGCTCTCACATTCATCAGCATTGTGGCATGACAGTTTTTGGCTTTGGCTCCAGTACTTTGTACATGAGGAAAGACCTGAACTTCTTTGTCCCCAGGAGTCATCTTTTCTTCTGAAAAAAATCCCCACCTACCTTACGGATCGCATGCCAGATTGAATGGCTACTTATTTAAGCAGGAGTTGTCTGTACTGTAACAAAAATATTCATCTTAATTTTAGAGTATGAAACATTGCAGAAGTCGAAGCTGGTTATATTTTGCAGTTACAGCAGAGCTGGCTGGAACAGTCTCACAAAAACAGCATTGCTGCCAGAAATGGTTGCTGGAATATGAAAATATCAGTGTGGCAGATAATTGTGGAGTTTTGGGGACCATTCATCTGCCTCTGCAGTTGCTTCCAATGGAGAAAGTGTTAAACAGGAACCCATTAGCTAGTGCCATACAATACCAGTGCATACCCAAGACGCTCAGTTACGGCAGACTGAGCGCAGTGAGAGCCAGCTGCTGTGCCTGGGAGCGCTGGGTGCATGCCCTCGGCCGGTGCTGAGCCAGGGGCTGCCTCCCCAGGGCTCCTCGGAAGGCACACGCTGTGCTCCTCCTGCATTCGCAACCCTCGTTTCATCTCCTAACACTGCCCCACACAGCGACAAAGCAGCTAAATACCAGACTTAGACATATCCATAGTGTGAAGTTGTTGATTTTTGTCTTGGCCGGGACACGCACAGTGCTCTGGCTGCTGTGGGAGCAGAGCATGTGGGAGCGGGAGTTGCGATGCTCCTGGGCACTTGGGAGGGCTGGTGCAGCCCCAGCTCTCCATGGCCAGCAAAGCAAGGAGGGGAAGGAGGATATGTGCAAGGCTTTTGCATCCTCACCTCCCGCTCTGGGCAGCAGGGAGGAGGTGGTGCGGTGCAGTGGGGCTGCCCGGGGCCTCTCGCTGGCTTGGTGATGGACAGCTGGCGGGCAGGGAAATCACCGCGGGGCATGGCGAGCCTCCCCTTGGCTCCGAGGAGGAGAGGCACGGTGTAACATGAAACATCAGGCAAGAGTATCGCTTGACTTTATCCCTTCGTGAGGCCACTTTGTGGTCTCTGTCAATCCCGGATGACAAGATATGTAGATGGAAGCGAGCATTTGCTCCGTGTCTCAGTTTGCCTGGTCCAGCCGTGTACAGAGGCTTAAAGCGCCATGAGAACAGGGACAGAGACAGCTCCTGCACCAAAATACGACACTGCTGGCTGATGCAATCCCGGCAAGAGACAAGGGGACTTAAGACAGCTCATGAAAAAAATGTCATTAGACTCTCCTTTAAACCTTGCCTTCAGGCTTTTGGACTTAAAAATAACACACGCTGTTGGCCATTTATGTTTAGCTCACTGGGGGCTTTCTTTCCTGCAGGAATGTGAGGATTAGATGGTCTTCTCCGCTTGTGCGGTGACTCCACCAGTGCCCTGAGAAGCGATCATGTTCTCCTTTCCTAAAGCCTGGGCTGGATTGGCAGCAGTGGTGCAGNCTTTCTTTCCTGCAGGAATGTGAGGATTAGATGGTCTTCTCCGCTTGTGCGGTGACTCCACCAGTGCCCTGAGAAGCGATCATGTTCTCCTCTCCTAAAGCCTGGGCTGGATTGGCAGCAGCGGTGCAACAGCAGATGCATGAATGAGATTCCAGCTTGCTGCGTCCCATCCAGGCGAGAAGGAGGGGACCACTGTGCAGGACAGGCTCCATGGTGGGCTGGTGCAGGACCTCTGAGCCAAGCGAGGACTCCAAGAAAAATGTGGGTGGCGTTCAGCTCTGTTATATAGGCAACAAATCTTACTGATTGCAATGCCCTGATTTCTGAGGGTCAGATCCAGCTGCCTGGCTGAAATCGGTGACAAGCTGCCAGCAGGTTTCAGTGGAGTAAAGTGACTGCAAATGACAGTAGGAAATGGCTGCAGAGGTTTGTTAATCAGTAAAGTGTTAGAAAGGCAAGTACTTAGCAGGATGCAGCAAAATCATCAGAGTAGCGAGGTGTAACGCTGCGCTGCAGTTGGAGCTAGGACCAGAGATGTGGCTGGGAATGTTGGGGTCTCAGAAACCTCAGTCTGCTCTCAGAGCTGAGTCTGAGCTCTCTGCAATACATCAAAATAGGGTCTGGGGCAAAACAAGCTATGGGTCGCCTCCAGTTCTTCCACAGGACAGACACCTGGATCTGAAAAACGCACCTCCTGGCCTCGTTCTAGACAGCAATTTTCTCTTTGATTGAGCGGCAATACATGTGCGCAGTCCCAAGGCACAATCCCTCAGCCTGACAAGACAGAGCAACTGAATGCAATCTCCCCCTGCCCCATGGAGAAGAAGTGGTCTCAACACGGGCAGCTCATTCCTGGGCATCTTGAGCAGGAGGCAGAGTGTCACACAGTGGCAGAACGAGCTCTCAGACCCCACTGCTGGGTGCCTTGGCTGCTGCAGAGTGACCTCCCTGTCTCTCTGGTGTGCATCTTCGGGCCTGGAGACCTGTCACCAGCCAGGACATTTCAAAGAAAGAAAAGTATTTCCTGAGCTCACTGGCACAGTTATTTCTTTTTTTGTTTTTTTTTTTTTTTTAAGCAGTTTTTGGCTAAGTAACAATTTGGGGGTGGCGGTGAAGATACAAATAAAAGAGGTAGTTTACTAGAGGAGGCCTAGAACCAGCACCCACAACAGTACATCTGAGAGGTTTACTTCTGAGAGTAAACCTGAGATGTAGGCTCTGCATCATTGCAGAAGATTGGGAGAGATACTAGTGTCTTCACCCCTCAGTAGACAGATGAGTGATGGAGCAGTGTCCCAAAGCAAGCCTGCTATGCCTGGAGACTGTCTTGCACATACAGGGAGACAAATCTTGTTCAGAAGGAATTTCGTTAGCAGTGACAGTGAGGTTGGACTAGGTGCTGGCTGCTGTGCTGGATATTGATGGGCTTTCCCTAGGCAGTACCAGCCCTCTGTCCTGCAGGAGCCGTCCAGACAGACAGGCAGAGGGATGCGGCAGCAGGCACCGCCGCTCTCCGGTCTGTGCACTTCAGGATATGATTCACAGAGTCACTGGGCTTCCCCGGAGCTGGGGAAGTGGTTTCAACCCAGACAATGCAATAGCTCCCCATTCATCACAGCACCTCAGGATGTCTGAGTGGAGTGTTGGCTGTCAGAGGCTGCTGAGATTGCCATGACTTTCCCCTCCAGACAGTCTCAGGCTTTCCTAGTGCCTCCTTCTTGGGTCATTTCGTGAGTTTTGGGGTCTAGCCGAAATACTTCTATGACTCCCTTCGCACTAGTGCTTCTTAACACATTTCACCTACAGCTGTGAGAAGAGCTGATGCTGTTACCTTTGCTTTACAGAGCCTCTTGAGATGCACTGGTTTTGCAGATTCTGTTGTGGTATCGCTTCTACACATGGGGAATAACCACCTCCAGACCATTGGAATGCATTGAGGTAGGAAGTCTTCCTCCAAAGCTCTGTCAGCCTTCTATGATCTTTACAGAGCAATTTGTTAAGTGTAGAACATAGCACAGCATCAGGGGCAGTGGTCCTTAAAATATGCTTGTTAAAGAAGGAACGTTTGCGAAGGTGAACTTGAGGTAAGAGGAACACAAAGCTCAGATGTCAAACGCCAGACTGAAAAAGTGGTGGTGAAACAAAGATTGGCAAACCCTTTTATCGTGACTGGTTTAAGAGATCAAATATTGCCTTCAGGCTAACTGTAAAAGTACGGAACATCTAAAGACACATGGGGACTGGTGAAAGAGAGAAGTGATGGGTGGTCATTCATACCAATCTAATAATGTTGGAAATAATTTGAAACAAATTAGCAGTGGAAAGCA
The DNA here is from genome assembly GCA_013398225.1 of Steatornis caripensis. Taxonomy (NCBI): domain Eukaryota; kingdom Metazoa; phylum Chordata; class Aves; order Caprimulgiformes; family Steatornithidae; genus Steatornis; species Steatornis caripensis. Next base: position 308,741 of record VZSC01013940.1, on the reverse strand, counting down.
GAGAGCAAAAAAAAAGCAAAAGGTAGGAAAGAACAACCTGTGGGTGTTGCTAATATTTCTTGTCCTGTATGAGTGAAAAATTTTCCTTCTGAAAAATTGGACTCTCCAGCCAAGTGAGAATTTGTAACTGTAATTCATGTGGAGAAGAAACTGTTGGTTGCCATCATTAGTGATAATGCATTAGCACTGGGTGTTCTGATGAGGGCCCTCTGTGGTCAAGCAAACATGCCTGCAAGGCTTAGCTATAGCGTCTTCCTTTTANTCTCCAGCCAAGTGAGAATTTGTAACTGTAATTCATGTGGAGAAGAAACTGTTGGTTGCCATCATTAGTGATAATGCATTAGCACTGGGTGTTCTGATGAGGGCCCTCTGTGGTCAAGCAAACATGCCTGCAAGGCTTAGCTATAGCATCTTCCTTTTAGAGAGACATAACCACATCTAGAGAGACCTATTGCACCTTTAATCATGATAAATTATCATTGCCATTATTCTGACACTAGAGTTGCCTATCTGCTGAGCAGTGGTAGAGATCAGGAGGCTTCGTAGGTGGTTCCTTAGTAAAGTAGAAATCACTACCGCTGTATGAATATATAATTAATGTGTTTTATTTCCACATGCCTTCTCATTGCCTGGGTCTGAGCCGGCCAAATGACACACACCGTTTTCTTTTCTTCTGAGCTCCCATTGCCCAGATGCAGTTCCCAAGAGGCAAAACAGCAGGAGATGGTCTACCACAACCATTGACCCGACTCTCAGGATGAAAGTTCACCCAGCAGGTCTTCACAGGACTGAGTGCCCCATGGAGATTCATGAAAAAGCCTATGTCCAACCACTGCACCTCAGGACAACCACAGAGGTATTTACCAGAGCACTTTCTTTGCTGGTGAGGGGGACAGATCGTCTCTGCCTCGTGGGCAGTTAGCAGAAACTAGCTCGAAGAACAGCAAAATCTCCTGGTCAGCTCTCTATTTATGCAAATTAACTCTTAAGGGGGGGGAGGGGGAAAGAGCTTTAGAGAAATTTTTTCAGGTGAGCTTTCTGATTTGCAGCTAGAGTTTTACCCAGTTGTACTTATTAAAATGTTTCTTGAGAGCTGTTGGGGTGGCACTGTTCAGGCAGGCCAGGAAGCGTTCAGAGAAGCAAACTGTCTCTCTCGATGCAAATGAGCCCTCTGAGATAACTGGAAAGTTCTTTCTTGTGGGCTTTGCTAAATATCGTGGTCGAATGGGCCGTTATTTGCTCCTTTGTACTGACTGTACACGCTGAACGCACACCCTGGCATGACGTTATGCTATTTGTCCAGACTGCAGGTTGGGCACTAAAATTAAATGAGTGCAGACTCACTGAGCTTGCAAAAACAAGAGGTTCAGAAACCACTTTCAGCTGTATACCAAATCACACAGGTATGGGCCTTGCTTGGGCTGCATTTGCCCTTGTTTTCCACTGGCGTAGACCCGATGACTTCACTGTCGTATAAACAGGGTAAGAATCACATGGTAAGTGTCTATATGCTTACAGTAGGACTTGAATATACAACAGTGATACAATACATCTGCTTCTAAAATCAGGTGTGTTTCCTTCAAGCAACTGTATAGAAGAGACCGGAGAGGCACAGTCCTGAGTGAGCCTGGAGCTCTCTGCTCTGGTCTGCTGCTGGGACAGCACCTAAGCAAACTGTAAAGCACCAGAAAGCCTTAGCTCACTTAAAAGGAAAGCGATAATCCTTCAATGGCCGTGGAAATCAGGCAGGCAGAACCCTGTGGGTGAGGTCCCAATTCAACAAAGTCTCCCCACATGGGTCAGTACATGGTCTACACTGAAATACCCATACCAGCCTGGCAACGATGTGCTTAACATTGAGCATGAGCATTTTCCCAGCTCAGTGCCCATGTGAATGAACAGTCCCACAAGAAAACATCGCTGAGAGCTCTTCAGCCTTGCTTGTCCTGAGACAGCAGGGACTTAGCCAACAAATCTTGAGCTGGTCTGCCAGCCAGGCTCTTCTCTTGCAGCCAAGGCAACAAAGCCCAGACCACACGTACAAAGCTGCAGAGAGCTTCCCCATTCACATTTCTGCTGGACAAGGTGGTCAGGCCATGGTGTTTTGGGGCTAGATCGGGGTGTACTGGATCACCATACTGGTGCAGTCACGGCATCCGTGGTGGGGCTGGGAAGAGCTGGTGGAGTGAAGAGCATTTCCATTGCTGTGAGCCTCAGCTCCCCTGTAGCATCCAATTGCAAACTGCAGCTAGGCAAAGAGAGACTGTTTCTCTGCACTCTTAGTTGCTTTTTGTCATATTTTCAGCATTGGTTCATGTCGTGTTGTTCTCTTTTCACTGTACCTTTGAACTCCCCTCTCCCTGTCCCTTCCAAGCCTGATGCAGTGAGGATGCTCTGCCCCGCTAGGACACTTCCTTGGGAAATCTCCCTGCCCTGAGTCCCTGAGCCAACTTGCTGCATGGGACTAGGGTACGTAGTGACATTTATTTGCCACAGGGAAGCAGGGCTTGCAGCTCTGGTTTGCTCCTGCTTGCCTGCACATTCCCGCCAGGGATAACAGTATTGTCTCAAGGAGCGGCAGGCATAGGTATGGGATCTGGAAACTTGTTTGGTCATGCTGTAATCATAGCAGGAACTCTCTTATCTACTCTTATCACGCAGTGCTACAGTGCGGCTTCCCTAACGCAGCGGTCCCTCCGAGACCTGGCCAGCATGTAGGCTGCTAGCATGGGACCAGAGGCTCCCATGTGGAGGGGTTTTTGACGACTCATGAGCCTGTGCAGGGAACATCGGGGTGTCCAGGAAGAGTATCTTGGCATCAGGCACTTCAGAGAGCACCCATCTGCCAGGGGTTGCCTGTGCTGCCTTATCCCTGCTATAGCCAGCTTTCCTGTGCTCACGTTATCTGCTTATGAATGAGCTTTGAGAATGCTAAGCCAAGGTTTTGGGCAGCTTGAGGCATCCGAAACAGGACATAAACTTCAGCACAGTGTTTGCCACCCCTCTAAAGCCCAGCTGACGCTGTTTGCCTGGTTTCTGATCAGGAGTGAAGGCAAGTGCCAGGCCTGCTCTGCACCACAGCCCTTCACACGGAGGGTGGTGTGTTTCAGACAGCAGAAACCAGAAGCAGCTAATTAACCCTAGCCTTATTTGAAATAATTGCTGTGCAAAACAGACGCATGCTGGGTTGCTTAATGCACACCCCGCTCTGCGATCGGTCATCTCCCGGTGCTCCTGGATGGTCAGGGTTCGATGGTAGCTCATCTGCACCTCTTTTCTGGAGGGGTTTCTTCCATACAGAAGAGGTAGGAGGGTGAAAATTCACACCCAGAGAGATGCCCTGTGCCTCCCTGACACCCACCCCATGCACATGTGACAGTGAGGCAAGAAAATGAAACAGTGTGGGGATTTCTGATGGCATTTGAACAGAAGGAGGGACTGGTCTTTAGAGACTCTGGGTTTAGACTTGGTTCTGCACTGCCTGTTCAGAGGAAGTGTCTCCAGATTTTTCCAAGCCTGTTAAAAAAAAGCTGGGGAGTTTAGCAGCCGTATTTCAGCATTTTGTCTCAGACCTTGCTCACCATGAAAATACTGTGATATCCAAAAATACAGGGGCAGGTCAGCAATAGTAAGCCTTGGGAAGCCTTGGGTTGGGTCAAAGTGTGGACAAATTGACCCTTGGCTGTTGCTGTCACCGCACCAATTCTCTCTTCCTCGCTTTGGTGTCCTTGGGGCTGCTGTGGCTGACAGCACCTTTACCAGCTTCCCCCAAATCCAAGAACAAACAGAGCTTTTCCATCATGTGAAGACTGCTGTGATTTATTGCAGAATAATCTACCAAAAGGGGATGGAGGAGCTGGGAAGGACAGGGAGGGTCACGGTGTCCCAGGCAGGGGCTGAAAACAAATGGGGCAAGAGGTTTTGGTGCAGAGCTGGGACATTGAAACAGTACAGATGCAAGGTGCAAGCCTTAGGTTCAGCAAAGAAAGATGCTGATTTCTGTTTCGGGCTGCAGGATTGACCTCATTAAAATATTAATTAAATAATATAAATTAAGTAATCTAATAAATTAATTAATATAATTTAAAATATTGCAGAGGAACGAGCAAAGACTGTCTTGGAAAGTAAAGCACCATTGCTTGTTTGCTTTTTCTCCTGATATACTGCAAGAAGCATTAGCAGATAAGCAGCATCTCATGGGTTTGTCCTGAATGTGAGGCATTGCCAGCATCTACAGGCCCTTGTTTTCTATTATTTTACAACAAATCACAGCAGATCTTCCCTCGATGGAAACTCTCTGTTTGTTCTTGGATTTAGGGGGAGAGGCGCGGTTGGGGCTGGACGGGCCAGCATTGAATGTGTTTGCACATTCCCTCCCCTTGTAGGATTGAATCTCTGTCAGCCCGGTGATGGATGCACTGCTGAGGCAGTATATCTGATAACCGGAATCATTAACTAAATAGTTGGAGGGTCAGGGGTCAGAGGGCCAAACACCGTTCTTGCTCCTGGTTTTACAAGGTTCCTTTGTCGCATTGTGCGTGAGCGCAAGTCGTGTAGGTGGGGAAAGCCACCGCAGAGCCCTGCAACTGTGGCCGAGCCACGGCAGCACATGGCAAGCAAGGGACAAGCTGTTTGCACAGGGACGGGGAGAAAATTGCAGGGCTTGGGTCGCTCTGCCACCGGATCTGCCGTATCTTTGGAAACGAATGCAGGATTTCCCCACGCTTGCAGCCCTGTTTGAGAATGGCATTTGCCTTTCCTCTCTGTGGAAGGAGAAACGGCAGTGTGGCTGCACTGGCTTCCCCCACCCATCTTCCTCGCCGCCCTGCCCTCCTCCTCCGGGAAAGGCCATTTATGGGACGCAGCCCCTCTCGCCGCTCCATCGGGGCCTCCCTGCTATTTCTAACTGTCACACACGTGCCCAGCAACTTTTCTGGAAAATTGCCCTCCATTTACATGTCTGACACACAAACATGTGTGGCTCCTGGGGAGGTGGTTACTTTCCCAGGCAGACGTCTCCAAATGTTAAAAAAATAATCAGCTGCAAGCTGGGATGCTCCTATTCATCCTGGAGGACAAACTGCAGCAGAAAGAAAGGGATGTGCCCATCCCTTGGCTCTTTACGGAGGGTCTGTTGCTTAAGAGACCACTGAACCAGACTCCACGCACCGCTGAGGCATCTAAGAGGGGATTTACGGACTTAAAATATGCCTGTGGGCACCGATACACACTTTGTGAACAAATGGCTGCGATCCCTGAACAGGTTATCAGGCTGCCAAAAAAGAGGGAAGAAGCAATCGGCTCGTATTGGGTCAGACAGGAGGGAACAGGATGAAATGGCAGCAGGATGGGCCCAAGCTGGGGAACAAAACCCCTGGGATTAAATTCCCAAGCAGTGACGTGTGCTGCCCAGCAGCTTTGGGACATACGCTGGGAAAAGTGTAGAGGGAAAATGTGTGATATTAAGTACATCCACTTCAGTGACCAAAAATACTTTTGCTCATTCTTCAGTGTCACAAGGAGACATTTTTGACATAGCTTATTTAGACAGCTGCCTGCAAATGGTCAGGTTGAGTCCTTTAAGGAAAGGAAAGGAAAGGAAAGGAAAGGAAAGGAAAGGAAAGGAAAGGAAAGGAAAGGAAAGGAAAGGAAAGGAAAGGAAAGGAAAGGAAAGGAAAGGAAAGGAAAGGAAAGGAAAGGAAAGGAAAGGAAAGGAAAGGAAAGGAAAGGAAAGGAAAGGAAAGGAAAGGAAAGGAAAGGAAAGGAAAGGAAAGGAAAGGAAAGGAAAGGAAAGGAAAGGAAAGGAAAGGAAAGGAAAGGAAAGGAAAGGGCTATTTCTTAAAAAAATGGAAACTTTCTGTGGGAACACAGAGCTTTCAACAAAAAGTGACTTTGCAAGAAGTTACACTGGCACTTTCCTGCCAAGGTCAAGATAATCTCTAAGCCTTTTCCAAGAGTCTCTTTCTTTTTTTCTTTTTCTAAACAACTTTTCATTAATTTTTAATGCATATTCTATTACAAAAGGCAGTGCAGTTCAGAAAAGACTGAGCCTGGAATGAGAAGCATTGATTGTATTGATGGAGAATATTCTGACATCTGAAGTCCCACTTTTTTCAATTACATTTTCACTTGGAACCAATATTTCAAACTCAGATGAGTTTCAAAATCACATAAATTCCACCCACAAAGGAAATTCTTATCCCGTGTAGCTTTACTCATTTCCCCCACAGAACTGCAGAATGTGTCATCACTGGTGCGGCTGCCAGGCAGAGAGAGGGGCGAGGAGCTGCAGGGCTGGCAGAAAGCCACTTACGGGCTGTGGGGAATGGGAAAGCCTGTGAGAAAAAAACCCAAACCCAAAAACCATCAGCCGCCTCAAAACATGGACATTCTTATATTAAAAAGCCACAGGTATCCAAACACAGATCATGGGGAATCTTGCCCTTGGTGCAAATACATCAATATCCACTTGACTTAGCATCGAAATGATTACAGAGAAAATTTCTTGGGGAACATCTATGAGGAGCATGAAAGGCAGCAGCGTGTGGTGACCCTGTTAGCATCCCCTGGTGAAGAAAGAGCTGCAAGCAGCGCAGCAAGGACCTTTTCCGAGTTCCATCCAAATAATGCCCAATGCTGTTTGTGACATGGGCTCTGGCTCAGGAGGGCTGTGCTGCAGATTTGTGACCGTATTAACCCTACTTCTTGCTGACCTTTGAAAGGAGGCAACCTGGCTGCTGTCCCTGGGGATGTGCAGGCAGAAATGGAAACAGGAGATGGCTGGAGATGGAACCCAGGGGATATCCAGGTTCCTGACACACTGCAGTGGGGGGAAAAAAACGCTGAAAAGCAGAATACTCAGAGGCGCTTTTCTTCAGCTGTTCTTGGCGTGACTCCACTCCCAGAGATGTCAAAGGGGCATTGGGAAGCCCCGCTGCAGATTGCCCGGCACGGTGACACAGTTGCAAGGGAGGAGTCTCTCTGCAGAGAGGATAACAGCTGCAGGACCAGTGCAGGCGTGCAGTGGAGATCAGATTAGAGGGGACCGAAATTCCTGGGCTGTGGAGCACTTGCCAAACAGGTTCTTTCACCTGCACCACCAAAATTGGAGGGCTTCTGTGGACACAGTGGCTGCACACCACAACGTTTGTGGGAAGCGATGCTGCATGTCCACGGCCCATGCCAGGGGCTGGCCCTACACCATGCTCTGTGGTCAAAGGCAGGCTGGGCATCCCTCCCCCATGGCTGGCTCCAGACCCAAACACAAGCCCAGACCTAAGGAGCAAGCCTGGGAGCGTCTCTGCCTATAGGCAGAAACCAAGCAGATGCTCTTGAAGGTCTCATTTACTCTCCATCAAGTAACAGCTTCTGGATACAGGGGGGAAAGGCAGAAGAAAGCAGCTACACTAAAAACTGGCCTCATGCAGGAAGCTTTCTGCAAATTTTCCTCTCCTATGACATTCTCCCTCTTAGGTGACATCCTGCACCAAGAGCCCTTTGGCTGGCTTACCCGACAGGAGTTTCACAGCTGGATGGTGTCCCGGTCCCGTTGCAGATGTGTGGGCTCCAAACCGTCTGCACTTGGCTCCCCATTTGGGAAACCACCTTGAGGTCACTTGGGAAATTTGGCACCCTGAGGTCTCAAAATTGTAGCTGACTCAGAAGACTGCAGAAGCTGCTGCCGTGAACTTGGTTTGTGAGACGACCGCACACATCATCTTCGACACGAGAGCTGATTAATGCTTTCTAGGCCATTGCTGGAGCATTTGCTGAATCACTGCACTCCTCTGCCTGAGATGGGTCTTTTTTATTACTTATTAGTCATAAGGAAGACAGGTTTCTCATGTTTATAATCCATGGGCTGCTCTGTGGCATTCAATTAGATTTGCAGAAGAAGGCTGCTTGGTCTCCTGTCCAGATTGAAAGCAACAAATATTAAATGCTCCTTCCGAAGCTTGAATGATTTACAGCAGGGTAGTAGAAAGGTGTGAGGATTCCCATGTGAAGACTTTATATTTTAAAGGAGAAATTATTTGATAACCAAACAGACCCCATGCTATGACCCCTTGTAGTGACATTATTGTGTGGATCAGTGGATGAAATGGTAAATTGCCCATCTCTGGAGAGCAACCAGCTGTGGGTAAATGATTTTTAAATTGTCTTCTGAGTTGCAACACTGCACAGAGGGCAAGACTTTCAACCAAGCTAGTAATTCCCAGCAAGGAATTTGTTTGGCGAACATGAGTGAGGTCCCTGTGAATTCCTTGGAATTACTGACTACGGGCTTGGGCTTTTCTTGGCGGGTTGTGGGTGGGGAGTTTTGTTGGGGTTTTTTTTGCTTGTTGTTGGAGTTTCAGGTGCATTCTGATGGGAAATGCAGGCTATGGCATACATTTCTGTCCCCTGATGAACTGAAAAAAACTGCAAATGATCTGCATTGAGAGAGGACTTTCTGTAGCAGGAAGGACAATTCAGTGGGGATCAATAACTGTGTCTGGAGGACAGAAATGGGGGATGAACTGAGCTGCTTGGGGCCCTCGTGGGAGAATAAAAAGAGAGAAAGAATAAAATAATAATAATAATAATAATAATAATAATAATAATAATAATAATAATAATAATAATACAATGAGCTTAGTTTCTCAGACAGTGCTGCATATTTATATGAAGCCATGCTGTGCCAAAACTGATAAGCCATGAATTTGATGGTCCTCTGGTAAAATAAGTGTTACGATGGGTCAAGAAAGGATTTGGTTACAGCTAGCTCCAGGACTTTAGCATGTTATTGCTGCAATAAAGTAGCTTGTCATTGCTTCAGGATGCTAGCACATCATTGTTCTGGAACATCGATGCGTCACTGCTCCAGGATGTTAACGTGTCACTGTTCCACGAAGTGAGCAAAGCCCAACAGGCTAATATCAAGTGAGTCTTAATGGAGTACGCAGGCTCTGAGGTACATTTCTGTTCTGTGATGAACTAAACAAGGCTAGAGGAAGGAGTTGCAGCTGGAAACTGATTCCTGTGCACAGAAGGACAATTCCAGAAGTGTGGCCCATGGTACAGATCCCACGTGCTCTTTGCCTGGCTTCTTACCTCCAAAACAGGAGGTGAGACCATGCGTTACCAAAACCTGGGCCCAGACTGAGGTCCCGGGAGCCCTTCGACTTCTAATGTTTCTATCCTAATGGGTACCAGACCAGGCACTAGCTGGCCAGGGAGCAAGTAAGTGGGCTGTTCTTCTTGTCCCTGGTGCAAACCACAGGTGCCCTAGCTCTGCTCCACCTGGGCAAAGCCAAAGGCACAGTGAGGTGAGCACAGCTCTTGGGCTTTGCCTTGGAATGGAAGGAAGGAGGAAGGAGATCATCCATGCTGCACACCACGGGTTGAACACAGAGGGAAGAGTACATGGGAGGCTTCCTTTAGGTGCTAAGCCAAAAAACATGTTGTGGAAAGGAAACCTCTTTCTCCAGCAAGCAGCCCTGGCAGTTAAGCTCCCACATCCTGAACTTCCTCTCCCCAGCCTTCTCTCAGAGTTCAGGGCTCTAAAAGCGTTGCCATAACCTGGCATGAATAGTCCAGATTTTAAATGGTGACTGATTTTTCCTCCAATCTTGTTTTTCCTTTTTAAGGGCATTTAAAAAGCCCCTATGTTAATAACTTGAGCCTGGTCCTCTTCCAGTGTTTGAGTCAATACCCCTCCTTGAGCACGTGATGGGCTCAAAACACCACTGATTGCTCCCCACAGCACTATCATCAGACCTGTCCCGGCTGGTCAGGATCTCGTTTGGGATGCCAGCCCCCATGTCCAGTGCAATACTGGGCCCTGAGTTGTTTCTCTGCCCTCATGTTGTGTTTTCATCACGTTTATCAAGTCATGCCATCTCTGAACAGCGCTTGAGTATTTTATCAGGCTTCACATCGATAAGAGGCTGGTTTTCTGTCTTTTAAAATCCATTGTTTGTTCTTTATTCACTTCCTTCTGCTGATTCAATCATCTGCTGCAGAAATGAGCCGTTGCATGGTGGCTTGCTCTGAGCTTCTGGAGGAGCCGTGTAGGAAGGTGTAGCTGTGGCCCTCACCCTCCTGCAGAAACCGTCAACTCCCTGTTCACGGGTGGCCACCTCCCATGGAGGTGCTTTCCCAGGACCTGCTGCTGGTGGAATCTCAGCCATAAGGGGATCTTCAGTTAAACTCATCCCAAAGAACCTGGTTTGGTCATGGGCCCTTTCCAGAGCCTGAGGAAAAATGAAACATCCTCAGTTTTGGAAATTGTTTGTGGGAGACCAGGTTTCTGATGCTGAATGCTGGGGATATATGTCATCCATCACAGATGTAAAAGGCACAGCAGCAATACAAGGGCAGGTGAGGAGGGCAGACCCTAGAGGCGGTCTCTAAAGAAGATGACTCTGTCTTGAATTTTAGCAAAGAGAACTGAAAGACAGCTTGATATACAAGCTTTGAAGGCGTGAAAATATTCACTGCTACTGGCATCTTTAACATTACCAAAGACATAGGTGGTTTGAGAGATAAGACCAAGTGTATTTAAACCAGAAGGTAAGCACGCAACTGAACAATGATGATCAGTTGTTGGGACAGAGAGAAAGACGCACTCCATCTCCCAGTGTCTTCAGAACAGTGTGGGCTTTAGTGAAACAAGCTACTGAGCTCAAGTGATTGAGCCAATGGTCTGGGTAAATCCAGATTTAACAATTCCTTCTGGCCATAAAAGCTATGACCCTGCCGGTTCTCATAGTTTACCGGTGGGAAAGGGCTGAATTTGGTAAACTCAGACATAAATGTCGTGTGCTATATTTATACAAAGCAGATCTCCTTGTAGGGGAGCAGGCCTGTCCCCACGTGGCAGCAGTCACTCATGGAAAGGTGGCAGCACGTCTGGGACGGGGGGCCACCCCTGGGAGGGTGGCTGGAAGCCCTCCACAGCTGTCCCAGAGCAGTGGTGATGCTGGCATCCCAGACCAGCTTCTCTGCTCCCAAGGAAGCTTAGAGGCAGAGAGGGAGGGTTTTGTTCACCCAGAAAGGCACCTCTGTGAGGCTGAACATTGGCAGCATCCTACAGTGCCTGGACAGGAGCCTAACACAGAAGGGCGTGCTGTTTCTGAAGACGTCAGATAAACAGCATCCACATTGCCGTGACCACATCTGATGATGGTCTGCTTCGTCCCGCATTCATGTAAACACAATTCTCTGGACAACCAGAGACCCCTAAGCTTTACCAGCCAACTGCGCTAGCCCTAGCCCACTGAACCCACAACAACAAAAAACCAAATGGGATAAAACACTACAAGAAATATAAGCTTTGTAATTCCCCAAACCCAGTTTGGTTCCAGGGTGTTGCTCTTACAAGACAGAGGACAACTTCCAGCTTTTGCCTGGAAGACAGCTTTGCCTCCAGTGCAGGAAGCCCTGGCACCAGCCTTCTGTTTCCCCACAGGCCACACACATCGGTAATCAGAAATGCTGCCCCAAGCCCAAACCCGAGCTTGGGCACTAGTTTTTTTGTAAGTCTCGAGCTATTAACCAGGCCTTGTATGAAAGGATCTCGAGCATGTAGGGTGACGCGGGGAGTGTGTGAAACCCATCGGGGAGAGTAACCAGAGCAGCAGCATCACTATGGCAATGCAGATAAGGGGCAGCCCTCACACCGCAGCTGATGAGTGACATGTTTTCTAGCCCTTTCAATGCCTTGAAGTGTTTTCCTTCTTGACTCAAACTAGAAGTAGCACAACTTAAAAACAATTAATATCCCTTTGGAGGAAAAAAACCCAGCAATTTTTCCTTCTATTTTTAAGTCTCACTTCACCACAATAGCTCCAATATTTCACTCTTGACTCAAAGGCAAAGTCCGAGGGAGCAGGATATGCTGTAGGGTATCTCTCTTGCCACACTATTCGTGTTATTTTCAAGTTCCTCTCTCCCGGGTTGATCTTGGCAGCAGATCACAGCGCCGGCGCAGCACAATGTAAACCGGAGCCATTGTTACTCCATCTCCCGCTCCTCATCGCTGCAACAACATTTCCCCACACGCCTCCCAGCAAATTGTTGCCGTGTCCCGTCCCGCTTCCCCCCCACCCCCAAAATCCATTAGGCTGCTGCAGTTCAGCTATTCATCTAGCCCCCTCAGAGGCACCGAAATAAAACAGTTTCCCTTTGTCGGCTGACATTACGCAGGGCTTTGACGAATGGTCTCAGTGACAGCGGTAAGCGACTGTGCTGCAGGGCTGCCTGATGTTTCATGTCATGTGCACATAGCAGGCAAAAAAGGGTAGTAGGGAAGCGGGCAGCTATTGAAACATCCTTAAATCTCTTTGTCCCCTTCCATCACCTGGCGAAGGCATAGCGGTGGGTCTGGTGGAAGGCTGGGTTGGTGAGCCCTTCGTGTGGGGTCAGCCCATTGTGCCGACCGAGGAGCATACCGGGGTTTGGAGCGGCACGGTCAGGGGTGGTTTTTGCTGACAGAGCCAAAACAGAGGATGAGTTGTGATACCAACGGAGAGCTGTGGGCCTCAGTCTTCATCAATGGGGACTGGACAATGCCAGCAGACGCTGTCTGCTGGGGCTTTTGCTTGCAAACCAGTGGCTAATGAGGCCCTAATATACATAAATATGACGCATATATGCACATGCACGTGGGCTCACCCCTTCAACAACACAAAGCCAAAGGACATGGCATAGCATCAACATGGCGCTGAACCTCAGCTAACCCATCTTACTTCTCATGGATGCAGGTTATGCTATCTGCAGCAGCTGCAGGAGAAGGATGCTCAGCCAGCAAAGCGAGCTCCATCCCCACAGAAATCCTCACAGCCACGCTCTGCCCACGCTGCCCAGGCTGGTGGTGGACAGTACCCAAGATGGGCTGGGAGCAGCGATAAAAGTGACGTCCGTGAGAGTTCACCGCCAACTTCAGTGAAACAAGATCAAGTCTTCTGTCACTTGGCAACCCGCTTTATCAACGTGAACTTGTATCTCTCTCTGCTGCTGTTTTTCCAAGGGCTATTCATGGTTCAAAGCTGTAGACAATACGGTTCCTTTCTTCACTCACCGCCACCTGGTTATCTCTGGCAGAGTGCGACTCTGGAGAGAAGCAATTTGAGAGAGGAAATACATTGGAGATGGAAATAGCATGGAAGATACAACAAGGACTCGACTTTCTTGTTTCTGTCTTACTGAAGATTATGTTTCCTGCCTGCATCCCTGAAGTCATTTGAGTTGTTCTAAAAATTATGAAAGGAATAAAAAAATATTTTCATCCACATTTCAGAAAATCCAGAATGATTCTGTTGACTTCTGTGGTGTGGAATTGGGAAACAGGGATTGGCACTTGGCCCTTGGCTAAAGCGCAAAATATAGGGAAGGTCCAGGTGTATGAAAGAAAGAATGTCGTGTCCCAATCAGATACCTACGTGGGTACATTTCTACCAGCATCCCAGTTCATAGCCCATTGGAAAACCCATCTTGGTCTCTGCAAACACTCAATGTCACAAAAAGTCAGTGGGTAGACAGAAAAATAGTAAAATGGAAAGTTCTACAAATAAAACTATGGCAGGGCAGGTTTAGTTGGGAGAAATGACTGATGAAACCCAAAGCCAGAGCTGTCAAATCTTGGGTGTGCTCCCCTTCCCCACAAGTCGGCAAGGAAGGAAGGCAAGGAAGTTTGTCTTCTCACTCTGGTCTTACTCTGAGTTTCCTAAGTTTACATTGGAAATTGGCTCAGAAGCTCTCACAATTTTCATTCATGGAAAAGTGAAATTAAATAAGTGCACATAAACACAGGACGAGTTTCATAGTAAGGTCTTTGCAATCTCAACAAAACTTTTCTTGAAAGGCTAAAGTTATCCTCCCATAGGTAAATCTGACCCGATCTATTTGATTTTCTGAAAAAATACATGCATAGACAGCAGATGATAAGTTTGTAATGCATCAACAAAAAGGCATAACGAAGAATAAACAGACTAGAAAGAAAATGTCAGGAAAGTTGCGAACACAATAACCTTGAGAAGCAACAAAAAAATCCAATCAGATTTTTCCCCACTTAGCTGACCTGCAACAAGGCTAAAAGGTGAGCTCGGCCCCGGCAGGAGGGCACAGCGGCTCTGCTTGGAGCGGTCCTCTGAGGCTGGAGGGGGCTCAGGGAAACACCCCATGGGGCAGAGCTCCTGCTGCTGCCCCACTGCCTGGGACCCCTGAGACCGGCCAGGACACCAGTCTGCAAAGTGGCACTGGGCCATGAGCTCATCTCCTTCTGGGGCCGTGTGTCGGAAAGCCTCACTGAGAGAGTGGCTCTGAGAGATCCTGGGCTGCCAAAATGCCTAAACTGAAGCTTTCTGTCTGTTTTGATCAAATTCAGCTTTATCAAAAAGCTTTTCCTGCCTGATCGCAAATGGATTTGCAGACAGGGAAATTTATGAGAAATAAACAGCTACAGTTAAATAAACACTTGCAGGCCTCTGGCTATCCTGGCAGAAAAAAAGAAAAAGAAACCCAACAACAAATATTAGCAATAGACTTTTAGCAGGTGGAGGAATTATCATACGTATCTAGGAAAGAAAACAAAACAGGCACTCCTAAATCACCAGCGCTGATTTAAACACAAATTCTTAAATATAGCTTGTGAGTAGCAAATGAGTTCTAATTGAGGAAAGCTTGTAAACAAACAACAGCTTTCATCTGTAGCATCACGCGCAATACCGGCTTTGTGCTGGGGGCTGGACTGTGCTGCCGAAGCCCAGGCCTGGGAATGGAGACGGGTAGGGGCTCTCATCTCCTGCATGAATTTCAAGGCAGAAGGATCCTGGAGCAACAAGGGACAGCACACCTGGACCCACAATTCTCAGGGTCTGCATGAGCAAAGGGAGCAGCATTCAGTCAGTGAATCAGGCACACGAGAGGATCCCGGGGCTGTTCCATCTCGCCCGGGTGCTGCAGAGAACCAGAGCAATGTCTGGAAGCAGCCTTGGAGCAATCGGCCCACAACGAGAGTCACTTTTTTCAGCCTCCTTTGAGAGATGACACTACCTGTCTTAAGAGAGTTGAGGGCCCTTTCCAGCACCCACGTGGGCATCTGATCCTTGCCACGCTCAGTCTTCAGCTCCTGCTCGGCGTAAAGACTTGCCTCAACATCCAACATGTACTGAGCACCGTGAAGATGTATCTGAGGAGCAATCTGGGAAAGCAGAGAGGAGGGAATGTGGCTGGAACCAAGCCCACGAAAGATAGTTCGGGCCATAGTCAGGAAAGAAAGGTCTGTTGCAGCAAAGCACGCAAAGTAATGCTCAGCCTGCGATGCACGAGCGGGGGAGATACAGTCAGGAAACATCTAAGCAGTGCAGATACAATCAGGCTGAAAACACAGAAAGCATGCCAAGGAAGTAACCTTGAATGTCTGCTGGTATTTTTCTCTGGAAAGCAACAACAGGATATTACAAAGGGACAGAAACATGGACATGGTTGCCAGTACTTACCTAGATACATAAATTACCTGCCCTGAAAAGGAGCACTAAAGGGGAAAGTGTTTATGCCCAGTTCCAGAACAGGGCTCCTTAAAAGGCAAGTGCTGGCTCTGCTGGCAGCGGTGCCTTGCTGAGCTGTCGCAGCCAGCTGGATTTTTTGACAGCAGGATGGTTGCATTCAGTGTTAGAGCTCAGTGTTTCCACCGGGGCTGCAGGGGACAGGCCACGAAAAACACTCCCTTTGCAAGAGAGATGGACCTCAGCGGCCAAACTGTGCATGCATCCGGCATCTGCTGCTAGGAAAAAGTAGTCCGGCTTAATTCAGTTTGTATTGCCAGAAGTTTTAATTGTTCCAATAAATGATTAATCGCTCAGATGAGCTGAACCAGAAACTGGTAAATCAAAGCCGCCCTTGTTTTGAAAACACTTTGCCTACAAACCCCAGTTTAGCATCATACCCCACAGCAGCAGAAACACAAACCCAAGCAGAATATAGCACCCGCAGCTCCCAACCCAAGTACCCAAATTTAGGCATGTAGATAGAGCAGCTTAACCCTGAGGATTGCTGGGACCCATATAGACCACCAGAGTCAATGGAAGCAGCAGGTGCTTGGAAACACTGCAAATCAAAGCACTCATTTAGTGCACTAAATATAGAGCAAAATTTAAACACCCAGGCTGGAAAATGTTGGCCATGTAGTCCCTCCGCTGCATTTTGCTGTGGGTCCTGCGCACCCAGGCTGCTGCTGCACGATGCCCGTAGAAGGTGCTGGGTTTCTGCTCCCACCGCTGATGCTCATTAACAGGTTTTTATCCATGGTGACACAGTGCAAAGTAGGTTCTCCTCCTCACTTTTTTAGAGGATATTGCTGCACTTGAGATAACCTCACTAGTTTATCTGTACTGAAAGCGATGTCAGCGGGCCGTCAGAACACCTCCCTGCCGACCCGCCGCATCTGTGGCACCTCGGGGCCGTGTGTTAGGGCTGTCCCCGTGCCACTGTGCCAGGGACCCTCACCAGGCTGAGGTCTGCATCCAGGCGCTCCCCAGCAGCCCACTGGGGTCCAGGGAGCCGAGACAGCACTGTCGCACTTCCCAGTGCACACTCAAAGACGCTGTGAGAGAGCAGAGCTGATTACTACCAATTTTTTTCTTTTTTTTTTTGCGATCATTTTATTTTTAAAAAAGGGAGGAGGAAGAGTAATAGAGAGGAGAGCCTTCTGATCCACACTCACCTTGTAACTTGCCCAAATTTTCAACTCCAGTAATGCCTTATTTTGCCTCCTGTTGAGAAGCTGCTGCACTCACCCTTTCCATTTGCTTTTGGGAAACCGGGATTAGAAAATGCTGCAGTCTTTGAACCTTTGGTGCCCTGCAGAGGTGCCAGCCCTGCTCAGGGAAGTTTCAGCTGCATGGAAGGCGGGCCAGGTCAGGGATGTCCCCTTGGCCGGAGCAGGGGCTGGCTTGCGCATATCCTGCACAGGCTGACTTGGGGTTTTAGCACCAAACGGCCCTTTCTCACGCCTCTTTACACCTCCTTGTAAGTAATGCATGGAGGATTTTGGAGTGTAGCCCAGTCACGTAGACATACATCAGAGAAGGGCTGACCAAAGAGGAAAGAACTAGATAAGCCACATAGCAAAAAGAGAGAGAGACACAAACTGTCCCTGAATTTTCTAATCCATACAGAGTTCGGGTCCTGGGACTGCATGTAACAAGGTTACAAAAGGAGGGACAACCCCTCTCTTCCCAACAGCTATCGTATACTATTTATACATGATGTAACACTTACAACTTTATATAAACTACAGCTCCTAAATACAGAAAACTAATTTTGAGCTATTTCTGAAAAGAGCTGTGTATGTTGCTGCTTTTTCCAGCACTGGCAGGTACCGGGACCTAGAAAAGCCCTGCTAGGGTATTTCCTCTGCTCCTAAAAAAATGAGCTGTCTGCAGCAGTCCTTAGATGTGGGCAAGGTGTTAATAACAGGCAGCCCAGTGATGAACAGGAGCTGCCACTCTCTGCCCGATAGTGGTGTGGAGAAGCTGTCCAGGCTGCTCTCCTCCTGACTTGAGCAACAGGGATAACGACCACCAGCCACTCAACGCTTCTTCCTTCTCCTCTCCCTTCTGCCTTTTGCCTTGCATTCACGAGTGTTGGTGGTACAACACGAACGTGCCCATTTTGGCCTCAGCTTGGAGAGCACTGTGGGTACCCTGCTTTTGAGAAAGACTGTACCGGCTGTGACTTGTTGCACAGCTCTTCAGCACCAGAGAAATCAAAGAGGGATGAACCAATGAGACGTGGCACCTGCCTGACTCTTATCTCTGGA
Organism: Steatornis caripensis; assembly: GCA_013398225.1. Taxonomy (NCBI): domain Eukaryota; kingdom Metazoa; phylum Chordata; class Aves; order Caprimulgiformes; family Steatornithidae; genus Steatornis; species Steatornis caripensis. The sequence continues at coordinate 290,938 of VZSC01013940.1, read as the reverse complement.
TCTTATTGATGTAGCATTACCTAAACCACAGTCCTTTTTCATGCTGACTGATGCCCATGTCCTTTTCAGCCTTATCCCTGCTGGGGAGGCTGTAGAGTTAGTTCTTCTACTAGCCTTGTGTGCATGAGTCCTGGGTATTGGCATATTCCCCCAAACAAATGGGATCACAACAGTGATGCCCAGCGTGGACCCCCTCACCCGCTTCCCAGTGCCACTCCTTGCTTACAGGTATGGGTACAGTGAGCTTTTCCAGCGACTCCAGCACTCAGAGCAGTTGGGATTCAGACAGCTTTGAACCCTCACTCTAACGAACCAGGCACATGCAGAGCCAAGGCATGAAACAACCATCTCCATTTCCTCATCAGCCTTGAAGCCTGCAGGGGCCAAAAAGTAACCAGCTCACCAGGGACTGTCAAGAAAGCTTTGAATGAAGTGGAGAACAGTGCTGGTCTATGTGGGGTGCCCACGCCTCAGATGCTGTTCAGTTTGGTCATCCTGACTCAAAAGTGACAGAAATAATTTGGACAGGCACTGAGCTCATACAGAAAAAACAGCTGGAGATGTGGAACAGCATCTCTGCAAGTGGAGACAAAAGAGACTGGGACTCTGAACCCCAAGACTTAGGGAGAGAGGGGTGTCTGCACTGTAAATCCCAAATGTTGTGGAGACAGAGAGGGAACAACTGCTTGCTGTGTTCATGTCACCTTATCAAGGAACAGGATCATAACAAATAGAAGGCAGCACCTTTACATCCAATTCACTGTGCAGTTGTGAAACTCATTACCAGGGGATGTTGTGGAGGCCTAGAGCACAAGATAGCCACAGAGAAGAGGAGCCTATTAACCACGCCTGGCTCAGGAAGACCCTAAACCACTGATCGTCAGAAGCTGGATGGGTATGAGAATGGCTTGCATTGCAGTTTGCTGCTTTCTTGCACTTTCTCTAAGCACATTCCACTGGCCGCTGTAGGACACAAGATATTAGACTACACGGACCTTTGATGTGCACCAGTACGGCTGTTGGCTGAATCAACTTCCACCTACAGGTAGGGTTTTCTTAATTAATAGGTGGGGTTATGCCCAGAGTTATGCCTCCAGGCAGATGGCCAAGCCTTCAAAGGGCCTTATATATGCCGCTGCCAGAGCAGTTCCCAAACCTGCTCCACAGCTCCCTGCTCAGCCTTCTTTCATATACAGCCTACTGGCATGGCAAATCTGCTGCAGGGAGAAGTCCCCACCAACCCAAGACTCCTTCAGATGGGTGGGAGAAAAGATAGGATGCCAGCTGAGAAAGATCTACAAGTTAACAAGTCTTCCACTACCAAATAGGACCAAAGGATTTGCATTTGGTTGGTTTTGTGGTTTTTTTTGATAGAACATTTGAAAGCAATAGCCTTTCTTGGGAACGCATAGGCCAGAAAACACCATGACTTCCTAGCCAAGGTCATCCTTACAGGATTGTCACATTTACACCTGCAAAGTGATTCTTCTGCATTGTCTGTCACTGAAAAAAGAAAAAACTCTTTGTTTGGCTTTCAGAAAAGCACACGTACTTTGTGGTTATAATGAGTAATATGGATGGAGTATCATTAATATGAACAAAAGCATAAAGCCTCCTAAACACTGCCTGTTTAAGGTTGCCATGATTTTTTTTGTTCCATCTAGAAAAATCTGAAGCAACTTTATTGCCAGGGAAAGAAATCAACTACAGCTCCTCCTCTGAGTTTCTAAAGACCTGGTCATTTTTCACATAGGCTAGTTGATTTACATACTTTCATTCAAGGTATTACAACGTACCCTTTGAGAAGGATGTGCTCCATCCACATAGTTGTAGGAACAGGTTCTAGGTATGAACTATGGGACTTGTTATTGGCTGCAAGCATCATCAAGATAGCTTTGTTCATGACTTGTGCAAATCAGGCTGATTCTCTGCAAATAACCTGGATTGTTAATTTGAAGCCCTTTTTGTTTCTCATGTTGCAAGTCAGGTCCCTGCCCAGCTCATTTGTAAGACCAACTTGGTGCAATGAATACAGGCACAGCCCTGCACAGCGTGTTTTTTCTTTGTCTAAAAGCAGCATATATTGTGTAAAAGGGAATAATATAAAACATCCAGATTTTATGGGACTTTGCAAGGGAAAAGGTGACTTGATGGAGCATGAAACTTAGTGGTGTTTGCAAAAAGACAGACATGACATTAATTTATAAACATTTGATTGCAAGCAGATGTTTACAATCGTTTGAAGAAGAGGCGAGATTTTTGTACTTAGCCTAAGTCCCTGTCATGCTGAAAGAATCACTTGTATACATTGCAAAAGCAAAAATTTCCATGTACCCATACAGAAACATTGTGTGCATGAGAATGGGTGCTGTAAGATGGATGAACACGGAAAGGTTTTAATCATATCTCATTCCCAAGGGACTTTTTGTTCTTTTACTGTTTTATAAGACCATTCTTTATTCCACCATCTGTGATGAAATAACCACAAGAGGCTAATTTTTTATTAACACGATTTATCCAAAAGAGCAGCAAGATTCCTACTAAGAGTGACTCAAAACACCTACTTTACTGTTGAGAAAGAAGAAAAAGCAAAGCCAGCATCTACCCTCTTTGCTCCCAATAAGCCCCCAAAAGTCACAGCGAGCCTGCCTAACAGAAGGGATGGTAACTGCCTGGGGAGGTTCACAGGCTACCTGAACTCTTCTTCAGGCTCATCCTTTCTCTGCTGCATCCAAAGGACTACGACGGCCCATTGGCACTCAAGAAAAATGAGACAGAAAGCCCACAAGTGTGAAAGAATTGAACTAACCCAAAGTCTTGCGCAAGTTAATCCCATGCTACCCCAATCCCTTGTTGTCCAAACTACCTCACAACTAGCATTGCAACTAGCATCCTCTGCAGCTTTCAAGGTAGTGACTAAACCGACTTTCAACATTTATGTTCCTGAAAAAGAGTATGGGGCAGCAGTGAGTTTTTTTGCTGTAAGAACTAACTTTCCATCCAAGCACATTTAGATGCCAAGAGGACCAGACACATGGTCTGATGGAGAACAAACCAGACAACAGCAAATGGCCGAAAGAATCGCGCCCACTAAGTGTTTCAGGTTAGCATCAGGTCTTGAAAAGAGCATCAGAGAAGAAAAATTAACCAGGAACTAGTCACTGCTTAGAATAATCTCAGGAAGAGCCCATTTACTAATTTTCCTCATTACATAGTTAGTGTAACAGATACGATTCTGCAAGTAACGTAATACCTAGCACATATGCACCAGGAAGAAGTTGGTATGTACGAGTTCAACATTTCACGTGAAAATAAGTCAAAAGGAAACAAAACTACTTGAATAAGGTGATGATGAGCAAGTGGAGAAGACATGCAATTGAATTAAAAGCAATGTAGAAATAAAATCTATATAAACATCAAGGTTAAACCATGCAAGTCAAAAAGTTTACTTTTTGTTCATCTTTTAATCATCTTATTCCACATACCTGAAGTCTACATAACTCACCCTTGGTCATGACATAAAGGTGGCATAAAATAGTTGGTAGTGCTGTTTGCTGGCCGGAAACAAGAAGTTGAACACTTCTCCACGCTGTTTTCGTGAATCCACAGGGGAACAAGTTCTGGACACAGTATGGGCTGTCAGGGCACACTCTGACCCTTTGCTCAGAAGCGGGTGATGACCACTGTTGTGACCCTGTTACTTTACAGACTATTTCAGTAACATGAAGAAGCAGAACTAGCACCTTCAGCAGCAGTGAGCCAGCCCACTGCTGCATGACAGAACAGCAACCTCCTTATTCTGATGGATACAAAAATCTAATATTTCTCCTTTTGCCTACGGCTGCAACACCCACTACATTTATTTGTATTTACGCAAAACCTCCAACAAGGAGCATTCTCTCAGCTATTTTAAATACATCGTGAGTATCAGAAGTTGCTCTCTGCAGCAGGTGCTCACAAATACTGCAGTCTTGGAGAGCAGTCCATCTTACAAAAAGACATTTTTCTAACTTGGCACTCTTCTGAATGGTTACAGTATTGCTCCCACCATTTCTGAGGCACTAATGGCAGCCACTAAGTTTTCCCAAGGCACCATGGAGTTGATTTTAGAAAGTGATCATTAAAAAAAAGTGTCGGTTCCTCGTCTGAGCTCTGGATTTCTCCTCCCCCACCAGCCTTTCTTCAAGGGCAGGAGACAGATATTTGAAAAAGGGAAATCAAAGATAACAATAGAACATAATTTTGAGTACTGACTTAGAAACAGCTCTCACTTATCAAGAAAAAGACAAGCCAATACTCCAAGGAACATAATAACAAATTAACATAATGATGACTGGAATAAAAACTCTGCTAGGATCCAGAATTCTGCTTTGGAGGTTGATAGCTGCTAGGATAATTCAACTTTCATATTCATAGTATTTTACATAAGAGTTCACCTTTCACTACTGACAATATTCTATACAAAAGCCATTCAAGTCACTGTAAGAAACAGGCATAGACCTACTAAACTGAAACTAGAGCATGACAAGTAAAAGGTCTGAACAGCTGCAGAATAGAAGAGAAAGGTATTACTTCAAAATCCAACTCAATTTGGCAAGAATACCTCAAGCCCCTGCATGCTCAACAGCCCTCTTACCACCCATGGAAGCAAAACAGTACTGCTTAGACAAGCATCTGCTCAGCGTCTGGGACGAGAGCCATGTCAATAAACGCGCATCGTACGCACAGTCAATAACCACCAGGTGAAAACAGCCTTTGTACTTCACAGAGGCAGCACAGGGTGGGTCCCGGTGCAGGTACTGAAGGTGTCTGTGTCTAGACCACACGTGGGACACCACCTCCCGCGCAGACCGTTAGCGGGGCAGCAGTGGGCAGAGGACAAGGCTGCCAAGTCAGCTCAGGAAGTATGGGCACCGGGACACAGGCGGTAAGCTCAGGTTATGGGAAGTAGCATGTGTTAAATCAGGGCTTTCTCCCCTCCTCCGTTTAGCCTCATCACATAACTCCAAGCACTTAGAAAGCAAACAAAATCTGAAGTATCTTACACACAATGAGGGAATCATTTTATTAGATTATGGAAGACAGCAGCATTACAGTACAAAAAAGTTACAAGAGTAGCAGAAAAAAAAGTGTTTTTGGTTTAAATACTCAGGATTATACTGGGGAACATGAGAAGGATAGTACCCTTTTCTAAACTAACTCCTAACCAGGTTATCAAAATAAGTTTTGAATATTTAGCGCAAGTAAAAAAGTTACAACAAACATCATTATAAAATGCTTTAATAAATAGTTTCTTTTCTGAAAGTTTTTTTTAAGAACATGTCAAACAAAAATGTACTAAAACAAAAGATCCTGCAAAGCAAATCCTGCATTCCTGTATAAAATAACTGGTTTCAAAACATTCATGTTTATATTGTTCGTGGGCCAGAGCTTATACTCTCAAACATCCGCTCCTGTCACTGGTAGGGTAACTAGGTGTATGTAGTGTTATGCTTCTTCAGTAACTAAAATAAACTTATAGTTTGCCCAGTTAATAGTGATAATAAAGCCTTTAAAAAAAACCCCAACCAAACCAACACATAAGCCTTCCATTACAAATAACCATTTCTAATGAGGTACTCCCATCTTCCGAGCTTGCCAGCCTTTTTTCTTTAGAGCGAAAGATGAATAAAGCACAACAGAAACAAGATTGAGGAAAATATTGTTCCCTTCATTAGGCCTGTATTTAAACGCAAAAAAGTAATACCACATGTAATTAACATATTCACAAAAGAAAAAAAACAATGCCTCGCTATGTTGGTACTGTACAGTAGATGCACCCGTTAGTGTTCTTGAGATGGGCTGAACGTGGGGATAAACAAACATTTCTGGATCTATTTACATATAAGTGGTTATGTTCCTATGTAAATACAAATGACCAACAGATTCCTAACATTGATTGTATTAACATCATTTTCTAATCTGGACATAATACCAAAAAAAGTCTTATAAACTGCCATAAAACCTCCTTTTCTGCAACATAAATTAAAAGGAATGACATGTAAAAAAAAGACCAAAATATTTAAGTTATTAAATCAAATATACAGAGTGATTCATTTAATATGTACATATTTACAAAAAAGCACTTTCACTATTAGAAAATAAACTGTGTCAGCTGGGGAACCTAGAGTTCTCACAATTTTACTATATTGATATGGCAGTCTTTGACAGTTGCTATAGAAAAAGTTTAATCTCAAGGCACTTGTCACATGCTTCAATACTGCAATTCTAAAGTAATTAAACAGAAATAAAAAGGCCACTTTTAAACCACAGTTGAAAGATCTCTATAATTTTTTTGTTCCTATTACAAAGTGTGTAAGGCAAATTTGGAAAAAAATCTTACAGAAGCTACTAACGTAACAAGTGCAGTGAGCTGCCATTAATAGAGATTCAAAGTCAAGAAAGCAGTTTAAAGTTCACACAATTTCCTCAACCAGGAGGTTTTAAAGCCACCATTAAATTAGAGCAAGTAATAAAAAGAAATACATTCTGTAAACAGTGTACAGTCTTTGTAATAAACTTTACACATATTGAAAATACAACCTCTCCTCTGCCATACAGCGAGTGTATAAGTAAACTTTACAAAAATAGCAACTATCAAAGATTACTCATTTTTTCATCTGACAGTCATTGAATAATTTATACAAGGCTAAAGAAACAAAATAAATTTTATTTATTATTATTTTTATTTATTTTTTTACGCAAAATAAAGAAACTATGAACATTTGACTCCAGATATTTTTAGTCCTTGATGCAAAGCGGAGATGTTAATTTTCCCCTCCCCAGTAAGCATAGGCACAGTCTGCCTACATTCCAAATACGGGTTAGTCTCTACTGCCTTCGAAGTTTGACGCATTCACATTTTTTACAGATCTGTTGTCCATTTTGCCTATTTGATGGGATTTCTTTACTGGACTGCTCTCCGACGTGTCAGATGCCTTTGTCGGCAAAGGCTTTGCAAGTTTGTGAGAGAGGAATTTGTCCATTTCCTCATCTCTTTCCTCCTCTTCATCCTCCTCTTCCTCATACTCTACATACTCCTCTACCACATCACAAGTTCTTTTTTGAGGAGATATGAAGTTTTTGCATTCATAACGAATGTCTTTGTTACTGTAAGATCTGTCTATAGGATTTCTTATGGGATTTAAAGGTGCCCACTGGTTATTGGCGCCCTCTTCTCTTGTAGGACGACTTCTCTCTCTCTCTTTTCTTCTCTTCCGAGTCCACCACACGCAGATGATTATACACGTCAGCCACACAATGCTAAATACCGCACAAAGAATTGGAACCAAATAATCTAGAGGGCAAATAAAAAAACAACAAAGTCTTGAGTTAACAGATCTAGATACATAGATAGCACTGGACGTGTGCAAGAGAAGTATCCATACATAATGACGGGTTAGCCCTAGAAAAATATTTAGGAGAAAGGAAATACGATGTCATTACAACACAATGACAGTTGTCTGAATGCACTAGTCCATCTAGAATCGCGCTTTACTAGTCTGAACTAAGTTAGAGTTTTCCCTGCTTAATGATGAGGGGGAAATGCTACATTTGGAGGGGTTTTTTCCCCCTCCAACAGACAAACTGGTTATATAAGCAGCAACTCTTTCTCAAGCACCTAAGCTAAGCTGGCCCAGAAAACCTCAGTAATGATTCTCCAGGGAAAAAAAACCAATATAGCCTTGTAGGAGGCAGGCTATAAAGAGTACTATCACTCTAAGCTGCTCTAGAAGTAGTATTGGCACTTGCATCAGAAATATGTCCTATGTTTACCATCACAAAGAAGAGTCCTTTACCATCAAATCCGCAGACATTTACATACCATCTATCTCAAAAAGCATTCAGGTTAGAGCTATGTATTAAAATCAATCATGCACTTTTTCATACATTCCAGTTTTACTTCAGAGTGAAACACCAGAATATTGTCACTAGAGATAAGAGTATTTACTGCTCAATGAATAAACAAAAGGAGTTGAGGCAATTGCTTTTCTCCACATTCCCAATTACGAACACCACTAGTGCTCTCCCAGCCACACAGACCTGTGTTATTTCTCTAGGAGACAACTCCTGAGAACTTATGTTTGGACTTTCCACCACCACCACCACCCCCCAAGATCTTTACTGCTAGGACAGCATAACATTTTTCTACTCTTCTTGGTAAGCAAGAATTCACACATGGTAATAGGCAGGAAGACATGAGGTGCTTTGCTTTTTCTAGAGACAACAGGATTGGTCAAAAGGTCTGCAGACAAATGCTGCCAACCTACCACTCTAACCTGATCCAAACAAACTCCCTCTTAAAACTCCCAGTTTTAAGAATCACTTCAGAATAACCTGCAAATAGCTGCACAAAAGCAACCAACTGCTTCGACGCGATGGTCATTTATTCTAAAGTGAAAGTGTCTTCTGAACATATTCTTACGTGGAAGATTACACATTCTCAAACATTTCATTCTTGTAAAGGTGGATGAATAAGCCGCAAACATGGTTGGCCTCAAGGGATCTAAAAAGTGTATTTTAGCAGTTTGGGGAAGGATTGTACTCTTAGAAGTAACTGCTATTCTCTTCTCATTCTTTATAAGCAATCTAATACTAAACCATGAATGGGGAAGGAAATACTTCAGGGGAAACGGAGCTCTTCATACCAGCTTCTCCAAAATTGGAATACAAAGCTTGCATTCTTACAGCTATCACCTCTATTATTTCATCATATGACTGTGGATCCAATTTTACTTAAAAAGTTCTTGTAAGGAGAACTGTCTGTATGTAGATTCCAAATTCGAGAGTATTTTTTCTTAGAGGAAGTTCATGAAGTGTCTAAATAATCATCTCTGTGTAGACACTTGAGCATCCCACAGAAATGAGATTCTCAACATAGACGTAGGGCTTTACACCACATTTTGTGATAGGTTTCCACCTACCTCACCCAGTTCAGGGGTAAAAATAAAACAAACAAAAAAAATCAAAGACCATGAGAGTCCAGGTTACAGTTTACTTCACAACACCTACACTAAAAGAACCAGTGGCCAGCGGTCAATACTGAGCAACCATATCAAAATGAGGAGTCTGAAAACCATTCTTTAGCTCTAGCTAGAAGAGAAGTCAAAGTCTGTCTGCTTTCTCAGGAGAATCTTCGAATCTTACTGAGGTAGGAGGCAAAGTAATCCACATCCTTTTTGCCCTAGCATTTAACACACAATCAGAAGAGAGGCTGAGGTATGTCAGATTCTCAGCTTGATTCTTTACCATCTATGCAATTTCTATTCAAGACAAGAACAAAGCTAGTATACTCCTTCAGGAGAGCTGAGGAAATAGCACATTTGCCAAGGCCTTAAGAGATGAAAGGATTCCCTAGGAAGGAAATGCAAGGGAAGTGGAACCAGGCAATTTACTAATTGGTTGGACTACAGGAGAAAGAACTTCCAGAAGATTATGTTGGGAAGGTCTAGGAAAAAGTCAGGAAAGTCTCATACCATTGTGAGTTTTCCACTCTGGAGCATAGCTGAACTGTAGCCTACCACGGGTCTTCCACAAGACCATTTCCTGCCTTCCCCAGGCAGGAACACAGGCCTGCAAAAATCTTCAACTGTTTATTTTGGCATATCTCTTGGAGAGGCAATATTCAGAGATAGAGGTCTCTCCAAACACACCATATCCTCATTAAAAGGAATGAGCATTACATTTTAAGCCAGCTGTGCACTAGTAAGAAACACATGTTGAAAAAGAAAGCAAAGTTTTACATTATCATGGCCAAGTACTGGAAGATACTAGACATCTTTAACCCTTGTTAAGGTAAATAATACATAAGCACTTCAGAAGAGACTTGGTATCACATTGTGATATTTTGCGTACCTCACAGCCCATCATATTTTGAATACCTCACAGCCTCAGTTTCTATAGTGTAGCAGCATCAAAGGCTGAAGCTAGGTTAAGGTTAATGTAGGAGAATCAGAAAGGATTTGAACAACACATGAGAAAAACTCCTGATTCTTGTAAAAGATATGCTTGGACTGGAGAATGGGGTTGGAAGTCAGAGTCAAAAAACTGGCAAGGCTGGGATGGTAGGTAGGTGCTAAGGATGGGGTGAGGTTTAAACGAACACACAAACACAGGATCTTGATTTTAAAGCCACTTTTTTCTTCAGTTAGTAATATCAATTAAAGAAACAACCTGATCTACCTTTTTTCCCCCCAACATGTAAAGAAAGAGACTGACAAGTAGGGGAATAGGAAACACACATACACACAAGATGTATGCATTGTGAATCTTACCTGATGACGAATTCCCAACAACTATGGTCTCTACTTTGACTTCAGTTACTGCCAACATAACAGTGCTGTTTTGCCGCTTGGTGATTGCATTTACTATTATATTAGCAGCATTCTGTATGAGACTATTATCTTGTTCATCACGATGAGGGACAAAAGACTAAAGGAAGTGAATGGAAGGAGAAAAACAAAAAGTTACTGCAATCACCTAGACGTGAAAATCTACTTTTTAATTCCAACTACATCTTAATTGAGTTCACTAGGTTGAATTTACCTGACAGCAGTTACAAACAGTACCCTAAAAGTTCACTGTAGCAATAGCACGGCTGGCTCTATCTGAACTGCAGATGTAGTGTCAGACTTGGTGGATAACACGCCTGACTTGCTAATCTAGCATACCTCAAATAAAAGGCAGCTGACTTCCATGTTACTTACACTGCTGAGCTAAACTTAGTCATAGTCTGGAGCACTTCAAGACATGTGGATTATCTAGATAGAAGCTTGGACTAATAACAGTCTGCTCTATTTATACCATATACTTTGCTTCCTGCATCATGGCTCAGCATGTTCTTTATGGTACTGGTAAAGACAGTCAGTCCAGCTTCTGCCTGCATCAACACTTTACTATGAAAATTAACTCTTTAATTGGAAACTAAGCAATACACAAACATTTGAGTGATTGGTACATAAATGCCTCTAAAGCAAGTTAACTCAGGAGGGCAACAGTTACTTTCACCTATTCAACTTGCACCTTCTTCCACTTCCCACTTAGCACTTCTGTATTTAATGAACATCGTGAAACAGCTATACTCTAAATGCATGCAGAAACTTCTTTACAAGATCCAATCCAGCCACCTGCAACCATATCTCCTTACTGAGAAGGTCAATAGCCCAAGATTTCTGGCAAGACAGGTAGGCAACTGTTCACTAATTTGGGCTGAATTAGTCTTCAGAGTAATTTATAAGGAGACTGCGGGTAGCCTTCTGTCATTAACAAACCCTGGAGTTTCAGCTATCTAGCACTACAGGGAACTGTTAGATCACAAAATTGCTTTGCAGTCAGACTAAGCCACAGATTGCAGAATCTGCATTGAAGGGCAACAAGCTTAAACCACCTCTTCTCCAGCTCAAACCAATACGAGAATATTTTCCTACATATGTTAATACAAAACTCCTACTTACAATAGCAACTTCCACTGCATTCTCTGTGGAGTAAGACAGATCACATAATATTATCAGAGTTCTGTCCCTAGAAACAGTCCTAGTAGCTGGTAAATACCGAATTTCAGAACAGATGTTTTCAGTTGTAGTGCCCTGTTAGAAGCAAGGGAGATAGTAGGACTTTAGTTCAAGTAAAAAAAAGGTACATAAAAACAAACATCTTCAGAGTTTTTGCAGTTACTGAGACCTGATGAAAGCAAAGAGGGCAGCATGAAAGGGCTGAAAAATAAAGAACAGAGTTTTGGAATGAAGGGTGAGAAACTGAGCTTGCATTAATATCATAGTACAGTCTGAGCCTATCTTGAAGTGTAAGAAAGAATTTAGTTATTAGAGATATAAAAAAGAAAACAAAATATTTGGTACAAACCCTAATTTTGCCTCGCCCTTCAGACAAAGCACAATTAATAGCAACAGAGAAGTCTAGTAATAAATTTTGCAAGTTTATGACAGCAAAAATCTGTACTAGAAACATTAATCTTCCATGCTGACGTGGAATATATCCTTACATATATTGCCATACTTCATTAATAATTCTGTTCTCACCTGGGGGACTTTGTCTCCATTAAAAATTAAAGTAATTCTAGCACAGTCATTGTCCAAGTATCCAGAGTTAGGCAGACACTTGATATTGGCAGGCAGAGGTTCAGAGGCACTGCATTCTCCCCAGTCCGTGCATGGTGGCTGAAAACATTTCATATACTTCTCCTGGCATTCTTGACCCATGGGACACTGGTTATTTGGATTATCCCAGTGTTTGTGTAGCAGACAAGGTTTTTTCCCACACCACACCTAGAAATTGAAAAGAACAAAGTACAGTTAATTACACTTATGCATCAAATCAAAACAAGCGATTCACATAAGATGGTCATGACCTATTACTGACTGCAGAAAATAGGTATTTCGATACGGCTATAGTCCCTAGTAGCAGGCAGAGTTGCTCTTCCACAAAACGAGGACATTTTGTATGGACAAAAGAGTAAAAACTGTGCAAAGATTACCCAAGACACCAGCAACTGGGCATATCTCCGTAGAGATTTACAGATTTGTCCCACATAATTGAGTTATACAGAAGTTCAAGCATTTATTTTGAACTAGTCACCTAGGCATCTATAATCTAGAAAGAGAAATACCTCCACAAGGATTCATTTCTCTTCAGTATTATATTGAAGATACATGAAGATTTATATTGAAGAGATCCTGGCCGCAGAATGCCGAAGACGTTAAGAGCTGATGCACATTGGTGATAAGCACTGTTACTTCAACCACTCTCCCAAAAGAGAACAGTATGCTGGTACACCCAAGTTACTGAGGTGCAGCAAGCTTTTATACACAGCTCTATTTCATGATGTACCCTTTAAGATCCTATATAATACTACACAGCTGTTAGTTTAGGAATTTATGGATTTCTTAAAGCACAATTGCCAGCAAGAAAGCACATTTGTTCCATTAGACATGAAAGAACCAAACACCATATATGGATAAGTTGCATTTACCGCATCACCATTTCTGAGATTCTAGTTACCTTCATGTACTGTTATCTTCTAAAGACATCTCAAACTTGAAGTCACAACACCATAAAGGGTCTAAAACCAGCATTTCTAAAATCACTAAGTGCAAGATTTAGTTATTTCTTTGTTTAGTTAGGTATGCACTGTAGGCAAAGTAAAATTAAGCCTAGGTAGATTAATAAAATCCAGAGATTTTTAAACTGGTGCTTCTAGTGAACTGTCAGAAACTGCCATGCTAGGCAATGTTTTAAGTGCTATTAGCACTTGTCTGGAGCCACCCACCTAGCCCTACAACTTGTAAGCAGCACCAATCTTGTCTTTCTCCAGCTGCGATATATAGCTGCACAGGTACCACAAATCCACTGAGAAATGCTATCTCAGGAGGACTGAGACTTGAAGCACGTATACTAACGTGTCCAACTTGTACTTAGGCTAGTCTTATTTTTCTTAAGTCACAACTACAAGGATATTGGCCATAATAAATATACAAAGGTTGCAATCTGCCAATTCATAAACCTACTGAAGGACAATACAAAAAGATGATTATTACCCCACTGAAGAAATTTTTCTTCCTATATGTCTTCTACCTTGGACCTAGTGTTTCACAAAATTCAGAGCTCTCAAACCGTTTGCAAAACTTTGGCAGAGTGATTTATCCTTTGAAGGATCATTATTCCATTCCAGTTCATATTTCCTTTTCTGCAAAAAGCGCCTGTTTGCTTCTAGAGAGCTCGTTCTAGCAGGTACAGAGCAGGATAGTAGCTTATTATTACAAAGACAATCATATAATATTTTTACAGGAAGTCATGAGATGCCTTTTTTTTAAGCAAACACAGTTTGGGTGAGACATGCAAGAGTCTAGATAGCAAAATACAAAGATTAACTTGTGCATGAAGAACAATAAGCTTGTTTCAGCCAGAAGGATTTAAGAAAATAGGTCAAAATGCCTACCTTAGTGCAGTCAATACGGCCATCCAAACAGTGGCAGTTGTTGCATTCTTGATCCCACCTGCTGCCATGGGGAAAGGTCATTCCTTTAAGCCAGCAAGGCTTTCCAATTCCAATCACTAAGCGAAAAAAAGCACACTCAGACACTTCACCTCTTCAAGCTACTGAAGCTATACAAATTCAAATTGGAAAACTAACTACTCTTCCTTACACATCAAACTACCATAGATAAACTCTATACTGGCTACATTGTAGCCTACTGGGTTTTTTTGGGTAAAGGTTGATAGCAGACATAGGAATACCTTCTTGGCACCTAGGACCAATTCTTCCAGGGGGACAAGTGCATCGGTATCCATTTATTTCATCTATACAAGTGGCACCATATCCGCACGGGGAAGACTGGCATTCATCAATATCTAGACAGAAAAATAGGTAAAACTCAATGGCAGGAACACAGAACATTGTAATTAAACATTTACTGAGATGTAATCTGACAATACTTACTTTTTTAACAAGCAAAGGGCAGTTTGGCTTCAGAATTAATCTCCTAATTGGATAGTTCTACCATTGCAGCATTAACCTCTAACAGATTTCTCATAATTGCACCCTAATTGAAGTTCTGATGATTAAAGAAGCAGTCATATGCTGACTCATTTCACAGAGCAGAGCTGTTGGACAGCTGAAGGTGCTAATGTCTTCTCCACATTCAGCTGCAGAACTGAAGTCTCACATCCTGTTCTGGTGCTAATCTCGGACATTTAGGCTTCCTAGGAAAGCATGTGCTTTCAGGAAGTTATCACAGTGCAAGAACTAACAATGAACTGGCTCAACATTGCTTGAGAAAAGTGACTTACTGCAATACAACTCACCATAAGGAAAAAGAGTAACAGTTTAGTTTGTAACAGAGATTTGATGTCACTTTTCTTAACCTTGAAATAGCAAGTAGATGAATTTAGTACATACACATTCCTAAGCCTCTTAAAAACCAGAACGTTCACAGATTCAGAGGCTTAGCCATGGAAGTCTTTTGAAAAAGGCAGGGAAGCATAGTCTGTTCAGATGCACGGCAATGTTATTTGTTACCCTGGGGAAGTGACCAATACTAATTTATGTAAGAGTCTACCAACAAAGACAACAGAAACCAACCTGCCAAGTTGCGAGCCACAGGTACCAAGTGCTTTGCTTTCAACCATAACTATTCTCTTTCAAAGCATCTTTCAAAAGCTTCCCTTCCATTGGAAATGAAGTCCCACTCCAATCCCTCAGAAAAACTGTTTAAACACCAGTTCTTGACTGATGCACCTTATCAGCTCATCTTCGATGTTTAAAGGACTGGACTTAGAAAGTGAACGTGATAAACGGCAGTAGTGAGACTGTTACCCATGTAGGCAATAGAAAATACCAAACAGATGTGGAATAGCTTTTCGTTCTATTCTAGCTTCCTTTGGATGTGCTCTAAGATGAAGTTTTATGCAAATACATAAGTATCTAAACTACTACAGAGGGTTTAACTGCTCTTTCCTCCTCTCTTCAAGCTATAGCGGTTGAAGATTCTCCAGCCCCTGCATGCTAAAAAAAGTGACTGCTAACACTGTTTCTGTTATCGGCATCCCATAATAGGCATTTTTGACAGAGCCACTCCCTTTGTTTAAAAAAGAAAAAAGTCTGCATCCCACTATGAATGCATAGTATTGTCTTTGACTACAAACAGTCCTCTTCGCATTTCTTGTCTGCAAAAGGAGAATTCAATATCCCTCATTGCATGTCTGGATCTACAGACATGATTATCTGCCATCCCTGATTCTATATCCAAACATCACTAAGCTAATGCTACCACAAGTGCTACAGTCATCCTCTGACTAGAGATGGTGGTTCATTCACTATCTGCCAGAACGAGGATCTAATCTCAAGTACACCACTGTACCGACAGAGTGGAAGGACCATGCCTAACAGCCTTGAGGCTACAGAAGACACGAAGTCCGATTTTCCAAAGAGGCAGAAATAAAATGAAGTCAAAATAAGGTGTCTATCACATTAAAGTCAAAATGGTAATACTCCCTTTAAAAAAAAAAAACACAAAAAAACCCCAACAAAAACCAAACACCCCCAAACCCCACAAAACCAAAAACTCTTTCACACCACTTCAATGCCATCTTCTGGTCCTTTGTTCCCCCTTCTTTTCAGTTTCTATCCTTCAGGATAATTGCAGCGTAACACATTTGTTTCATAGCTTTGAAAGACCTTTATCATACTTCTCTGCGTTATTCAGGTGCCAGCATCACACCCCTGATATTTTTGTTTTAATTTGCAATGCCTCAGTGGATTTCAGTTCCTAATATTAAATGGAATACCTAGTGATATACGTAATCTTCAACAAGTTACTTACCAAGAAAAATACTTAAAACTTAATAAGCTCCTAAGAAGCCAGAATCCCAGAACCTTCAGAAATATCTGATGAAATCCAGCAACCAAGTCCTTGAGTATAACTTAAGCCAACTTGTTTCAGTTCCATTTAATGAAATGAAGACAGGAACATAAGTTGTCACTATTTACAAGGCATCAGTACCTGGCTGACTGACAGGTAGCTTCTGCTTTATTATGTGGAATTTGCTAGCCTAATGCAAAAAGAGTCACAAGGCATTCTTCCCAATTTGTGTGACAGAAAGGTACAACCTTTCAGGTCTTTACCCATACAGGTACTTACTAATTCTGCAGTCAGGACCAGCAAACCCAGGCGCACATTCACATCGAAACCAATTCACACCATCAACACAGATGCCTCCATTGTAACTGTAAAAATAACAAAACTATCATTACACCAAGCGTTCTCAGGGTAGATTCACTAGCCTAAAGATGAGCAAAAACGATAGGTCTCATGCACAGTGTGTCCAAACGCAAATTTCTGTTGCTCCTATTCACGGTACTTTCTCATTATTCAACAATGCAGACTTTTAAGTCCCTGCTAAATCATAATACGAGTTTTACTTAAGCCATCTACATTGCTTTATTGGCCTCTAAAACTTTGTTAATTAAACCTGCTGCTGCTGTTTAGGAGGATGATCTATTCCCATCAACAGAGAAAGCACAATGTTAGATAAACAATTTTGCTTAGTAGGTCACCTGTTAAAACAGCAACATCCTACAAAAGTGTGTGCATGTGTGGAGAAATGTATCAACAGAACAAGGTGATAGAGCAGCACTGTAAAGTGAATACAGAGAAAGCCTGAGCTTTTGCAAGGTTTGTTTTATTTTTTAATACATGAAGTACAGGTTTAATGCATCAGAATGGACAGAGAAAGATAAGGTCGACTGTTTGCTTCACCACGTATCAGTATTTTTCCTCTTCAACCATAAATATTAACCTTTATATTTAAAATACTCCCATTGTATCTTCCAAAAAGTTTATTTTTTTTTAAAACATATTTATACACAGTATTTAAATCTAACAGGATTTTCATATATTATCTAAAATCACTTATTGTAAACTAATAGGTATCATTTTCTCATTTTTTAATTCAAAAACTCAGTAGTAGATGCTTGAAATGTTATCAAATCTAATTTCACATCACAGTAATTTATTAGTCAGTTCTGGCATGAAGACTACACTAAAATACTTTTATCTCTTCATATAGGATTGTTGGGTTCCTGTCAAGGAATAGATGAGCCATGGCAAAACTGTTTTAAGGTTTTTTACAAATGCTGCCTTCAATTATTTTAGGGTAGAATTAGTTCTAATTTGGAACAGAAAGACATATTACTGTGCTCACTCTTGTTTTCACAATAGGTACAGAACTTGAGTTTGCATACTTACCATGGATGAGGGTTGCAGTCATTGGTATCTATAAAAAAGATTAATACAGACTAGTGTAACTAGTGGCATACTTATTTGCTAATGTGTAATAACATAGATCGAGAGATACTATATTTGGTAAGGAAAGAAAAATACAGAATTGAACGTTTTCTTCTACGCTTGCAAATAAAATTCAATTAGTCCTAACAGACCAATGAAATTGCTTAAATTTTTTGAATAGACTGACAAATGCAAAATTTTACAACTTATGTGTATTTTGATATATCAACAGCACAGACTGATATGCAACATGATGGCAACATAACAGAAATAAAACAGGGTATTGGTTGCACTGGTAGTGGATAATTCAACCAGGCTCTAAAAGCTGTCTATAGGATTACTACTACTTTGGCATTTCATATGTATACATGCAAATAGTCAGATTTCTTAAAGAAATTTTTTCCATAATAAAATGGCTACAAATTATTTGTTACCATTTATACTAGCACTTTCAGCTTTAAGACAGCTAATTAGGGCATACATCCATACAACAGTAATGCCACAGTAGATTTAGAGTAAAAATGGAACTCAGATTTTATTTTTTTTCCCCCCTCTGTGTTACACTTTGGGAAAAAAAAAATATAAATGGCAGGCTTTACTCCACCTAACCATATGTCAAAGTAGTTAACTACTGTCCTCAGAGAAAATGATGGAATATACACTACCACCTGCCTTTCCACATACTTTTCATTACTAAAATTCAGTATTTCTGCGAGGATTTTTTTTGCTCTGCAGATGTTGCCAAAAATTATATTTTCTATAGAAGGTTGAAAGTCTTATTTTGGCAGAGACTAGGTGCAAAAAGCAGCACGGCAAGTCAATTCATTCATTACTCGAGCATCATCATCTTTACCTACCTCCCACCCTGAATGATTCAGATATTTTGGCACATGAGCTCTATAAACTTGCTTTGTTTTAGTTAACAGCTCTGTGCCAGACACTCCTAATATCCCAGGAGAATGCAGGGGAAGAACGGAGAAAAGCCTTACTCTGTGTGCACGTACGTCCTTCCCAACCTTCTTTGCAGATACAAGAAAAGGAATCTCCACTGCCAACGCATGTTCCACCGTTCATGCAAGGGTTTGGAATACAGCTGCTGTTTTTAGCTTTGAAAACAGAAAAGGTCTCTATTTAGCACAGAAAAGTATCTATCACCTAGATATGTCAATGTCACAATGCTGAATAGCATTTAAGTCAACAGCGCAAGACTTACAAGGTCAAAAGACTCCAAAAGTAGTCACGACACTACAACCTCTCACCTAGTTTCACCATCATCTCAATTGTTTCATTGAGCCATGAAGTTTTTGTAACAAATTATTTATTTTTTTCCATAAAAAACATAAGCACCCTTCAAATACTGCTCACTTCCTATGGCAGTGAGTTACTCATGTCATGAAGTGTAATAATAAAATACTAGTATTTAAAGTTCAGATTTTGATTAAATGCCAGAGTTATATCTGAAAAGTAGAAAAACTATACTAAATTACCTTCATTCAACTTACTGGTCTTAACGGAAGTTTCGTATTCAGAAAAAAATGTACCATGAAGACTATATTCAATACCCAAAAATAACAAANATACTAGTATTTAAAGTTCAGATTTTGATTAAATGCCAGAGTTATATCTGAAAAGTAGAAAAACTATACTAAATTACCTTCATTCAACTTACTGGTCTTAACGGAAGTTTCGTATTCAGAAAAAATGTACCATGGAGACTATATTCAATACCCAAAAATAACAAGAGTAGTTCCCTACATCAAGCGGTAACCCTGCAAATCCCCTATGAAGGATCACTTCATTTTTCCTGAGCATGTCTGCTCACACACCTCTCAATCACAAACCTATTCACATTATGAATCTCCAGGCAAAGTTGAGGACTAAGTTCTCAAGAAAACCTTTACACAGCATCTCTAAATGCTAACAGAGTAAGTTAATACACAAGTCCAGTGTTCCAAATCTGCTTAGAAGTATGTAAAAGATCATGGAAGCAGCCCACAGAGAACAGCTTCCAAAACATCAGTGTCACGCCAGGTAAGCAGGAGAAATTAACTCTAAACTTCTGTCATCAGCCAACTGGAATGACTTTGAACTAGCCCACTAGAACAGTGTGCCTGTTTATGGAACAGTTAAATATTATTTTAACACTTCTCTACTTGTTCTGGTTTCATCTGTAGATGATTTAAAAGGCTCACCAGTGTTGCAGGTACTTCCTATCCATTCTGGAGGACATGAACAGCGGAATGTATCTCCATCATCATAGCACGTTCCACCATTGCTACAAGTATTTGCATCACATTGGTATTCACCTATACATCACAATAAACTAGTTTTAGTTTCCATTCATCTTGCTGAATTTTAAGACCAGGTACTTTTTAATCGCAAAATTACTTTTAAAGATACTTCATATTTAAATGCAACAGTACTAGAAACACATAGTTTCACCTGCTGTATTACAGTAAACAACCAAAACAATAGAATCTAAGGGCATCTCTTACAACACTATTTCACTACGTGAAGGAATACATTTTTTAAATGTTCCATTTTGTTGCTGGGAAACTGGAAGACATAATGAAAATAAGCCTATTATTTCACTGCAATTGTTTTATTTTAAATTTCAGGAACTCTAGTCTCATGAGAAGAAAGAAAACAAATCTTTGGGTAAACTAAAGATCAAAGTAAAGAACACTTACGTGAATGGCAAGTTTTGCCTTTCCAGTCATTCTTACACTCACAATAGAAGTCATTTACCAAATCAATGCATCGGCCACCGTTGTGACATGGGTTAGGAGAACAGTCATTGAAATCTAGAAAAAGAGTTATTCAAATTAGATCACCTAGCCTAGCCAAGGCCATGAGAATGTATAAAATACTTTTCTATAAAGGAAATAAATTGTGTACTACTTAGAAAGACAGTGTTCCTGATTGTTATGGGGTTATCTTTATATAAGCAAGCAAAAAACTCTGATTTAATACTGAACAACATGAATTATAAAAGATTTTCTGACAGCTTAAGAGAAAAAGTATCATTCATTATGGCTTTCAAGTAGAGCACCAAAACAGTTTCATTTTTCCAGCAAACAGCTGTATTCAGCACTTCAGAGAAAACTTTCTAGTAGGGACCACAAAGTCCTGAAAAGGAGCCCCAACCCAGGACATCCAGATGAGACAGTTAAGGCTCCCTCTCCTGCTTTACATTTCAAAATACAGAGTTAAAGCCATTAGATGGCTTAACTGTATATATACAGATGTGTATAGACACATTAAAATATACATACATGAATTTTAGAGAATTCATTCATACATGAATTTTAGAGAATTCTTTTAATAGATGGAACATAATTATTCCAGACTGAACTTCATCTAGATTACACAAAAGCTCTTCTGACAGTGACAGCTACCAAAAGCTTCTTGGTCTTTATTTCAGATCTCAATTGGTGCATGTCCTTCATAAGTCTCAGCAAGTCTCTGCCGTCATATTTCAGAAGGGACTTCGATTCAGACTAGAAAAGGGACTTCGATTCAGACTAGAAAAGGGACTTCGATTCAGACTAGAAAAGGGACTTCGATTCAGACTAGAAAAGGGACTTCGATTCAGACTAGAAAAGGGACTTCGATTCAGACTAGAAAAGGGACTTCGATTCAGACTAGAAAAGGGACTTCGATTCAGACTAGAAAAGGGACTTCGATTCAGACTAGAAAAGGGACTTCGATTCAGACTAGAAAAGGGACTTCGATTCAGACTAGAAAAGGGACTTCGATTCAGACTAGAAAAGGGACTTCGATTCAGACTAGAAAAGGGACTTCGATTCAGACTAGAAAAGGGACTTCGATTCAGACTAGAAAAGGGACTTCGATTCAGACTAGAAAAGGGACTTCGATTCAGACTAGAAAAGGGACTTCGATTCAGACTAGAAAAGGGACTTCGATTCAGACTAGAAAAGGGACTTCGATTCAGACTAGAAAAGGGACTTCGATTCAGACTAGAAAAGGGACTTCGATTCAGACTAGAAAAGGGACTTCGATTCAGACTAGAAAAGGGACTTCGATTCAGACTAGAAAAGGGACTTCGATTCAGACTAGAAAAGGGACTTCGATTCAGACTAGAAAAGGGACTTCGATTCAGACTAGAAAAGGGACTTCGATTCAGACTAGAAAAGGGACTTCGATTCAGACTAGAAAAGGGACTTCGATTCAGACTAGAAAAGGGACTTCGATTCAGACTAGAAAATGAACCAACTGCATTGTCCTCTGACGTAACTTAACCACAAACTGGCCTAGTACACTTCTTTATCAACTACAGTCCAGTACTTCTCAAGTCAGGGCAGCAAAAGTAAAGGACTTCTCCCATTGAACCCAGAATACAAAAAACTGACTCGTGATATTCATTGAGCAACAATTCAGGCTACAGCAGTTCTTTTCTTACTAAAGGAATAGATATTAAATATATAAATTCCTTCAATAAGTGGAAGCACATAACAGCTTGCACTGGCTTAAAAATTAAAAAGCTTTTCAAGGATGAGCAGATGGGTAAGAGACAAACTTTAATGTATAGTAATAGTAAGAAGTACATATGCTTATAGCAATAAAAGCAATATAACGAGTAGACCTCCTAACAACATATATTCGCTTTTGCCTCTCCTCAGGAAAAAAATTCTCCCCTCCTGAGATACATCCTGTACTATATCAAAGAATCCGATGATAGTCCTATGAAAGGAACAGAGCTTTTTAGAGCTGCTACCCAAAATTCTTCTTGAAAATACTTTTGCAAACAACACTTGGTAGACCGTAATTATAGAACAGAGAAACTACCTCATTATTACTGGCCACGTACCAATCATCACTAACTGTTACAGCAAAGCTGTAATATTCGACCCTGCAACACTTAGTAGTACTCACTTGTGTCACACAACTCTCCTTCCCAGCCACTTGAGCAGAAACATCTAAATGAATCGACTTCATCGATGCACGTACCACCATTCTTGCAAGGTTTCCCAAGACAATCATTGATATCTATGACAAAAAGTCAACAATTATTGCTCAAGGATGTCTTCACCTGCTTATAAGAGCGATCTACACTTGCGCCTCTAGGAAAAGTAGCATGGAGTTTATCCCATTTGCATGTATACAAGAACAGCTCAAACATTTGTTTTCAAGCCTAGTAAGGTTTCTAGATGTTTTCTCCGTCACGAAGCAAGTCAAAACCGAGCATGAAGTTTACCTGGCAAAAACACCTAGGTGTTCAAAAAAATACCTGTAACAGCAACACACATGCTCCTAAGCTGTGCTGTCAGTGTGTCTGTCCCTTCTTTATCATGCCATGTTGGAGAAATCCATGGCTTTTTGTAAAACTGTACATAAAGGTAGTGGGTATAGACACTTCACATTGAGGTTGGACTAAACCCAGTTTTCTTTCACACAGAAAGCGTGAACCACTACAGAGAGATAACTGTTACCAGAATAAACTGGATTTCAAGCAGCACACCTGAAACAACGCTCTGTTATTCAGATCTTAATGTTTTATGTGGTAAAGTTTCATAACAAAAACTTTAAGCAAGTTTTAGAGCAAAAAAATAATTTAGAAGAAACTCCCACTTACTTTCATGACAGTATATTCCAGTAAAACCTCTTTCGCAGGCGCAAGTAAAATTCCCTCCTGGCTGACTAATACATCGTCCATGAGGCCCACAAACATTAGATGAAATGAAACGGATTCCTTCTTGGGTAGCATTAGTGAAGACTTCTATTGTACAGCTGTCTATTACTAAGAATGAGAAGTATATCATCAGACTAATAATCTGCATCACCAATTTTTAGTGTTATCAAAAAATTAAAGTTATCAAAAAATTAAAGTTATCAAAAAATTAAAGTTATCAAAAAATTAAAGTTATCAAAAAATTAAAGTTATCAAAAAATTAAAGTTAAACTACAATTTAAAAGTTATGTTAACTGTAAGTTACCCTCTACTCCTTTGTAGATAAGGACTGTTACAAGCACTTTTCACTGCCTCACTATTTCACAAAGTTCGAGTACAATAAAGACGTTTCTGCATTATGCTATTCCCAAAAATGCTATTTTTCTTTTTTAATGTACCACAAATACATTAAGAGAAGTTCCTGGACAGCAGCAGCTACCTTTACAAGAATTGTTCTTGCAGTGGTCCTTGAGATGAGAACAATTCTTTCCATCATAGTCATCAGGGCAGGCACAGTAATAATCTCCTCCCAGATCATAGCATTTAGCCCCATTCTGGCAAGGGTTAGGTTCACAGAAATCAATATCCATCTGCAAGAGAGACCAGTTAGCAGCAGCTGCTTCCTTTCCCAGGAGTAAGCAGCATTATCTGTATTGCCAAAGACACAGATGAAGCTAATTTACAAAGAATCATCATGAGTTTTAAGAAGGTTTATGAATCATATATATTGCACTCTATCCTGCAACACAGAAAGAAACTTCAGATTACTTCAGTCAACCCTAATACAAACCATTTCTGATACTGCTAAAAAGACAGTCCTTTGCAGGAGGCTGCCAACTCAGTTAGCAAAGAACAAGCCATAAGGAAACATCTTACTGTGACTATCCTGGATCGTTGTAAGTCACCTCTCTGTCCTGCACACCCACCCTATTAAGTGCTATAATGCAAGCCGAATACCAGTGCACTTGTCAACTTTGTGTCTGCAAGACACTTAAAATACACAGAACCTTAGAAAAGTCCTATTCTCTACAGCAACTTTTCTTCCCATCTCAATTAACACACAGAATTTATTACAGAACCACATAGCTTGGAAGGGACCTCTAGAGGTCAGCTACTCCCACCTCCTGCTCAAAGTAGGTCTAGTCACACCAAGCTGCTCAGGGCCTTACTCTTACAAATACTATCACCATGACAATTTACACACAGAAACACTAGGTACATTTTGAACACTTCTTACTATCCGATTCAAAAAGCAAAATTTAAACCTAGCTTTCATAATATAACCCCTAACACAGACAAACTGCTGTAGCAAAGCAATTCTGCTACTTGTACATCTTAGATTGATATACAGATCACTGACGGGTGATGCCTTAAATTGGCCTCAAAATCCACAAAGCGGCCCTAAAAGGGATATGGTTACATCACAGCATATTTCCTCCAAATTGTTATTCTTAAGGATTGCTTTCCTCCCCTCAAAGTGATATTTTCCCCTCTTCACGTCTCTCGTAAGAAAGACAGCTTTCTAAACCTTGCAGACATAAAACTAAATCCGATAGTGAATTTGGTCACTATTTTCAGTAGTTCTGTAGCTAAATAGGCGAAAAATCCAAAGCTAACCAAAACAGAAGGAACATAAATGGTGTTAAGTATTTCATTCAGAGCAGCATGTACAATTCCAGCTGCAATAGAGACATTT
Source organism: Steatornis caripensis (assembly GCA_013398225.1). Taxonomy (NCBI): domain Eukaryota; kingdom Metazoa; phylum Chordata; class Aves; order Caprimulgiformes; family Steatornithidae; genus Steatornis; species Steatornis caripensis. The sequence continues at coordinate 265,713 of VZSC01013940.1, read as the reverse complement.
TCAGCAAGCTATTTCGCACTCTCATATGGAACATTCAAAGCAAACTACAAAAAATAGCTAAGGTCTGAGAAGTCTGAAAGATTCTCATATCTCCTCTATCAGATGTCTCCATTTGTTTCCTTCCATTACTGTAAGTTTCCCCTTCCCAATGCAAGTTTAGTAGCTGGTACTTTAACATCTGAAATCAATGGTAGATATTTCCTGCAACACACAAGGCAAGCAGCCAACTCCCCCCTATCATTCCAACAGATTTACTAAAACTTTAATTAAACAGTATGGTATGAATCAGCTAAGAGTAGAGCACTCAAGCTATGATCCTTATGTAGAAATGGTACATGAGCTACTAGGTACTGCACCGGTTTTATTAAACTGGTCAGTATCTGCAACCATTTTAAATTTTGTATAAGAGGAGGGCATTGTTTCTTTAACAATGCAAATATAGAATAAAATTACTTTGGTATTTAAGGGAAATCACTCCAATGTCCTGCATGAAAAAATTCTGGAGCAAATCCAATAAAATTTTAATCCAATGCCTTCAGTTGACACTGTCTTGCTAACCATAACACTTACATGAATTTGGCTATCAGCAAAAGCCAGTAAGTACATAGGGCAATATAATTTTAACATGAAAAGTTTAACATTCTCCCTAGAAAGAGGTAGATCGTTATTAAGAAGTACTTTACGAATTATCACTAGGCACTCCAATATTTCAAATTTAAATCCTTATTTAAGCACTAGAACTACACATTCCTCAAATGATCCCAACCAAAGTTCTGAGGGCCAATAATTGCATATCTGCCTGTATTTAATTATCTGGCTAACCCTACCAACAGCAGTAGGATTACTTGAAAGGTAATTCAATTATGTACTTCAGAGTTTTTAGGATGAAGACCTAAAACGTTCTAGTGTAACAGAAGGACACAGGTCTTGAAAATCGCGAAGGAAAACATTTCAAGCTTAAGGAATACTTGCAGCCTTAAGACATTTAGGAAAATCAACACCTATCTGCTGCAACTTGCAGTTTATCAGGCTGCAAATTCAAGTGTTACAGGTACTATGACAGCACTGCACAACAAGTTTGCTTATTCAGAGTGTCAAGTAACAGCTACGTTAGTACTGTGTTAGCCTTGGGTTACTCCCATTTAAACCTGGAGATATGTTTCTTTCAAGAATTCAATCCATGAAAAGTATTGCAGTAATGTCACTACTGCCCTCACCTCACAGAAGACTCCTGAGAAGCCCTGTGAACACAGGCAACTGAATCCATTCACCAGGTCTTTGCAACGGCCTCCATTTTGGCATGGATTGCTTTCACACTCATTTGTTTCTGTCTCACAGTTTTTTCCTGTGAAACCACGAGGGCATAAGCAATGGTAACCATTCACTTCATCCTTCACAGAAGGGGGTGAAAAAAAGCAAAAGTAGAAAGATTTGTTTACTGATAAAACTTGCACACAAGAACTCAAGTTACTTCTATATTCTGGATTTGTGAACAGCACTAGAACCACAAAGTTATTTAGTGAAATGGTGCAAGAGTCTGCAAGTGCAACACTATACTTTTAACATTTAACCTCATTCAACCAACTGTAATATCAAACTATAGAATTCATAACTAGCCAGAACAAGATTTATTTTCAACATGGCATGTAATAAACAAGAATTACCTTACAAGTCCCTCCATGTTGACATTGTCCATGACAGTCATTAATATCTATGGATAAAATATGCATGACATTAAAATTTATACTTGAAGACTAAGCTGTAACATACACACCTAGCATAAAAATGCAAAAGAAATTATTTTCAGAAAGGACTTTTCTAGATGTTTCAATGGAAAGCATGGGTATTTGATGTCTTTAGGAGATTCTTATTTTAAAGACTATTTAATAGAAAATTACATATTACAGTGTAATAGAAATTAAATCAAATGCTATCAGCCAATTTCATATCTAACATTTTAGCTAAGAAGTATTTTAACTTGAGTAAGTATGTGGTATCATTCAGAATCAGAGATGAGTGAGTAGGGAGAGTTTATTAGAGTTATGCATGTATCTAAGCTCATTTTAATACCAATTACATCCCTCAAGTTTTCAAACAGTTTTCCATTTAGATTGCCTGAAGTTAAGGGAATCCTAACAACAAATATTTTTTTTGGTACAAGTATGTACACTATCATTCATCATAAAACCTTTTTCAAAGAATAAAGCATCCTATGGTCAACACATATACTAAAGAAATACTAACTGATATGACAATTTACTCCTGTCCATCCTGGAATGCAGTCACAGTAATATCCACCAATGAGATTTTTGCAAGAGTAAGCATTAACACAGGGTTTCCCCTCACACTCATTAGCATCTGTGAAAGAAGATAAAAGAAAGAAGAGAATAAAGAACAAACCCAGAAACAGATTACCACAGCACCAAGCGAAGTTTTCATGCAATCCAAGCATCAGAAGCTCATATTATACATTGGTAGGGCACTAAAACCATTTACATACCACAGGTTTTTAATGCACACTTTTCTATAGTAGCACATGCATGTTATCTTACTTTTCCCTTTGCCAAAACTCAAAAAGGGAATATGTTAGTCAGGGTAAATCCCTTCCTTGCCTCCATAAGCTTATAGTCACTGTTCTGCCACCATGAAGAAGCAGCTACCATCACCAATGCTGTATTTTGAAACAGAAAAGTTATCGGGCATTCTAGAAGAACTATTACAAGTCAGCTCAACTTGGGGCTTACATAGCTACAGGTCACTTGAAACTTCTGGCTTTAAGATCTACTAAAGAGCTAAGATACCAACAGCAACACACATTTTCAATGTTTTCTTTAATAAAAATCATGTCAGAAACACACTTATTCAGGAATAATATCCAGTGGTCTTAAAAACTTTAGACAATAATTACTTACCAAGCTGACACGTTGCTCCAATCCACTGTTGTGGACACATACACTCAAATGCATTAACACCATCAATACAGGTCCCTCCTTGAGCACAAGGGTTAGATGCGCATTCATCAATATCTGGAAAGTCAAAGCGTGCCTTCCATTACATGGTTTAAACTTTGGCATAACCTGTGATTTTTTTTTAACTTATTTTGAGATGAAGGGGGAGAATGCACAAATAAGCTTAGGAACAGACTAACATTTCTAACATAGTTTTTACTTTGGCTTTTCTCACATCTTTGAGATAGAAAGCTTCAGAGTTTCTCTCTCCCCTATCTGCAAACATCAAGATGATTCAGTTAATCTGCCAACTATTAACACATTCATTGAAAGTCGTGTTCCTAGATCGTGACACAAGTCNTTTTCTCACATCTTTGAGATAGAAAGCTTCAGAGTTTCTCTCTCCCCTATCTGCAAACATCAAGATGATTCAGTTAATCTGCCAACTATTAACACATTCATTGAAAGTCATGTTCCTAGATCGTGACACAAGTCTAGCCAGTATTTTTTGAGGATAGTTGCTGCTGAAAAACAAATAAAAATCCCTTGTTCGAAATCACAGGCAACATACAAACCAATTAGATACATCCACAATACCTTTCAACTACTTTCCTGTCTTCCAAACCAGACACTTAAGCATTTGATTAGCCCACTCTCCTACCACTTTAAGAAGGGGAGAACCTTTCATGTTCACATTTATGTCTCTTAAAATGCATCCATTCTATATTTTGTTTTTGACCTACTAGAGTAAAAAATCGTCCTACAAGCTTTGGCAACAGGGCATTTCTTTGGATATGGTCCAGCTATGCTTTTGACAACCTGCAGATCTCAACAGCATTAAGTAGATACTGCTGGCTGCACAGTACCGTTAATCTTTTTCAGAGGCTCCCAACACATAGCTGTTAAAAGACAGGTACGGTAAGAGACTACCAACAAATTCCATACCCACAGAGCACAATTATCAAGTAAGCTGTATCAACCCTTCCAGCCTAACGGGTCAGTCATCAGTAAATGCATACCCACCAATAGCACATGTTGGTCCACTCCACCCTGATGGGCAGTGACACTTGAAGCCCGATGAAATTTCATGACAAATTCCACCATTAGCACAGGGATTAGATACGCAAGCATGCTCCGCTGGCAAGAAAGAGGAAAATAAATTCTTGCTAAACACTCTTTCAGTATCAATTAAGGCAAACTTACATGCTTAGAAATTGCATTCTGATTAAAAGTTACCAAGAGCATGAGCAGTGGAGAGGTGCCTGTTCAGAAGTTTGGAGCCTCCCTCTCCCAGCTGCAGAGACTAAGATCCCCAGTAGGAGACTGAAGCAGGATTTTACTGAAGATGCATCATCCTTCATACCTACTGACTAGGAAGTCTGAACGTAGACAGGTCACTCATTTCAATGTCCCAGGAGCTAGACAATTTTCCCACTAGCCTACTGCTTCCAGCTATGCACTTCCACCTCTGGAGCGCTCCCATTTTTTTTTTTTTGTCCTTCAGTGAGATGAAACAGATATGCCGAATGCAGAGGTCTGAACAGTAGTAGCAGTTCGAGTATCAAAGGTCTGTTTAGCTTTAGTCTAATGCTGCTCCTTGGAAACAGCAAAGAATAGAGCTACTTGCAATCATAGGCAGTACTGCTTGTTGTCACTCCATGTAGGGCTGCAACACTTGCAGAACCCGCACTAAGCAACAACCAAGTTGAGGAGGGACAAGTTGCATGCTATCAGTTTTGGTATTTTCCCTCTAAGAGTCCAAGGAAGATTTAGAAAGAAGAAAACAATCCCCTTACTAGGTAAGACTTTCTAATCATTGCTAACTTTTATATTTTAGCATCTTTCTTTCAGGAATTGTTATCTAGTTTGCAAACTGAATTTACATTGTCTATGATGTTAGGTACTAGTGTCTAAAGTAGCTCATATACCAATCTACTGCTAATAATCGGCACAGAACTCATCAAATGTATGGCTCCCTTTATTGTTGCCTCCTCATCTGGAGAGCAAAGGTGCTTCCCCATGACTTTCAGGACAAGCTAAGACAAAATTTCATCCAAAACTTTGCATCACATTCTACCAGCTGAAGCAAAATCCAAGTTTTGATAGTATCATTAATACCACACAGCACTTTATAGAAGTTCAAAGAAAATCTACATCCTGACAAACGTAAAAGCCTTCTGCTGATAATAGTTTAGTGAACTTAAGGCCAAACAAAATGAGTTCTTTCCATCTACACTTATAAGTAACAAGGAATAGCAAAATTCGAAGTGAGAATAATGGGAATATTGCATTTAAAAAAAGGATTTATCAATCCATCACAACAAAGAAGTCGCTGTAGAACACTCAGCTGAATACTACAGGTGCAAAAGCTGAAAGTTTTTGGTTTTCTTCTAACATCAAATCTTTAAAGCAAAATAGGAAAGAAATAAAGGAGCAAGTGTGCAATGTTTATTTCCAGAGACAGAATAGTCAGAAAGTCTCCAAAGACCAAAACAGTCTTCAGTACATGAGAATTTTGGTCTGTGTAACAAATACACAGACATACACGAAAAAAGCAATATGCTGTCTGTGCAGTGTGGTTGAGATATGAAGCAGTTTTTCGTGTTGGATAGACACAGATCTGTTAGACTTCAGTCATGAGGGCGTACTTCATCAGAAGTATGGTTGAAATGCTTTCCTCCATTTAGCCAATGGGAGCAGAGAAGACAACTTTTTGTTTAGACTGCTCTAGGTGACTCTGCAGGAGGGCTTGAGCACATTTCCAGGGTAGTTAACATCTGCATTTTTAATCCAAATGTACTAAGAATCTCATATTACAAGATGATTTTTAAAAATCAAGTTTCAGTTCATCAAAAAGGATAATCAAGACATTCAGGCAGCTAAAAATTGGGCCATATCCCCACACCAGAGTTAAAACTGCAGTGTCCATCACTACTACCTTCCTTAGTCCCCAGCTTGTATATGATGCACATTTGCAAGCAAGTCAGAATACAAGAAAACTGGTACCAGGGACAAAAGTAAAAGGGAAAGGTGCATCTGTAATTCATTTCCACGAGACTACAGCCCAATTGTGTTTTTGGATTAAGGAAGTGAAGAAACCAAAGGGAAGAAACCTTCTCAGTCTTATCTAAATCCAAGGGAAACTGTTTCAGCATTTCTGTTGTCTTCAGTGGTTTTTTGAATAGCCAGTCTAAAGCACCAGACAGGAGAGATTGAGCTGGCATATCCCCACTGTCATGCAAACTAACAATCAAGTTGGAAGGACAAGTTGCACGCCATCACTTTTCACACTTCCCCTCTCAGAAACCAAGCTAGCTTTTGGAAAGGCAAAACCAGCCCATCTACCCTACAAAAAATGCAACAATGAGCATATAAAAATGCCACCTGGCTAACTAGAACATAGCAATGCCTAAAACAATTTCTGAAGACACATGCAATACCCAGAAGTACCAATTTCGCAGTTCTTTCCAGAGTAGCCATCTGGGCAAGCACAGCGATATTCATCTGGTTCAGTATTCATACAGGTTCCACCGTTCAGGCAGGGATGGTGATTTCCACAGTAATTCAGATCTGGACAGAGAAGAGTGTCAATCAACAGGGAACACAAATATCATCATTTTAATCCCTAGTCAGACATACAGATGTGTTTCTGGCTTGGACATCATTCACCCACATCATCTCCATACTCCATTAGCTAGCCTGTTATCTCATTAGTATCCACAGAACAAGGAAGGATAAGCAAGAGACAACTGCACGACTTAGAAGAGTCAGAACCATTCCAAGCCTTTTGTCTTAAAACTTCCTATGTTTATGATGTTTAGGCACCATCTGCCATAAAAGAATTAGGCACAGAAATATTCACGTAGTTGCACACCAGCAGGAAAAGAAGTGGTTAATGAAGTTACCAGTTAATTTTTCCTGTACATTAATGTTAAGTACCTTTGTTACAGAGCAGGCCACCCCAGTTGGTTTCACAATTACACTGCCATGGTTCATTACAGCTCCCATGAGCACAGCCTGGGTAGCGGACACACTCATCACAGAACTGTCCTTGCCAACCATAATGACACCTAAGATGTAAGTTCACATGTTAAAAGTTAGCAACATGATGCTTAATTATCAGCATTACAGGTATTTAGAATGCTACACTTACCATTCTCAAGAACAAGGGTCAACTGTTCAGTGTGCAACAGATAACAAAACTTTATTTCTCATTTAGAACGGACACACTAGTCCTGTTGAATATCCTTACTGGAACTCATCTTGCTCAACTGTATTATATACCATGGCAACAAACAACACCAAGCACTATGTGTTACGAGAGTTGTACATAAATTAGTTTTTCTTTCACAAGAAGTCTCATCTTCACATAATCACCTCTCACTAGGATAAAAATTGTGATTAGTATAAAAAAGTTAAAATTACTTTTCAAAAGGAGACTGCTAGCTTACTGCATCAAGCACCATAGCTTTTTTGGCTCCATGAAGATAGATTTCAAGATATTTGCTAGTTTGCTCAAGAGCGATACAGGCTTGAAAGACCAGGGCAGTCAGACAGGCAGCTGTCTTGTCAATTTTCTCAGGACTTAGTTTGTCAAGAGATAAAACTTCTTTACAAAGCCTTTTTACAAACTTATTCTATTATACACTCAGTGTTCTCTAGTGACAATATGAAAAAAGTGCTCTTTGGAGAATGGAGGAGAGAGAACAGAAACAAAAGCTGTTAATAATTCATTTGTTTTAAAGTCTGAAATTTTGTCACAAGATTTCTTCAGAGACCAGTATCTTTGTTATCTGTAACAGAATTCTGCTAACAAAAGCAACTATTTATTATACAGGAAAAGCACTAGAGTCTGAACTTAAAAAACAAGGACATAAGCTAACGCTTTTCTTTTTTTAACATGTATTTCACACACATTTTAACCAAAAATAAATAGTAAGTTTGCTCTTTTGAGCCAACAAAAGTGTCCTGCCTGTTATTCTAAGAGTATTTCTTATAAATAATTTAAGAACCATATTAGCAAAAAAGAGATGCATAAAAACACACTGAAGGAGAGTTGGGCACATGTATGTCAGTGGAGCCCTAATGCCTAGGGGGAAAAGCATTAGAAAGAAAACTGTACTTTTTGAAGATTTAATACCACCCATTCAACATATTTTGAATATCATAAAAGAACAGAAAATAAATTCTTAAGTCTTTGGGGTAAGGAAAAGAAATGTAAACAAGGACTCTTGGTTTCTTGTCAATCAATCCGCTTCCATCACCTCAGTAAACTGTATCAATCCCCAGAGGTATACAACAGGTTATGCTGGCAGCATATTATTTAAATTTCTACTATTTACATAGGCAGAAGGAATTTAGATGCAGATGTTTGCAAGATGATTTTTTTATATATATAAAGTTCTAGAACTACTTCGAGTTCTTACTCCCAGTATCTGCTTCTCATTTGAAACCTCACAGCTGAGGGATCCCTAAGGAGAGCCTCAGCCATATACCTAGTCCAGAGGCCTCCAAACACTCATCTAAGCAAGGCTGTCAGAAGCCTGGAGAGCATACATTTTTCAGAAGTAGCTTTCTTTTGCTGTATTAGCAGTAAGAGGAAAGAAATACTGCTCCTGCTAAATTTGATCTCTTCCTTCCTCCTCAAGAACAGAAAAATCTTTTCAGGGGCTGGTAATAAACAATAAAAAAAGCACTGTAACTCACTTTACTGGCCCCAACCCAAATCTCAATCCATGCCAAACTTGGCACTACTGCTGGTGATTCACCATGACTATCCTAACCAGAGCCAACTCCCCACCCACATATAACAAGCATTTTCAAGGGCTGAAAGTCTGCATCACAAAGCAAATAGTCACAATAACTCAATTTGTTTTCCATACCCAACGGATAACAAGTTTCTTTAACACTGCACTAGTGATTAAGAGCGCAAAGGAAAAATACAGCCACCTTCTTAGAACTTGAAGGCATCTTAAGCACCTACTTGAGTTTGTAGGTAGGCTTGACTGCATTGAAATCAGTTCAGCAGGAAAGGCTTGCTGCTTCTTCATTATATTCAACACAGTCAAAGTCTACTGTGAAAGTTACCACCAAACCCGAGGGAAATAATTTCTAGAAGCTAAAAGCAGTCCAAAGGAACAGAGTGTTTACAAGTCAAAAGGTTACTATGTGGTAAGCTGATCAGCCTTCAGTTTACAAGGAAGAGTAAATTAGGATTTCCTCTTGAACAGGAAGTCTGGTCTCATCCTACTTTAGCAGGTGCTAGAGCAGCTTTAATTCCACTTCCTTCTAAAAAGATAATGTTTACACAGATCTCAGCTCACCTCTAGAGCAAGACATCATCAATAAAGTGAAATCAATTCAGAAAACACACACATTGTCATTTATGAGGAAAATAAGCAAAAACTCAACAACGAAAAAAGGCTAATTATTCACTATGCGAAGCCTAAAAGGTACAGATAAAAGCAACACCACCTATCTGAAAAAAAAAACCAAACCAAAACTCCTTTTCAAGTAACAACCACTTGTTTAAAAGCCAAAAGGAAACTGCTAATGCAGTTAATGGTGGGCTAAAGTTACTTCTTCCCTGCCCCTCCCCAGCTGAGGATAATTTGTTCGAAGTTTCTGCAATCCTAAATTTTTCACATCTCAACAAATAAGAAAGCCAAATTTAGAGAATTCATAAGGATTCCCATTGTTCAACGGACAAAGAAAATTCTTATTGGAATCAAGATTCTACTTCCTTTGTCCTTCCCCTCTGCTGACTTCATCGGCTCTTAACTCGTCTTTACAACCAAACGCATGCAAAACAAAATCAAAGATGGCTTAATCTTAGCCCTCACTGGGTTATTAGCGGTACAAAAGAAGCTACCATAAATAGATTGTTATAGTTTAGTAACTTCCTGATGGAAGGCTGAAGTACAGGCATCTGCTCCCAGACCAAAGCATTCCTTCAGGTCAGAATTAACACAGAGAGTGTGCAATAGGAATAGACTAACAATTGCTAGTTATCTTGAAACCAAGAACTTGCAGGATAGATTCTGGTAATTCTACAGACCTGCTTCGCAGCTTTTCCTTAGATGAGAGTCTGATGGCAATCAAAAACAAGAATTTAAATGCAAGGCTAGAGGAAGGGGAGGTGGCAGCAGTTAACATTAGCAAAGCTCCTAGATAACATTTCAGTCTTGAGATTAGAGAAACTGCAACTGTGCAGGAAAAACACTGTTGTCATTGACAAGAGATAGAGCCACAGTAGTTGAATTCATAGTGTACAATTGGTTACAATAAGCAAGTGGGGCTTCAAGCAGCTAAATTCCAGGACAAGGAAGAAAGACCTTCTACAGTAAATCTCAAAGTGTTTAAAGTAGTAAATTTAGTCTCAAAGAATCCCACAGAAGCACCAGTCACTACACACAGTTCAAAGATACCTATGTACTTCGAGGCAGGAACAGGGAGGAAATGGGGAAAGGAGAAAGAAATACAAGATTTGGGGTTTTTTGCTTTTCCTGGGGCTATTAAAAAAAGTTAAATTAGTCAAGTTCAATTAAGCAGATTTTTCTACAAAACTATGCTTTCTGTATATTCTTCTGAAACAGTTATAATTAAGGAAAAAGCCGATACTGGTCTTTGCTTTTCTCCGAGGGTGTAATTTAGTGAAATATAGGTTTAAATTTAGCATTTTGAAATCAGATGGCATAACGTGTTCAAAAGAGCCCATGTTGCTGTACATAAACAGATAAATTATTTGTGAGGATAAGGCCCTGAGCAATCTGGTCTAACTAGTCCTTCTTTGGGCAAGAGGTGGGACTTCCCAAACTCTGTGATTTTATGATAAATCCTACAACGGCAGTTATGGAAGAGATGTGGAAAGACAAAGAGATGTAACCCAGATCCTGATGGTCTGTAAACCATGGTCCCTCAGCACTTTGCATGACTAATTCCTCCCTGTGGAAAAAAGAAGGTGCCTGTTACATATCAAAGAGTTAGGGTGCTCTCAACAGTCAATATTAACTCAGCTGTTTTGTACTAGCTTCACACACCGTTTATTCCTCCAGTTCAATCACTTCTGGTTATTTGAGAGTGCTGAACTTTCTATGCAGAAAGTTTGCCTGAGAAATTTCACATCACAGGTCCACTCTGGTTAAAGTTAGAAAAGGCTTGTAATACGCACGAATGAGAGGATACCTAAATAAAATCTGTTCTACACCTAGCTACAGAGTTGTCAGGGCTTAATGCACAAGTACACCTAAACCATCAATGTGAAGGAAATGAAAACCAAACTACTTCTGAAGTCTAGGTCATAATATGTGGTCTAAAAATAAATTGAAAAAACCTAAGGAGTATATAGACAATGTGGTATAAACCTTTAATTACAACAGGTTATACCTTACTGGTATCTTGCACATTCTACAAAAGCTGAAGTGAAGATCATTGTGCCATATTTACATGTCTTTTTAACGCAGGCTTTTTGGAGGGAGCTTCTCCCACTCATACTTCAATTGGAAGCTGTGGTGAAAACACTCAACACAGGAAAATGAAGCAAAACAGTGACATTAAGAGCAGAAGCAAAATGCATCATTCAGGGGTGGGGGAGAAATAGCCCTCTTAAATGGAAAACCACTAAATTTTCTAGTGACGTGAACAGGATGGTGTTGCATAGGCCAGAACAATAGCTTTATATTAGTTATCTACTTAAAATAACTATAAGAAAGTCTGTTTAATCTTTTAAGAGATTAAGCGTTGCACAGCAGACAGAAATACTGTCTAGCTGTTTGGAGATCCTACGATTCTGAGCATCTGGATTCAATGTTATAGCTAGTATAGTACTCACTAAGATTTGTCACAAAAATGCTTTCTCCACTTTCCTACCTTTGAAATAGGCGTGATGGTTTTGTGAACAGGGAAGGAAAAGATGCTTATTAATGAACTCAAATAATTTAATTACCTGAAAGCTTGCCATCTTTTCCTCTCACCCGCAGCATTCTTATTAGACCAAAAGATAGAAACCTTTCCCTATAAACATTTTTGTCCTCTAATAAAGGAAGTCATTGAAAGCTAACGTTCTCACTTCAGTACTATTTAGAGTTTTGTGAAGGAGCTGATAGAGGGGATGGTTCAAAATTGTTTACCCAGAACATACGGGGAAAAGTTGCGTGGTTAACTTGCAGTAAGTGGCTCTAAGACTGTGTCTGTACTTGCACCAATTCACACCAAGGGTGTGCTTTTTAAGTGAACTGCCTGATTGTTCCTGTTGATGGTGTGTTGGTTCACATCACAGAGCTGTTTTGGAACAAAGAAATTGGATTCCTTTTAGGTTAAACTAAGGTAATGTAAGACAACATAAGCCAGGAGCACACCTAATATCTTCCAGCTGCAAACAGACATTCAGTCCACAAGAACAGACTAGAGAGAACCTAAAATTAAAAAAAAATTGTTTTTAGTATGGATATTGGGTTCTGAACACTGCTTTCATCTACTGTTCTAATTTGTCTGCACTACCTATTATTGTAGACACAGGTTAAAGTACGTGTTTTTACTTCCTGTACAGCTGTTCAACCTTCTCCTGGAAGCAGCATCTACCTTTATGATATATTCTGTGCCTTTCTACCCACTATCCATCCAAGGAAGCGAGTGCAGAGTGTGCCTCAGTTCCTTGACCAATAAAGAAACAAAACATTGGATTCTTTGTTGTCTAACTTAATATATCTACTTATGAAATACTTGCCAACAATCTCAGGAGGCTTACTAGTAGGACATTAAAAAAACATAATAAAAGCACACTGGTTATGGTAACAGGCAAAAGAACTTATATGATGAGACACACAGCAATTGTAATAGTTTTGCAAGTTCCTTGAAACTCAAAGCTGTGATACAGTACCTTGCATCAAAGAGGAGACAGAAGATGTCCAGGTAGTGGTGTGAAGTGCATTCCTGCGGGGCCAAACAATAGCCTGACACTCTTTAGGGACCATAGCTAGTCTAAGTTGCAGGAATTGATATGGTCAGATGCCACAGCAGCTAGCACATTGCTCAAACAAGACTTTCTAGTTTACTGTTCAGAGCAGTTTATTAGATTTCTCCTAATTTGAAACCTTATGAGATTTCTCATAATTCTATTCTAGACCAATTGTGGAAGGAAGGCATATTGTTTAGATACGTTGTTCTTGACAAGCCCTGGTTAGCCAGTAACTCATCTGTGCTTGCTAGATGTTTAGAAACGACATACCCGTTTCACTGTTCTTTTGAGATTTCTATCTGATCTAGCTAGTATAGAAGTTCCCCATCGCTTACTTTATCCCCATTTTTAGAAGCAGGCATTGCATTTCCTTCTTTTTTCAGTCCTCTAAGACCTTTTATTAGTCCTCTACAGTCTTGCAATAACAATCTGCTTTGAGATGCCTCGGCAGAGTTCCTAAATGTTGATGTTAACCATGTTATCCACCCAATTGCCATAAAAACGCAAGTGAGAGATTAGTGATATTGGTAGGCCTCCTACTGAAAAGAATAGGAAGACTATGCAAGCCTTTAACATTTAACAAAGGATCTCAAGAACACTATTAAATCCCCAACACTCCAGGTAGTTGAAGCTCATTTTACAACTCAGGCTTTTGCTCCTGGATTTTGGTAAAGAAAGTATTGAATAATAGTTGAGCGGGTTCTGGCCCTTATAGTGACAGGTTAAGGGAGTAAAACCACTTGGGAGAGGCCTACAGCATCTGCAGACATTGCTGGACACAAGAAATCAGCCTCACAAGCAGCGCTGAAGTGGAATACAAAGACTACAAAAGGCATGGCACTGGACAGGAAGTTTGAGAAATCTGTTTTAACAGGACAAACGTAACATACATGATTAAATAAAAACAAAGTCACCAACATCGTAAAATCAAAATTTTGTCACATGTACTTCAAAAGTAATTCTAGAGTAAGATAGTTCAAAGCACACAGATTAAACAATTAATTTACTTTAAAAGTTTTAAAAACTGTATATGCTTGCTTTGTTCACCTTGCACAAATTCATATTTAAGTACTATTAACTATCCCATTTCTAATCATTTCAGTTAGTCTACACATTCTAAAGAAATTTTTGTATCACTTTTGTGAAGTAAGATTTGCATTTTCGAGGACGTAACCTAGGTCCTACCACAGCTCCAGAAGCTGAACAGTGCTAGAAATTTGACCCCTTTTGTTTTGCTTTGGAAGAGAAATTCAAACATTCAAGGGCAACAGGAAAAGTAGAAAGACTTCTGAAAATACCATCATCCTGGCAGGAATATGACAATGTAGGCCAGATACAAGGTGTACCTGGAGCTCTGCCAAACCCATACCACTCTGGATCACAAGGAAGGGAAAGATTAAGCTGTTAAGCGTACTGACAGTTTCTGAGTGGTACCAAACACATTCAAGTCAGCAGTTTTAATCAAGGAAGGAGACTGACACTTGTGTTTTCTCTATATTCACTTTGATAACTTCATAAGGTGATTGAACCTAAGCGAGTTAGAAGCAATTAGATATAACTTTGTTAAATTCCATTAAACTGTCTAGACAAGAATAAAGTACTTCAAATGATGCAAAAACATATGAAGAGCACCAATCATCATGGCTTAGCAGTCTTGCTTCTGTTACAATTGTTCCTATGACTCTGGGCTAGGGAAGTCATTCAATAAGACCATTTGGGTTGCCACTGCAGGCTAACAAAAAAACCAAACACCAACCCCAGAGATTACAGTGGCCAAACACTTTGAGCCTAGGTATGGATAAAGGTTGGTTTTGGTTTTATTATATTGCCATTTCCCATCTTTGCAAGATCCAGCTAAGTTGCTTTTAGTTTCCTCAAGGATATAATTATACTCATTCAGTAAATTACTACTTTTTCTGAACTGCTTCCACAATGACAAAAATCTATCAATAGACCCAGCCAGACCGCAAAATCATTTCCCACATCAGGTCATTTTAAGACATCAGGTCATCCCCTACTTATTTGCCATTTCTTTGCTGTAAGCTCAACAAAAGAAATGGCAAACTCCGTAACATCCTAACTTCCTCAAAACAAGGACTACATGAACTTGTCCAACAGATGATGTACAGTTACCACTAATGGTATATCCTTTATTAACAGTCTGCAGTCATTTAGCTACTTTTAAGATCTGTTTTTGGTATAACATTTAATCCAAGAACAGCTCTAAATTACATTGGAACATCAAAGCATAGAGGGTAGATCCTTGCTACGAGAGTTAGGCTGAAGCCTCAGAGCCATTGCTTAAGTTACCTGCATGTTTATACAAGTTGAATATGGAAATTGTTTTCCAACTTTTCTATTTATAAATGCCACTGCAGATTTTGGCAACCAAGTAGCTACTGGCACCAGTAGATTTCCATACATCTCACACCCATGTTTTTCTCACATTTTCATTTTCTTTCTGAATTAAAAAAAGGACATTGTTTTCACCTGTTAAATGACAGTGGCAACTGTCCAAAAACCAGGATGAAGGAATCTAGATTATAATTCAATAGCACCAAACATAGCAGTTTCTTTTAAATAACAGCTTCCTTTGTATGCTGAAGATAAAGGTCATGCCTGTACGCCTTGCTTATTTTTAGTTCAGCATCATTTTTCTACACAAAGTATTATCCATTTGGGTTAAAAGCAACATTTCTAATGTAGTCTAATAACTATTACAGAATACATGCTAAAGATCTCTGTGTGAACAACCTCAAGCTACCAAATCACATTTAAAGAGGTAGCCAAGAACCTTCTGCAATACTGGAAACAGAGTGGCCATACATAGAAAGGAAATTGTTTTCCTTCAACCTGCTCATCACAGATCTATCACTTCAGCAGACAGATGTTAAGAAACAACACAGATGGCATACAATCTATCTGAAACATTAAGTCCCTTATTCCTTCCCCCAGTACTTTCTTTCAGATGAGAGAATCCATCCAACAAAACAGTGAAATTTCTGGTCAGTCCTTCAATAGACTCAATGTTATTTTTGTGATCTTTGTTTAGCTGGGCAGGTTACAATGGGTACCTAGACTTAGAACACTAGATGCTTCTTCACATCAGTGACATGCTGTAAGGAAAAGCTTTGCTTATATTAGGCTATCGATAGACACCTTAAAAATGGTACCATAGCCAGACTCAGCTACTCATCTTCAAAGGTTTTTTATTCCCTTATTTAAACTTTCCTCCTCCTCTCCAACTTCTGTCTTCCCAGATGCAACTGTTATCACAGAGAAATGAAAGCTAAAAGGGAAACTGCACCACCCCCTCTCACCTCCCCACAAAAGGGTACTGTTTTACACTTGCTTAAGCCTGTTGCTTTTTCACCTTTATTCAAAGGCTTCTTGCATTCAAAAAGCAAATACTCACAGCCTCCTAGGACACTCTTTTGATACCTACAGGACTCCAGAAACCCTTACGTGAATCAAAATTTATTAGAGTAGGTTCTCAAGGGGAAAAATGTGTTCTTGGACAACTCAAGGGCAGAAGTGACACTGGCCCAGCTCTGAACCACAACCGCTGCTTGTAACTTAAAAAAAAATCACCAACAGCAGTAGGGGCACACAATACTTGAAACCACAAGCCAAATATTTAATGACATGAAAAGATCCCAAATAACATTACATATTTCTATATTTAATGTTTTCTTACAAAAAGGAAGCCATGGTATAAACATCTGCCTTGGGAAAAAAAAAAAAAAATCTTTTAAGGGAGGTTTTATAGCTCTTCCAAAGTGAGATTGCACATGCCCTGAAGAGCTACACTTCCTATACCGGAATTTACAGTTTTCAGTCAGATTTGAGAGCTACAACACAACCAATGTTCTACAGAAGCCAGCAGCATTTGATGGAAGTTTCAGGGCAGTAAGAAACCAGTCTGCGGTGCAATGACTTAAGACTTACTTTGTTATCTGCCATAACCCACTGTCAGAAACTTCAGGCTCCCAGGCAGGATGAGACTTGTTTGCACGTCAGCTGCCACAGCTCACAAACTGGCATTTCAACCTCAACTTAGCGCTAAGCCCATCAAAGCTAGGCAACCCGCATCCTATTTCTGCCACTTTTCTCATGGTTGTAGTAGTTACTAGTAGGAGGATGAAGCAGAATTGTCTTAAATTATCACAGCTTGTCACAAATGGTATTTGTCAACTCTCAGGGGTTCTGGCAGCCAGTTCAGTTTCACATCATTCCAAGCAAGCAGATTCAATACAGCTTACAAAGGAATCACTGCACGGATCCACTCACAAAGATGCATACGACTGACCACAAATAAATTCAAGAACTTACACAGTATCCCAAATCTGCAAGTAGACCTGTCCCGTTTCTTCATCAGCCATTGTAAAAATAACACCCATTTCCCTTTGGCCTACTGCACTGGATGCCTGAACTTTTACAAGGAAACAATCAACTCCTCTTGCTACCACGGAGGTTACTTTGGCTTCTTCACAAAGTTATAGGAACATTTCAGAGACTGTTCTCTTGGATTTAGGGACCGAAAAAAAACCCATTCACTTCAGGTAGAAAGTTTAGGTTGGGGTTGCTCCTGTTATCGCCATTACTACCAAACTCCCCTTTTTTTCTTGGAAAAGCTAAGTTTACCATATTTTGGTGATCAAATATATATATTGAGTGTTCCAGCACCATGAGCATTTCCTAGTTGTAACAGTCCAATAAGCAAGTTCCCCTTTTTATTTGAGGGGAACAGATAGTACATAGAGATCAAAGGCCCTAAGGATTTTGAAAGGAAAAAAGAAAAAAGATTATTCTCATTCAGTAAAGACAGTTTTGGATTACATGAAGCAAATCTGTTCAGTCCTATGCATGAAAAACCAGAATAGTTGCAAAACAGTATGAAGTATATGCAGTTCCTACACATCTGAAATCTACTTCAGATCTATTTCCATCCATGTTCTTGTATAGAATTTTTCTCATTATGAAGTAGGCTTTTCAGAAGCAGCAACATACACAGAAAATACTAGCAACATCGGTACTCAAAAAAAGATACTCAAGCACATAGACTTACTTGCATTCCCCAGGCGTACTGCAACCCCCATGGAGCAAATTACATCCTTGTTTACATACAGCTGCAAATAGAAAAAGGTTTAGGCATCAGTCTGGGCAGCTAGGTATCCGTTAGTACAGCAGCAATCTGGAACTGTTCAGCTAGGGCTTCTGTTATTTAGTGTATTTATTGCTTGTGCAAAGCAGACCGTCTTTTGCTATGTTATAATAGTTTTTGGTTCCAGCTAGCTATTTCACAAAACACAATCCCATTACAACTGTTTATGAAAAATAACTTCAGGTAACTCCTTGAAAAAATTGCTACCAAATAGGTTTGCAGCAAGAGTGTCAACACTGAAACATTTATCAAATACAGTTATTTTTTAAACCTGGTATTATGCTAGAAATCCCAAGCTTCAAAAGACACACAATACCTTGAGTAAGCCCTAAAAGTCTCCCCTCTCATTAAGAGTTTTTCTACTGAAAAGGAACAGAAAACAAAACCAAGAAGCTCTCAAAAGAAAGAAGAGTATGTCAAGTAATTTCAGCACTAATTACGCACTGCGACAAGGCAAAAAACACAAAAAGATTTGATTGAGTGGTACATTAAAAAGGATGACTACACTTGAATTTCTGTTCACATTAAGAGCCATCAAAAAGCTTTCAGCTTTGCATACATTACACTTAATTTTTTCATTTGCAAAAAAAGTGTTACAAGGGCATTTTTACAGGATTAAAGTCTATAGTATTACTGATACCATCATTGTTCAATAAAATCTTACATTAACAGATGTAATATATAATTTTGCTTTGAATTAACACCACCATTAAATAAAGTCAATTAGTAAAAAGATGTTTCACAATTTCGAATCCTACATTTGTTGTTTAGCCCGCACAGCACACACTGCGAGCAACACTATATCCTGCTCTGGGCTCCACTCTTCACAGAGGATGTTTTTTCAAAGATTTGTATTCAAAGTCTGTATGTGTTAAAATTAATATGCTACAGCATTGACACTACAGAAATACCTACTGCAGTTTATATCTGTTATATATACACATCAGAGCTAATCTAAAATGAAGCAAACAATACTACCTTGTTTACATTCTTCTCCCATCCAACCTTCCATGCAGGCTTTGTTTCCATTTTGATCACACGTGTAGTGACCAACAAAATCATCTCGAGGGCCACAAAATTTATTGCACAGAGCACTATAGTAATTTTCATCACACTTCACTCTTATTTGTACTTCAAAATGGGCAACAGGACCATTAAATTGTAGTGTCTTCCATCGATCTTCTGGGTTGATCATGCCAGCATGTGCCACTCGTTCTATTAACAAGTCTTCACCTTTAAAAAAAAGTAAATTCAACAGGTGATCAGTTTGATAGCACAGAAGAGCATATAAATTCATATTAAGGGTATTCAACTGGTTAAGGGAAAACCTAGTAAAGAAAATTTTAAGATTGATAAAGATCTACTGTATAACTGAATTTTCCTTTGCCTTGCAAAGTTCATTACAGGAAGGCCAATTTAAAAGTGTCCCAAAGGAAATATTAAAAAACCCTGGAACATAATCCATAGGAAATAGCTTATTTTTCAAGGCAGCCAAACATACCACACCCACACACTGACAACCAGCAGCTTTATCTTGATCTGAGGCTCTTTTTGCCTCCTTTTTGCTCTTACGAAATTGCAAAATTTGCATAACCTAGTAGCTGAGACACTAGAAGTTCTCTGGTGCAAGTTTAATTTTAAAAATAAAGCAAAACAGATACTCAATTTGCTGCAAAATTACTAAGCAATAGTAAATGCTCTGGTAGGCTTGTATTATACACATAAACTAGCTTTTTTCCATTTTATCGTTCTCTCTACAGTAAAGGCAAAATATCTTTAGCAAGCATTTCATAGAACACTTTACGCAGCTAGTATATTTCTTCTCAAAATGTCAAATACAAGTGAACCCAGGACTGTCAAGGGGCCATTCTCAACTCTGTACCCTGCTTATCCTTATCCCCAGTGGAACTACTGATAATTATGATCACTGTTGCAATACACTCTATAAGCATCCTGCCTTGCCCTCACAGAAAGCAACAGCACTGCTACTGCCAGGCTCCATTAACTGAGACCAAATGTGCACAAAGTATTAGCTTTCACATGGGACAAGAGCGTTCTAGGATATAATATTATGGAACTGCCAACACAAAGTATTTTCATTTTTATGAATATCCATTTTGTATTTATCCATTTTATTCTCGGTACAGAAGCTTCAGTACTAGGAGATGAAATGCAATTATAGTCAGCACAATGAAATTACACAATTGCTTCAGTAAATGTTAAGAATAAGCAAAGCACAGTAAGGGTATAAGGGTTGAAAGTGAGTAACCACAGTGATAACAGTTTACAAGTGTTCTCACTATCCAAATCTGCTATCATCCTACTGCAAGATTTTTTCTAGGTGACTCTGCAAGCTGCCGCTGGAACTTCAAGCACTACTTAAGGACAAGAAAAAGGTACAGAAGCTTCATTTGTATAGAGTAAATTAATACCCACTTATGAAAGAGCTATAATATTGCCAGTTCAGAGCTTCAGTTTTCTTTAAATAATAAAGATTATTTTAAATGTATGTTAAAAGAAATGAAGAACCAAAAACTTGCACACAGTAAGAGGCTGTAATGGTAGCGAGATAAAGTCTAAACTCCAGATTGTTAATAATATAAACCACATCAAGCTGGTAGCAAGAAATACTAAACTGTCATTTTTAGCAAAGGTGTTTCACCTTCTTACTTTCTAGAACTCATTAACCTAATTTGTTTAGAAAACACCGAAGGAGTAACTGTTTCTCACCTAGAAAGTTACTGACAGCACAGAAGTATCTTGTGCACATTGGCAAAGTTGCATCCTCGGCATGTAAAATGACTCCAGTGACAATTTTCAGTCACTCCAACGTTGAAGGAAAGCAACAGAAGTAGTGGGCTCTGCAATGCATTTTGTTACCTTAACACCTTTTTTCAAGCTTGCTTCTATCATAAACATCTTTCCTCTTCAAATTCAGGAAAACTGAACTTAAAAAAAGCTGTTTTAAGTAAGTATTGAAAGGTTCTCCAATTATTAAGAACTCAAAGTATCTCTCTGCTTTAATATTAAAAATGGTATTGCCACATATAGGCTACAGTTCATGCCTGCCTAGACTAGTCTGCGTAAAACATTTTATGGCTAAACAAGACACACTGAAGCCTATCCCTGTTCTTTAACTCTAAAATTGCTGTACATGAACTCCTCCGTCATCCAGCAGCACGTGGTCAGTATGAGTGGACAAGAAACGTGAAAGCTAGAAAAAGCTGCTTGCATTTTCTTTTTGACTGAACAGGCTATCTATCATACCACTAGTCACCATTAAAAGCTTTGTGATTAGATTCAACATCCTTTCATAATCATCTTCTCGAAGGAGCATCGATCTGAAAACCTTGATAAAAACTGTAAAGGAAAAATGCTGAATCATTGGACGGTCGAGGAATTTTAGCAAATAGCAAATATGCATTACAAGCTATTTTCCAGCTACAGGCAACACAGGCTCATTAAAACAACTGCAACAGCCACCTCAATAACTGTTTCCCCAAAGTGCAGAGGAACTGAAGAACAGGTCCTGAGATTAAAGGAGTGACTTATATAATTAAAGTCTTATCAAGCATCTTCAGGCTAATGCACATTCATTACACAGTTAAACAACTCAAACAAGCATTACAGCTATTGCAAATATACCTATCCAGAACAGTGTTCTTAATACCTGGGGTTGAGAACAGGAGAAATAACCCAGTAGTGGTTTTTTTTTTTTTTTTTAAACAAACTTTATCTTCACGAACTCCTCGGAAAAAGAATGTATTCCGAGTCTTAAGAGCTTTTCCTCTAGCTTATATCAGTAAAAGTAGGTCTTAACAGTCTAAATAAACAAGTCAAGTAATTTATTCTGAACCACAAAAGGCATCATGAAATCAGCTCCGAGTCATTTAGCTTCTAATACTAAATTCTTAAGTACCAAAGTATGATAATTCTGCTTTACTTTAAAACTGATACCAAACAGAAGGTGCATCTTCCAAAGAGATCTGTAATCGCAGGGAAGAACGTGTTTGTCAAGGTTCCTCCTTCCTCCCCCACAAAGCCAAAGTGTTTCTAAAGATACTCAGTCTCTCAAATTTAACTGTTTTGATGAGACAATTTTGCTTTCTGCATCTGGTTTACCATTAAAATTCACATTAGGAACCCACATACATTACTTTCAGCCTTCAGCAAAGGCAATGAGCTGCCTGGTTATTGGTCAAAAAAGCAGCACACACTGCTCTAACCTCTCCCCACACACAGCTCAGAAGCAACAGGGCTTCTTGATTACTAACAAGTTTTCTTTAAGTCTCTCTAGAAAAGCAGATAGTGGCACAGATGTTTGCGTAAAAGCAGATGATGGTTAGAAGGTGGTTCTTTAACTAAGGATCTGATTTTTGGAAGAAGAACCCTTATCTAAAGAGTATTGAACTGAGTCATGACTACACTTAAATCACTGCTCATCAACACACTAACTTTTAGCAGAGGTCAGACACTCCCAACAAGCCACACTCAGGGCAATACAAACGGTGATGCCGGTAGCTGTTTGTAAGGAAACACGCACACGGTAGCCTAAGAACTTCATGCTCAAAGGAACATGAGGTACCCTTCTCAGGAAGTACATTGTCTTCAGCCTTTTTCAAGCAACCATTTCAAAAAGCCATAAGGACAGATTAGCGTCCTGCAGACTAACATGAAATAGGAAGGTAACCACTGCATTCCTGCAGAAGACGTGTAGTCAAATGGAAAGTTACTCCACATGTGAAAATGCCAGCTTGCTTTATAATGGCAGAGATGGGTTAGGCATTTCCAAGACCTCTGCTATACAACTCAGTTTGCCAAGTCAGATGACCTACCTGGAAAGTAGCATGAAGTGCTGTGACAGATGACAGAGAACAGGCCCTTTACAGTAACTTTGTATCTAAGGCAGTTTCCTCTCCCCCTCCTCCACCCTCACAAACCAAACAAGTGGTAACACTATACTGCCACATGCTTCCCTTGGAGCCAACAACCCTGCTGCCCCAAAGAGAATAAAAAGCATAGGAGTAGTTCAGAAATGAGGGCTTGAAAGTCTCTCTCAGAGTCTGTAGTTTCAGGCAAGTATTGGGGAAACATTTCCCTGGCAGACTTGTCTTGACATGGTACTTCACAGATCTCCTCTGAGCACCATTGCCTTGCTTTCAATGGGTGCAAGGAAGAATACAGGATTCTAGGACAACAGAACAAGGAAAGAATGACAACTGTTCTAAAACCTTCAAGATGTCTACTGGAAACCCCTCTTTACAGGTTTGGTTTTTCAGTTTGTTTTTTGTTTGGGTGGTTGTTCGGATTTGAGGAGTTTTGTTTGTTTGTTGGAAATTTATTATTTTTTTAAATAAATATCCACTTGAAAGTCCAAGCAGGAATACAAGGCTTGCATTTAACTTTCAGCCTTACTCATCCCCATTAGAGTAAAGTAAACCTTGACTTTAGAACTAATTAATCAGCTTATAAACAGACTCTGGCAATTACTTTGCTTAATCTTTCTCACAGTAGCAACAGAAGACACATGTAACCTGAACCGGAGATCAGCTCAGTGTTCAGGATAAGATAGGGATACTCTCTTCACCCCTCCAGAACATAGATATTGTTTGTCTTTTCTATGGAGTATTTGCCATATTGCCTTTCCTATTCTCTTATGTATGATTTTTTTACTGATCTGTCCCTGTTTGGCAGTTCAGCCGTCCTCACAGAAATACAAGGGAAGTGTCCCTACATCTTGACAGACTTACAAGGCAAAACCTACTGGAGGGCTCCCTGCCAAGATCACTCAAAAAAAAAAAAACCAAACTTCAGCATTAAAGAATTCTTCCTGGAAATCTACAAGTCTAAATTGCAGCATGGCAAAGCAACAGGTCTCGATCACGGAATCAGTAAACAGACTACAGAAACATTTAACCAAAGCAAGCATTTAGCTAATCTTCTGTCAAATTATAGGCCAAGAAAGCCTTCCTAAACTAACATGACAAGCCTTCTACGTTTCAAATGCAATACAACTTAAGGCACCTCTCTGGCAACCTGTATTAAAGGGAAGTTCACCTTCCACTAGCAGTTCATCATGAGAGCCACACGTAATATGACACTTATCCATGAACTACAGAAGTCTGTATAAGTGTTAAATTAAGGAGATGGCC
Organism: Steatornis caripensis; assembly: GCA_013398225.1. Classification (NCBI taxonomy): domain Eukaryota; kingdom Metazoa; phylum Chordata; class Aves; order Caprimulgiformes; family Steatornithidae; genus Steatornis; species Steatornis caripensis. The sequence continues at coordinate 241,494 of VZSC01013940.1, read as the reverse complement.
CACTGGGCCTCCAAAAGACACTATACATCCTGTTGTCCTGAAGTTCAGGAAAAAAATGACATCAGTGCAAGTAGAAAGATTTGTTAGAGGATGTTAAAAAACAGAAAGGCATAAGACTTAACACAAGCCTGAAGTGATTGTCCTCTTATCAAGCATATTTTAGAAAACCTAGATTTTGAAACTACAGATTTGCAAGAGGATTCTGGGGATTCTAAGACATAAACAGCAAGTTAGAAGAGCATTATTTATTAAGTAGCTTATTAAAAAACAAAATTCAGCACTTATCAGCACTTAAATGCATACAGATCTGTTTTGCAGGATACGCCCTTCACGTTCACCCCCATCTACACCATCTCATGAGTTGATCTGCCAACTAAAACCAGGGCAGAATACTCCAATAATCACTGTATTCGCTTGTCCCTAGGTAAATTATTCCCAAGCTGGAAACTATTTAAAGGAATTAACTTCATGTAGTACGTTTGAACAAAGCATTCAAGAGGACACCTCCAATCTGTTGCTACGTAGGATATCTAAACTTATTCAAGATTCAGGCTTACTCTGCTCAGCACACAAGATCTCATTTTGAATACCATATCCAGCTTTGGGAAGTGCCATTCAAGAAGGCTGTGGACCAACCGAAGGGTTGCAGCAACATGAATTACCAGAGATCTAAAGAAAACATACCTATTAGAAAAGGTTGAAAGAGCTGTTAAACAACAAGGCAAAAGAAGCTTAATTCTAACAGAGGGAGGGCTCAGGAACAAACTACAAACTCCTCATTACTTCGTCTGACATTAGAGACAGAGTATGTTAGGAAAATCTTTAAGTTAGAAAAGTCTGTCAGGAAAATGCAAGCGGGACTGATCCCAATCTCCAAGGAAAAGGACTTGAAACTCTAACATAGCCTTAATATCAATTGAGCTTTGCCTTTTTTTTTTTTTTGCTTTATGCCTCTTGGTAATGATGATCAGTGAAGCAGCAAAGAATGGAACCTATAATTAGAAACTGATTATGATGATTTGGGACATAAACCTTTGCTATCTTAATGTCCAAACACTTACCTTCATCTGTATTGATCCCAGCCAAGATTAAATAGTGCATCATTAACCACAATGAAAGTTTCAAGTTTACTTAACACTTTTAGCCAAAAGCATTGATTATTTAAGACATGTTTGTAAACCATTACCAAAAGTAGGTGTTCAAGCTGGAGACCTACTTCAGCAACAATGTGGCAACCAGCACCTTCATACGATTTTGAAGTATTTCTACAATAATCTTGCATTTCCTTCAAATCAATAGCCCTGTTCCGACACTGAGCATTAGCGTTTACAGACCAGAAATGCAAAGTAACTTTCAGTACTTGAGGAGAAAAAAAAACAATGAAGGAATCATACCATGATTTAGAACACTTTCATCAAAAACATCAAGCATGGTTTTCCTTACAGGGAGCAAGAATACGTATTTGTTTAACTGATCATGAAGAGTATTGCACAATGTGGTTATGGGTAAACTGAGAGATGCAAAGTGCAACTCTACATCACAGACAATTTTCCTTTTAAAGAAGGACTTACCATCATTTTCAAACAGTTTTTTAAAGCTAATTGTTAAGAGTCATCTATTACAGCCTTCACTTACAATTGCTCATTCTTTTTCCTATCAGTAATAATTTTTCACAATTCCTAACCCAATATTCACTGCTTGGATTTGTACATGCCCTTTAATTAGCAGGCTTGCATTCAGACAAATTTGGAGGGATAGCTAACTGCAGCAACATACCATTTCCCCCCTCCCCAATCTGTGTACATATAGCACAGATTAAGTGAAAACTGCAAATTTTACATAAATACTCACCAGCTTTTGTATCATTATCCCAATCCCATGCTTCTATTATTAACGTGAACGATCTCTGAAAAGAAACAAGACACCAGTTAGACAGTAATAAAAAACTACTGTTACACACCAGGCACAAACAGTGATTTGGGATAAACAGATATTGCTGTTACAAGAAAGCCAACTGAAAGCAGTTCAAAATTTCACTCCTCTGCTGTCATGTGAAAGCCCTTGAAGGCATCTTCTCAGAAGCATGAAATGTAACAGCATTAAAAATTGTGGGGCAAAGCATGCTAACAGCAAAACAAAAACATTCCCCCCCACACATACACCAAGGACTGAATTATTATTATTATTCTCCTCCCACTGCATCTAATTCTCAGCTTTGCTTAGCCACAGAAATGCTTTTCAGAAGCAGCCCTAAAAGGTTTGAATGAAGTGACTGGTTCCAAACGTTGAGGAACAGCTAAGATATTTAAGACTTAAGCAACTGAAGATGAAAAAAGGAATTAAATCAGAACCATTCTTTAAGAAGTGCACAAAAGATCAGTCTATATAACAGATCTGTTTGCTGTTTTCTAGAAACGCATGTCTAAAGAAGAAACACACAAAAATCCACCCTGCATCTATCAAGATTTTAGACTCCTTTCTCATTAAGGGGGTAGTGTAAAAAACAAATCTGCAAAAGACATAGCAGAAACAGGACTGTTAGAGGAAACACACTTCGTAGTGTACTTCCCCCAAGGAAAGAGGAAAAGCATGATTTCAGACAGTTTTAAAATGATTTGGAAAAAACTTCAAGGCTTTACTTCACTAAAGCAAGGCTTCAGGCATTTTTCTTGGGTTTGTGACCAAATATGTAGGATAGATGTTGATATCCAAATACTAAACTTATTTAGGAAAAACCCACCTTATGCATACACGTAATGTTTACCTGTTCTGAGTTTAACAAGAGTAGCTGTCAAACCCTTCAGCTTTGACAGTTTCCAGCTTGTCCAAGTTAACATTGAGATTCTCGTATACATTTAAAACCAAGAAAAAAACCCAAGAACAAAGTTACTGCACCATTATTCTAAAACGCTCGTGTATACATCTTTGTGCTTCGAAGCAACCACACCAACAACTGAAGCTCGCTAAATACAGTGGAGCTAAGCCTTAACATGCACAGAATTCACAGGCTAACAATCTGTGAATTCACATGGAACGGTGGACCTTCAGCAAAGAAATTAAAGGCACCTTTGGAAGTCTTAGGAAAAGGATTACATAAGAACTCAGCTATCTTTCATAGGGTGCCTAGGACTATTTTACTGTCACATCAAGAGATGTACATTTTTACTTTGAGATAGCTCTTAAGTGCTTTGTATGCCCCTAGCCTCCCCACCAAGAAGGGTTGATCATAGCACTGAAATCTCCCTATTTCAGAACAGCAGCAGCAACAAGAAAGAGCAGGCCAGTACCCTAAGCATGAGGGCTCTGCCTGAGGTCCTTCATTACTACAGCAAGGGATTAGTCTATTCAGAAATGCACTTAACTGAGTGTGTGTTTTTCTATTACTCAGTTGCATTAACATATAGACCACAAGCTACACCTTTGAAAAATGTTTCTTCTTCTTTCAGCCTTCAGACATATACTAGGAACGATTTTCCATCACTGAAATAGATTAAGGTTTAGTGGTAAATAGATCATGCTCGAGGGAAAAGCAAAGCTCAGCAGTGACTACAATGGACAGAGGCATATTTAGGCTTGAACTGCCTTTAGAAAAGAACAACTGAAAGAGATCAGCTGAGAAATTCAAGGCCTCTACCTCAGAGGTATGACGATATAGCACAACTCAACTCCAGAAATTTTTTGAAAACAAGTGTTAGTGGAGCATTTCAGTAGCTTCAGCCTCAAACTCCCTGCTCCTCAATCAAAGCATTTAAGGAAGCAGGATAGGATTCTAGCGTATTCTGAAAACACTACCTGCCACCCCTCTCCTAAATTGCTACCTGAAAAATAAATGTAAAGTGAATAGTATCAGAAAACAAGTATTACATAGTACTGCCCTAACATTATCTTCCAGCAATTGCAAAGCTCCTTATTTTGGGTCAAAATTAGAAGTGTTAACCTAGGCACAATTCTGCAAATCAGCGCATGATCCAAAGCTCTGTTATCCGCCTCCCCGGCTTTTAACAACTGATCTTCTAACGTATCCCTCGGTTTTCCTGTGTTCAGTTGATTTGTGTTAGAAGCACAAAACAGTGCTTAAGTGCTTCCAGATGACCACTTACTCATCTATGCATGTGCTGGTCTTTCCTACTGCAAATTGGCTGTTGCATCTGACTGCCCACACAGGCTAAGGCAGAAAAAAAATTTAAGCTGGACTTGCTCTCTCAGGAAAGAGATCGGTCAACTGTGCCTTCCCATCATTCCACTTAAAAGCAGATTTGTATCTTTGCCCAGGATGCTAGGGAATTTTTGTGGGTAGAGAGCACTCCACACAATGCACTGTTCCAGCATGCACATGCTGGCAACTGTGAATGGGCATAAAGAGGCATTCTACTAATTTTAAGATGCTTA
>VZSC01013940.1:214514-236930 GCA_013398225.1 Steatornis caripensis | reverse complement strand
CCCATAGCTTCAATGGCAAATCTGACCATCTAAGCTGGGATAGACTCTGGAGTTGAAAATATTCCTCTACTATCTTACAGAAACTTAACAGTATATTACAAGCAACTATGACTGGCACACAGCTCTTCTAAAGACTTGGAACAACTGATTTTCTGGCCAAATAACTGCCCTGGGCAGCCCACGTGGCTCGCGCTGCCTCCTGCTGGAGAAAGGGCAAGGATGTGGCTCTGCAAGTCCCAGGTTGCACAGGCCTGGTTTCCAGCATTTGCTTTTACCCTCCCACTGGTGGCTATCAAGAACTATAAGCCCATCTACAAAAAGCTTCAAGAACATACACAACAAATGCAAGACCCACACTATTAAATCTTTTCACTCACTGGCACCCCATAGCCTCAGTTTCCCCATGTCCGCTTCTGAGCTAACAAACAAGCACTTGGCCGTTTACATGTGAACAAGCATACAGAGTGTAACATTTTAGGAAAGCTTGTACTCACACTTGTAGGAAATTAGAGGCGTTATTCAAATGGCAGTAAATGGTACTGATAGACAAATGCACATTTGTGGGAAAAGTGAGTTTCAGTTGGGACAGTTCTCAGTTGTGCAACTTCCTGCTTTCTGCCAAGAGTTACACAGTCACCCTTCAGAAACCCCTTAACAAGACATAGTAAGAATGTAACCAGAAGAGAAACTGATTTTTGTGGCTATGCTATCTCTAGAGAAGACTGTTAAGATTACTGACACAACCTGTCATTACTTCCTCACCTACAGCTAGTCAATAACTTTGAGGAATTCCTCTGCGTGGTAGCATGATGGATCGTCATGTTACAACAACTACATCTCAAAACAGGAAATGGACCCTTAACCTACCGCTTCAAAAAAATCCTTGCCTCCCTCCCAGCCCCCAAGTATCAAGTCTTGCACTAGATCTGCTTAAACTCTTGAATTTTGCACTTCACTTTAAAACAACAGCTGAAAAACTGACAAAGAAGCATCTGTGTTACCGAATATGTTTATGGTATGCTGCACTGAGAGCCTTCCAGTTATTGCTCAATTATCAGAAACATTTGTTAGGCTATCAAAAACATTTATTGGTTAAATGTTAATATCCATACACTCACCCATACTGTAACCCTGCCCAATAACCAGAGTAAGAGCTATAGGCTGAATAACACTAATGGATATAAATTTTGAAGAATACTTTTAGCTTACATAATGGACATACTCACTTTATAAAAGCTCTACCATCAGCTTGGATTGGTTCCACCTGTACTCCTTGAGAAAGTCTAACGTGGACTACCCAGCACATCTTTTGCTAGCACCAGCTGCAAGTAATTCTTCTGTAGCACAGATACTTATACCAGACAACACCTATCTTAAATTGTGCTTCCAGAAAATAATTACAGAACTTGCATTAATTTAGCTCTTGTCAAAAATGTAAGGTCTACCCATACTGTAAATCTTTAAACCCCTGACATCAGCCAGAAGTGTACTGGCTTTTTGATACATCTTTAGTAAGAACAGCTAGCTTAAAAGCCATTTAAGGTAAGACGTTCGCCAGAGGCTACTGATACAGATATAAGCATGTTCAAATTCTCACATAAATTTAACAGAAAACTTCACAGTTTTCTAACAAGTATGCTAAGAATGCCCCGAATTTATGAGTCTTTTATGCATAATACACAAACACCACTACATGTGCTTATTTTCTAACTTGCACAGAACTCTTGTTGTAGGGTGATATGACTAGTGCATCACAACAGCAGGACATGCACGTTCCAGTCTGTTCTTATATATAAGAAAAGCTTTGTAAAGCAGTATCTATCATTCATTTCTAGTACTAACAAAATATTAGAAAATATTTTAAAAAGTGACCATGGCAGAGATTGGAGGGGGAGAGGCTCAGGGCAAACAGAGTACTGAAAACACACTCGTTTCTACACACTTTGGTGTCTAGGTTTATCTTCCAGAAAGAAACATAGGACAGCATTTGTGCTCACCAACTCCAAAACCAGAAGATGTTAAAGGCTACAAGTCAGAAGAGGAGCATCAGCACACTTCTGCAGAAGAACACAGCTTTATCAAAGAATCACTTCATAGGAGTTAACTAAAGAGGTATGCCAAGAAGTTTGGAAAGATACAAATTAAGCCTGTTTATCCTTGTGATGCTGCTTCGGTTGTGTTTTTCTCAGGATTGGTGTTGACAAAAGCAACTTCAAAGCATTATTCTACTGTTTACACTAAACAAAACACTCCCCATACTATCCTAGTGACCTCCTTTCTGGGGAGGGGGGGAAACAAGACCTGTAATATTGGTTTCACATTGTCTTTTCAATGAACTATTACTATTACCTTGGTATTTGCAAATCAACATACAAAGAGAGGGGGTTTTTTTCAAACCAGACTTGTCAGAATTTTCATGCCAAGAAAGACAACCAGCCTGCTGACAGCACTATTGGGTATACAACTTATACTCTCCAACTCAAAGTCTAAAAAAACCCACAAAAAGCTAAGGTTTACCTGAAATCAATACTCAATGTTTTCTGCGTCAATAATTTGTGTATTAAAATACTACTGTGTACTAAAATACTACTGTGTATTAAAATGCTATTATTCTAACAGACAAAGAATTATCAATTTCATTTGAACAAAAGGACTGACTCTAGTTTCTACAGGGAATAATTTTGGAAGAAATAGGGAATCAGCTATGAATTAGAAAAAAGTGTGGCTCCTAAACAAACCCAGAGCCCACACTATCTTCCTGTTCCACAGCCACACAGGAAGCACATGGTCTCATCACCAGCAAGTATCATTTCCTTTCAAACCTCAATCAAGGATAGGTAACATTCATATTTGAACATTTCAACCACAAAAACAAGTCAAGCAACAGCAGCATATCACTATTCTTATTACTAGTCTAATTTTCATAGTTTCTTGAATAAGTCATCATGACTATATTTCTTGCAACCGAGTCCATTAAGTTTTGATCAGCATGGGCAACCTCAGAACTGCTTTCCTAAGAAACTTCTAGGCAAACACAGGTCTGAGGGTTCCCCCTCCTATTTTTTTCCCCAGCACTTCTCCCTCTCCCCCAAACAGCCTGTTTCCCATGGAAAAAGCTGACTCAAAGGCAAGCATGTTCCACTTCTTCCCCTGGGAGCTCTTCAGCTAGGTAAGTTCTTACAACTTCCTCGTCAACAAGCCCAAAGTGCAAACAGAGTAAGGAAGAAATTAAGAAAGACTCCAAGAAGGTCCAGGATTCATCTCCAACACAGGTTTAAGGGCAGACAGACAGAACAAGCCTGCAGTTTGATCTTTTAGAAACAGACATTATAAAGACATAATGGAAACCTTTACTGAAGGAGTAAGCACTCCACATTTTGGGGTGGGGAGAAAGGGGAAGGAGCCTGGTTTTTTGAAACTTGATGCCACACTCACATGCAACAACTTGTCTGCTGAACATGGAGGTCAGTCCACTACACAAAATCATGAAGATGCCCATCCTCTAAACCCTCATTTTTCATTTGACAAGCACACACCACTGGCATAGTGAGTCCTAAATAAAAGCCTTCCCTTTGGAAACCAGGGCCAAACAATCCCATTTTGTTAGGAGTGCTGTGGAAGGCCAGCTTAGAGCACTGTAAACATCAGCAGCAGATAGCAGAAAGCAATTGAGCAAGTTGAAGCCTTCTACTTGAGAGCAATTACTGCAGTTATACTCCTCTTGGCCCAGTCACAAAAGCATGATGATGATTACAAACTTTGGAGCTCTACTGTTGTGTAAGGAGAACTCTATGAATTAGCCCCACCTGACAATCTTTAGGAAGTCTGCAAAACCAGGGAGGAGAAAGGGGTGGGTTTTTTGCCAGGGTTAACAGCCAACAGGCTGATATCTCCAACTACATGAGTCTGAACACTTCGTTCCACTCCTCCCCTAAACTAGGCAGAGTCAAAACTGGAGGGGTGTGTATGTGTGTATGCATATGGGGGTGGCAGGGGAAAACCTAGATGTCTAGACTATTAAGACTCATTTCGTTGCAAAAGGAACACAAATAAAAACAACAGGTGAATAAGTTAGAGTCAGTCTTGGAGTTAATACAATGAATTTAACACCCAGGTCGAGACTCACCTCTAGTTAAATTACCCAGCAACCAGGTGGAAGAATCCTACCAACAACCAGCTGCGTGCATCTAAGAGATAAAGAAACTTCAAGGAGGAACTCAAAGCAGTATTACAACATCTATTTGGCAGTACCGGTACTTTGTGAAACAGAAGCAAAGTGGGCTTCTCTCCAAGGTGATCAAACTACTAGATCATGACATACCTGACCGGATGATATATCTGTAAGAAGATCTCAAAGTGAAGGTTCAAAGATACTCTGATCCTGCTGCAATGGCAGAATGCAACAGGAGTTTCTCAATAGGAGGAGGTCTTGATATATCATGGGACAGTAAAAATTTTAGCTGTGGAGTTCTAAAAATCATCTGAAGTCACATATTAGCTTTAGCTAATGCCTGTAGAAACAATGATCCATTTTCAGGTAGCTCACAAGAGGCTAAAATGCAATGTCTTCAACTAGAGCTGCTCAAGGGAGAACATTAATGCAGTCACCTCAGACCACATACAGAGCAAACAGAAAGCTCTCTGGAGAGCCATCTACATATAAGAAGCTAAACCATTGGAAGACAGACTCCACAAGCTTCTCATAACATAGCACCCTGGACAGAAACCCAAAGCAAATCTCAGCCAATTCAACCTTGTGAAAAATGTCTTAGACACAGAGTATGTGTTCCCGATACCTCAGTACTGGCCCTGACCTTTGACAGCACCCTCTGTCAGATAGCTGCTGCAGACAGAGCAGCAGCATCCTTGAATAAATGGGAAGCATGCACCTCACTAAGTGCCAGAAGCAAATTACTGGCTTATTTAGATAAATTGCAGGAGACCTGCCCAGCAGTAGTCATGTCAGGACTTATCTGAAGAAAAGGTTCTAGAAAAACCCATCCCTATTTTAAAGCAGTGCCTTTCACCATTACATGCATAGCAACAATGCTAGTCCTGTGGAATAGAAGTAATTCCTGCCTCTGCTTTTTATAACTATCTGCTATTCATCTCCACCCTACTCCATCCCTCCTCCCCCGATTCCAGCATATAGACATCTCTGCTGCACTCAGGGAGATTAAGTTTCAACTCTGAAGTCCAAGCTGTCAACTGCGGTCACTTAAATTTTAACAAACAGCATAGGATTGGCTTCCAAATATTTTATTTTCCTTATACTTTCAGAAGGAAACAAAAAGCAGCACATAGTGAAAACTTAGCTACACAGGTACAAGGGCTCCTGTGATAACTTGCCTTTGCCGAGATCTTCCTGCAAGAAATGAGAAGAATATCAATGCTTAATACCAATCCAAGCTATCAGCTACCACATCTACCAGTTTTGTTGAAACACTTTATTTTACTGCAAACGCCTTCCGCCTCTGACACCTCTAGGCACCTCCCATGTACCACAAGTCTCAACAAAACTATTGGTTTATAAAACTAATCAATACATCACAAGTGCCACAGATTAATTGGGGTTTTGTTGCCAACCAGTTGAGCAAGCATAGTGCTCACAAAAAAAATAATTTCATCTTAGGTGAATGAACAGTAACTACAGTTTTATTCTAGTGACTAGAACAGTGGCATTCTAGGAGGTCTTAAAACCATTTCTTAGATTAACATATACATAGTTTCATCTTACCGATGATTTTTTCTCTTTCCATGGTATCTTTAAGAATTCTTTATACCAATTGTCATAACGGGAGTAAAGTATTTCAAATCTTGTCATTTAAACTTCCAGTCTTGCTGAATGTAAACATATTTTCTGACAACCTCATATAATCCTGAGTTAGTGACACCTGTGACTTTGTTATTCTGTGCAAATTTGTATTGATGAGCAAGATCCCACAAAACACGTCTTGACAATTCCATAAACAGCTACTCCTTCAATCCACCAAAGCCAGCTTGTTTCTAGCTAAGCGAGTTCCCTTCATAAGCTCAACACAAGTTCTTTGATCAAGAGATCTGCTTCCCACTCTCATCCATGTCTTGACTATTTAATATTCAGAAGTCAGTTGGAAAGTGCACCCTGCCTGGCGAGAAGAGGAGGCTAGAGAACAGAGTTGGTGGGGCGGGGGGAGGTGGGGCGGAAACAAGGAAAAAGACATTCAGTGATTCTGTAACTGAACGTGGAGGAAAGCAGTGTGGTTCTCCTGTTCTCCCTCTCCTAAGAGATAGGATGAACAGTATCCCCCAAAAAGGGGATGTTACAAATCAAACATCCAGAGAAAGGCAACAGGAAGGAATAAAGAACCAAGTTATTTCCATGAGAGGAATGAAAGAGCTGGTCAGAACTCCTCAGCCAGGAAGAGAGTGATACAGGCCTACAAAGCTACAAAAGGCCCTGGAGATGGTTAGGAATAGATCACTCATTTTCTTGTCCTTGACGAGAACTACAGGCCACCAAATTGTGCTAACAAGAGCCATGGTCTCCAGAAATAAGAGAAGATAGCACTTCATACAAAGCTTGGCAAGATGTTACACAGGTTACCTAAGGGCAAAGTGGTTTTAAGAGCTTTGTGGGTCCAAAGGCAGACTGGTGCAAGTACTTAGGAGAGACTGATCACAACTAGTTCAGGAAGTTCCCACGTTGAAAGCAAAGCTTGGGACAATGAGAATAAATTTTCCATATTCTTGCCCTTAGATTTCCATGAATATTTGCTTTTGTTTCCTAAACTCTGGTTTCAGTATGGGTGCTGTTCTGAAGCAAGTATTCCACTTTTTCTGATAGTTGATATTAAAACAAGAGACTTCTAAAGAAAATTTACACTGTAGAATCTTGCATGCCTGGCCAAGCCATTAGCATCTATCCCAAGGTAATCAAAATCATGACAAAGGAATGTATAAGGTAAAAAGGGAAGCCAGGTGAAACAAAAACCAATTCTGAATTAGATTTAATTATACCTCAAAACTCCTCTTTGAAAGCTGTGACAGAAGTCCTAATCGAAAAATCAAATCAAGATTCCCTTTTCTGCAATACTGAAGTGTCACATGAAACAAAATAACTGCAAAAATCGCCAAACCATGCAATACAACAAACATTATCCAGAAAAAAAAAGACAAGCTGAGCTAGAGCTATTAACTGGGAGATCCTATTTGGAACAAAGGTTTAGAGGACTACAGGCGTCTGAAACTTCCCAAGGAAAACGCAATCCAGACAGTCTATTAAGAGTAATTAAGTCAGGTGACACAAAGCAGAACATACTGTCATCCAAGGCCAAGATAAGAGAAATGCACAAATACAGCAAGCATTTATCATTTATTAACTTGCCGAAGATCGACAAGCATCAAGTGAAATACTAAGCTTACTGATTTTACAGGAATTTTTCACACAAGAACATCACCACATTTGCAATAAAGACCTTGGTTTAACTATAAGAAAACCAGTATTCATCTTGGGGAAGATTAAACTGAGGTTTACGCAGAAAGGTAACTGAAATAATTAGGCAATTCATCTCCAAACTTTAGCTATTCTATTCACAGTAGTCAAACCCAATCCTTACCGGCATCTATGAAACACAGATGAAGGCTTGTGCTATTTCTAGTTACTCTTTCTCCACTAAGAAAGTGATTCTGCACTGTCTATATATGTTGCTGAGCCAAGCATCACAGCTCCAGACAGACATGTTTTTCCACACTAGCTGAAGCACAAGCAAGAAATATCTCCCCCATTAAAAGCCAGATCTCTCAGTCACTCAGGAACTAGTCTAAGAAGGAATAAAACAGCTTTCAAAACATCACCTATATTCTCCATGGGGAATTAGGAGAAGAACAGAATAGGAAGGGTGAAGATTAGGATAAAACAACTGGCACAATACGCTGTGAAGGCAACAGCATCTGTGACAGTCTGGAAATACCAGCTAACAAAGAAGAAGCGTTAGAACTTTAGAGTTGGAAGGGAAAAAATAAAGAAGTCACAGACTTACTGCAGAAGTTTCCCTAACTTGACTGAACGACCTCAAATGCAACACTGCTATCCGTAAAACCTGTCTCCAAATATTGCAAGGAATCCTTATCATTACTCAAGATCCCAAACACAAACTACAGGAAGAAGATCCAGCTTCCTCTTCAGAGCAAGCCAGGATGATTGCCTAGATTCCTAACATATACTCCTAGATACTCTGCATGGATACCTAGAGTACTCCTGATACAGAGAAACAGAAGATACATTACTTAGCCCTTTGGGTCTGCCTCAGTAGCTATGTTCCTGACAGTCACTATAGGCTCAGACAACACAGATTCAGAATTTGAGCCAAGATCAGAATCCTTAGTGACCTCGGGAAACACATTTTTAGACTAAAAGGAACAGAGGTGGGAAAGCAGGAATTAAGATATCACAGGCCTTTTGGAGCCATACCCATGGAAGTAAACCAATTTCAGGTAAACTTTTTGACTTGAATTTTTACACGCTGTCCAGAAGGGAAAAAATGCCTTAAACATTTTGGTCAGTACTTACAGAAGACTTTCTCCTTCAGGTCTCTGCCAATTCATGAGAAAAGACTTCCAGAAACTCAATACCATTCAACAACTCAATAAAACTGCTTTTCCTCTACGTAAAGGAGGCTCACCCCACCACACACACTTCAGTCTGCCACAAGGCAGATTTTGCCTGTATCCTGTAGGTGATTCTTAGATCTGCTGGACAGAGGCCTAGCGTCCCACAAAAGTTTTAGGCATGTGAAAAACAGGCCCCAAAAAGGACAGCTTCTCCCACTGCCTGCTCTTCCACAGATGCCTGAGCACTGCAATGCTGTTCATACATGAGCACTGTGGAAGAACAACTGACACTACAAAGAAGGATGATACATACACAAAGTAAATTCCACCTGAACACAGTCTTAAACCAGCCTGCTCATCACTTAATTTTCAGTAGCTGATCAGAGCTATGATGAGCACAGAACACGAAAGAGCTAACACAACCAGCCAATATCCATGCTCAGAAGCAGCACTGCTCATCCTTCTACTGCCACAGCTCCCCTCTGCTAGTTAATTTACCTAACACATCTATATATACACTAAACCTTTATGTAATCTGATTAAAAGTTAACTGATCTTTAAATATCCTTTGATATAGGTGTTAGCGTGCCTGTTCCAATGAGGTTTTCTGGAAAGCAAGCTAGGATATAAAATAGCATCAGTAAGCTTTCTTTCTACACCTCAGAAGAAATCAGATAGTAGAAAAGCCAGTCAATCACCAAACCAAAATTCTTTTAAATGTAACAGCTATCAAAACAATAAAATTTGGTAAGCTAAACTACAGTTACAGACAAAGAAGAGACAACATCCTACTAGTTTACCTGAGAGTAGTCAAGAGCCACGGTTGTATTCTACCCATCTCTCTGACGGGAGAACCTAGTGCAACCTCCCCAGATTTCACTTCTCTACAGTTCTAGAGCAGCAGGAAGGAGAGTGAAATTAACGTTACAAACCTGCTAGAACCTCAAGTAATAGCCTTCCTGTCCATCCTATTCAGGGAGAACATAGGATGTTGATTTTTAATTGAGATTAATTCAGAAGTTATATACAAGAGAAAAGAATAGCAATTCCAGCAGATGTTTCTCTGCTAGTATCCTATTTTAGTGGACAAAAAGAAAAGTTGGAAACCTACCAGAAAACATTGTTTTAGACAGAGGAGCACAGGATTAAGTTTCAATAGACATTTTGCCTGATCCTTAAGTAAAACGAAACAAGCTATTTACATCTTAGATAGTTTGATGACCTCACAGCTATTAAGATACAGTCTTCACCACCACAGCTGAAGGTAGCACTAGTAGTTTGCAGAAATCCACTGAGTTAATCCAACAGCAAAGAACAGAAGAAAGTATTGATTAAATTAGAGAACAGAGAAAAAAGCCTTTTAGAAAGAGATGTGTACAAGTACAATACCATGCAGACAGATGGGTACCATCTTAACATCATTTTATTAGATTTAAAACGGAGCTTTCAGCCTTGCTACCACCTTTGAACTGTTTCAAACTTGATATTAACCAAGTATCCATATACTACTCCTTTCCTAATGTTTTGGAAAAAGTTCAAGATACTAAGTTAAGCCCACTATAAGTACACTTTCTTGTTGCATTAATGAAAATGTAGGTAGATTGTCTCTTTTGAAGTGTATGTAGCAACCATGAGGACCCATTAATGGTTAGTGTAAAACCTGTTTTATGCTAAGATTTAGAATTCAAAGATGAACTAGTAATTAATATGGCTCTTCCCCTCCCCTCTGCACTCCATGTGGCAAGGATATTAGTGTCCTCTGGGCACTTCAAGCCATGCATCATTATAATTTCAACTTGAAGTCAAGAGGGAATTAAACTAAGTAATAACATACTTTAATTATTGTTCTAAACACAGAACACCTGCATGCACTCTCTTTTGTATTGGAAATATGCATACTAAGAACACACGCAAATATAGAAAAAAATAGATATACCCTCAAGTTCTATGTATGCAAATTTTCCAGGAAGAAAGAGTAGCATTTAAATCTTAACCATTTTAAATAATGTTAGCTGTTGATAGCACTGCAGTCTTTCCCTTTGTTTTTGAAAAAGCAAATGCCCACAAAACCAATTCAAACTAATGAGTCTAGATGTCTTGCCCTAGGAAGAGGAGAGGCCCATACTCAATTTCTGTTCCTAAGGGAGCACAGGGATTAGGGGACTGTTTTTCTAAGTCGTCTTCAAGTCTCTCATCAGTCCTACCCAACTGAGTCAACTCTAGAGCTAGCTGGGCAGTATCAGTCACATTTGAAAGAGGACACAAGGCAAAGGCTTCCCTGGCCCACAGTGATGGCAAAGCTGACTGATCAAACACATGCGTAGCTCCAGACAAGATGCATTTTTCTCCAGTGGCGTTGACTCTGAGTACAGGTACCATCACAGGGCTTTTCACCATAAGGAACACAAATGTCTAGGTTTTATTGCTACACGAGTTGCACAGCAGTTCCAGAAATGTCATTAATACAGAAAAAAGAGGTAACGCACTTAAGTTGCCCTTCATTTCAGTCTCAAACTGAACACCAGCTCAGTTTTGAATTTCTGCACATGCTAAAGAGGCTGGCAGAGAAACAAACAGAAAGAAGACACCTTACTTCAACTTCACAGATAGCTGCTCACCTTCCCTGACAAGGTCCTCAGCTCTCTGAACCGGGATGCTGCAGACACAACCAAAGCTATATCCATATCTTGCTGTTCTCCATAAATTTACAGGAATAAGTTGAGCAGAAAAAAGTCACCACTGCAAGAGATGGTGCAAGTTCTTTCATGTAGATCAACACACGCAAGGAACTTGAATAAAGGATTAAACAGGGATTCTGCACACAGACACGCACATTTAGTAAATACACATGGGAGCACCAGAGTTCAGTTGTGAAAAAACTAAGTTTATAAACATGTTCCTGAAACAAATGCTTGTATCTTATTCCAGCAGCAGGACTGAATCTTCTGAACAGCACTTTGTGGCTACAGTAAAGCTTTATTACATGTTTGCAGAACCAACCATTATGCTGTATTTAATTACTATTAAAAATGAACTGCTTGTGGCAGCAAATAAACACAGCATACAACAGTATACGTAGCCTAAAATTTGAATATATAACAACCAAGACTTGATCAATTCCCACCAAAACAAAGCAGCATCAGAATTTTAGTATCAAATCATATCTTTCAGATTAATGTAAACTGCAGGGGATCGGATATAGCTTTATGTAATTATAAATCAGACAAAACCCACAAACTGGCACGCCTTTGGAAGTAAAGCTTTGTAACAAGTGTAGCAAAGTAGAAGGAACAACCTTTGAAAGAGTGAACTTGCCCTGTAAATTTACTCTAAGCTTAAGAGTGCTTCTCTTTTCCCCTTCTCCCATTGACATGGATCTGGAAGCTATGAAAGGGACATTATCTCAGCAAGCTTTCACGCTCATTTTGTCGTTGACCCTTAATTACTTCTCTGGTGGGTACCAATGTTACAACTTTCCTCACAAGGGTAAGTATCAATGGAGAACAGAATGAAGCCACAGAAAGTCAGCTAACATTAAAGAAATTTGGAGACCAATTTTGGTCTCTTGGACTCATAACTCAAGAACGTGTACTAGTGAACACTTTACGGTTTCTTTAGTACTTCATTTGATACTGACTTGTGCTGTTCTGTCTTCTCCAGATTCCTTGGCAAGCTGAAGTTTCACAGACTACCAAATCTTGCAAATCCATCCTAAGGGCTTAGGGACAAACAAGCTATCACTGACAGCAAGCTGCCACATGTAAAGACTATCTATTCCTGACAGCTAAAGCTTATTTTATTTACCTTACATTTGCAGTGATCAGGGAGCAGATATGAACAGCCTGAGAAGATCTGTTGATACACAACAGTTTGTTCTTCTGTCTAAGTCCTGTGACAATTACATTCCAACAGTCAGCAGTTTAAGTCCATGTTAGATGCAGTGTTAGAAAAGGATTTGAATTCTGGAAACTAACCTCTAAAGAACTGCCACCAGCTAGGTTTGAGCAACCACTTTACCTTTCACCTCTTACAGAGCAAGAGGAGATGTGAAGTGACTACAAGCCATACAACCCTGAAGTTATCAACAACTAACAGCAAACATAAGAAGGCACTGCAGGAGCACTAAATATTTGAAAACCAACATCTTAAGTCTAAATATTTCCGTTTCTCCATTTCCTTCCCTTCCTCACTTTCTTATAGAAGAAAGCACTGGTCTGTGGATGAATCATGGAAACAATACTCTGTTCTACAAAGGTCTCCAACAGCCAAAAAACAACACTAAAACATTTTGGGCCTATATATAAACATATGGTTTAATCAACTGTTTATAACCAACACGGGAGGTGCCATCAGCTCATTGTTGCATACAAAAAACAGTCATTAGTGAGCGGTAGCAGATGGCTATACTTACTCTTAATAGTCCGAGTAAACATGGTCTGACTTCTAGACTTGGCTGATTACATGCAGCCAGTTACAGTAAAAACTCCATGCTGTGATATAAGGAAAATCATGTTATCGTAACATAAAAGAGAACTATCAAAAGCATCCCCAAAATTTTTTTTGTACATGGCGTAAAAGAAAGTAACAGCCAGTAAAATCTATTAAGCAGCAGCACAGATTACCAGACCAGTGCTATTAAAATTGTCCTCAATCAATAGGAAGAACAGTAAATGGTACCAAAAACTGCACATCCTAAAAAAATTCTACTTTAATCTTGATTAGTCAATCAAGCCTTCCAAGTACGAATAAACTCCCTAATTAGAACTTAAGTTGTTCAGATGGAACCCCGGACCTTTAACATTAAAAGTGCAGATTGTGTTTTAAGGTAGACATTTCAACTTTACAAAGATAAAAATAAAAGTTTCTTTCTGCTACAAAAAGAATTACACATATTCAGGGGGGAAAAAAAAGACTGAAAGAATCCTATTTGATGTTTTAGGTTAACTGCCAACTCATACAATACTTCACTACAATTTGCATGTACAGAACTGCTTCAGAAGGAATAAGGAAAGCTAGGCTTTACCTGAAACTAGCATTTTCTACCAAGTGTAGAATACTGCATCAATATTAATATTGCCTACTCACTGGAAGTCTAGAAATGTAAAATTTATCCAATTTGAATGTTAGATGCTTGAAGTTACTTAAGCTGGTATGTCCAGAGTACTAGAAAGCACAGGGGAGACTAGAGACCTAGTGGACTATCTGGAAGCAGAAGAGGCATTGCAAGAACAACCTGAGTGTATAATAATCAATTAGCAATGTACTGAACAAAACCCACCACAAGACATCCTGCTGGGAATAAGAGCTATATAATCAGTACTTTCAAGCCCAAAGCAGGATGTAAACAGATTGCAGTTTATGTACTAATACTCCAGTCTTATCTCAGATTTAAAAAAAACAATCAACTTCAGAGAACAAGCACCTGTGCATCTGTCCAAGGGGCATATAATTGGTTACTCAAGGACTACTAGGCTGTTTCTTAGCAACCTCTGCAAGCTCTAATCAAGTAAGACTAAGACTGTCATTTAACCTTGAAATGCCTTGCCCCTTCCATCTAATATAGCATCTAACTGCTATTGAGGAGCCATCAGTCATTTCAAACACAGATAAAAATCCATGCTTACTATGTGTTTCAGCTGAAAGTTTCTCTTAGCACTTGCTATCGGAAGATCTTCAAGTCAAATATGCTTTTTGCACTTTATTTAGTATCTGAAACAGCAATTAACACATTTAAAAAAAAACCCTTGGGAATAAAGTTTAATAAATGAGTATAAGCTACAGCCCGACTCTTAAACAACAAGATTTTATAACAGTAAAACATTCTCCAAACATAATCGGAAGAAAAATGCCTAATACTAAAACCAGCAGCAGAGACATTTCAGGGAAATAGCAAGCATTTACCTCACAGGGCTGGATGGTATTTAAAACTTTTGGTAATGCTGAAATATATCTACTTCGTTGTACACCAAGTATCTCTCAGCAAAACGTTGGCCATCAGACCAGAAAAAAGCCAAAGGAATCAGAGTAACTGAAAAATAAACTCATCCACTCAGTCCTAGTCTAGCTTCATTGCTCATCTATAATATCAATGGACATACGACAGTCTCCACTTAAGACAACAGTCTAAGTTTTATAGAGTATTTTTCCTTAGACAGTAAGCAAAGGCACCAAAAGTCTATGGTTAAATCAGGGACAGCCACTGCTCCCTGACTCAAACGCGATCTACACAAGAGCCGTCACACAGCTCTCTTCAGCTTCCTCCCTCCCGACAGGTCTCCCTGGGCGTACAGCAGCGGAAGGCACCAGCTCTAAGAGGGTCCCACCAGCCCATGGGAGGCAGAAGTTCAGCAGGTGCCCAGCATGACCTACCACAGACAGTCTTAGCCATCCACACCATTTCATTCCTGAATGCAGGGGCACTGGCAGGGGAAGGGGAAAGTGGTGAGGCTACATGTTCACCTCCTGCTCACTTGACAACTGAACATGCAGCTCAAAAGCCACCAGCTGGATATGGGAGACAGTACTGCCAGTGGTCATCTCCGGCCAAAGACTGATCAATTTTAGACACTGACTAACCAGAAGCAAGAGCATCTTTCCAGCAAGAAGCCCATCAAAGGCATATTGGAAGGCTGAAGAGGAAGAGGACAGTAGAGTTACTGCCAAGGAACAGTAGCAACTATCCTTTGGGTAAGCATCTGGCTAAGCATTAAGGAGCCAGAAGCAATGCCAGTATATCCTTCTTCCTCACTCTTGAAGTAGCCCCTCTCCTTCCAAACTGCTGCTCCCAACCTTCTTCCAGATTAGAGGATTATTAGTAGCTAGAATTGGAGAGGACCAAGGGAAAGCTGTGCCAGCAGGAAAGTGACCCTCCCTTCTTAGTCTGTTCAGTAGGCTGAGAAGCTCTGAACTAGAGCAAGCAATGCAAACAGGACCCACACAGAGTTGACAAAACATTGGCCTTGTTTTCAGAAGAGGAGGGAGGGAAGCTTTCAGGCACGCAGTAATTTAGAGCTTCTGCAGATGACTAAGTATACAATGTGATCATAGCTGCGTTATGAACTTAATAGAGTCGTTTCTAAAGTGTGTTCATAGCACGTATTTCAGAGCCAACACTCGCACAAAGCCAACACCTACATGAAAAACAAGTGAAGGAGTCAGACTACACAGAAAAGAAGAATTCCACTCATCTCACCTACATGTGGTGACACAATGGCGTTGCTCAGAAGAAGGGCCAGACAGCCACTGGCCCACAGGGATAGCACCAAAGTAATTTCAAAAGTTAAAAAAAAAAAAAAATCATCATTTACCTTGGACATCTGTCACATACAATCCTCCTCATACAAGAAAAACTTTGTGCCAACTGATTAGTGACAAACTAAAAACGCACTGAACTATTTTTGGCATTTTTTTACATCAAGTAAACAGTTCTTTCACATAGTTTATTGTTCAGCAGAAAATTTTTTGCAGCTTTTGTGCTGACAAATAGTGAACTCTAATAGTAACTCAAAGCAAGCTGGACTTGCATAAGGAATACAAGTATCAAACACAGAAAGCAGCTTTTACAACACAAAGCTTGTCAGCATCTACACCAACAGATTTCCTTGAACTTCACAGATCACTCAAAGTTCATAATACAGTGGGAACACAGACAAATTAGGCCAAACATCACAAGTCTGATACAAACACAAGCAATTATGGTTTTACCCCAACCAACTACATTAAAGATAAACCTGATTGTTTAAGAGTAAAGCTACAAGTAGTCATGTCTTTCATATGCAGACTTTTTTTTTTTTGTTAAAACAGTAGTTGAAACATCTTCAAACAGCCCAAAGACAGTGCTACGAAGCCTCCATCACATTGCGGTGAATCGAACACACTCTGTTTCTACCTTGCCCTCTTCTCCAGCTCACATCCTCTAATGTAAGAGTAATCCTGGCTACTTTAATACCTAGTCCATTTTCAGTCAAAGACTTAATGCCCGCACCAGCTGTGTGGCTAAGACTGTAGCATTTCACCGACAGGCTGGCTGTAGTACCTTCTGGAATAAAGATTAGAAAGTTGACAAGAAGTGTCTAAGCACACCACTCTCGGTGTCTGGGAGGTAAGGTTATTTGTCTGCAAGTTTTGAGTTCAGCCTCAGTCTTTCTAATAAATAAGTATTTAAGGAAGCTTTCAAGGAGTATAAATAGAAGTGTTCTTTACTATCTAACCATCTCTGTGACATTCAAACACCCCCCAGAATTTTAAGGTATAAAAGCTCAAATAGCAGAATACTGTCCTCTGAGGCATATTTATTTCAAAGACAGAAGAAATTCTAGATTTAGTGACATCAATGTATGAAAGATTAAGAGGGCAAAGAACATTCTGCTTAAAATTAGAGGACAGATTTTCTATAGTTACATGAAACTTAAGTCTTTAGGCTTTCTATTCTGGGCAAGCTGCAAATAGTTGCTGGCACACACAGCATGCCAATAATAAATCCCTTTTTCAAAGAGCAGTTCTGAAGTGCTCACCATTAAGGCCTTGATTCTTTTTTAGAGGTGACACCTGCAGCTGCCTTTGAAATCAACTGGAGTTGTCCCAGCATTGCTAAAATCAGCTTCTAAAACACCATCCAATTATCTTAAGAAAGAGCATAGCAAAACCTGCAAGCTACTCTTTGCATTTGTGTAATTTGAAACTAAAGGGATATAATTTACATAATAAATCATTCCCTCAACCTTTCATTTCTGATCAAAAAAGTTTGAAGGCAAACACAGTGCAGCGCAGGTGAAAGCATTGATTCCCTGATCTACTTCCCCAAGACTGAAGAAACACAGATCTGTGTTTTCTGACATACAATATATCTGTCCATGAATTGCAACAGGCAGGAGAAGGCTTCATGAGCAGAAGGACTTCACGTGTTTTGTCAAAATAAGAAAATGTTTGGCATGCCAGTTATGACAGCAGTCCTAGACTCTACTGACAAACCAATCAGGCAGTCAATAAGCAAGCAGCAAGCTCAGAGGCGGGTGGGGGCAGAAAGTGGGCAAGTATTAAAAAGGAAGCTTTGTGCTATCAGCAGAACCTTCCACCTGGGGAAAAAAAGTCAGGCTGCTAGCAAGAAAGTCATTAAATATTTATGTAGCTCATCAATACATGGCTATCAGCTACATTATATTTTCCATGCTGACTTCCTTGCTAATGAGGCGTGATGCATGTGCATTCTAACCGATCACTATACCAGGTGAATTTTACATTTTGGCATAAGGTCTTGCTCTTTTTATCCACCGCCCTCAGATCTTGCTTGGGACTGTGTGTTTGCATGCACTTTTATTTTTTTTTAAAGGGAGTTTCAGTGAAGGAAAGAACAACTATTTAGAGGTAAAGTTTGCTGTGTATCACTTAAAGATGCTTCACTTGTGAAATTCTGATCTTTTTCATGAGAAAAGTATACATTCTGTTCCTTGGCTACAGCTGTGTACAAGTACCTGTTTCAGTGCAAGGTGGCTTTAACCTGCCTAATTTAAGCATATCTGTCATGACTGGTTGTCATTCAAGCTGACAGCATGCATGTTTACTCTATGACGGAGCATGGAGTAATCTAATCCAGGATGTTTTCATTACAAAGCCTCAAGATCCTGATCAGAGAGCTGCAATGGCTGTGTTAAGACAGAAGGTAGACCAACTGTAGATCTACCAGCTAAACAAAAATAGGCAAGAATATTGCCTACAGTCAAGCTATCTAGTTCCCTACAGGCACCAAGGATCCCAGATAGCACACTTCAAGGCTAGATGCCTTCCAGGGCCTAACCACCTGTGTAAGATACACAGTTTTTCAAATTAGAAGGATTGAGAGAGCTTGATGCAGAGTCCTATACCGAAGCAGCCAACATCTGAAAGCACCAAAGAGAACACTGCACCCATTAAGTAATAAAAGCTATAAGGTCAAGTATTCCTGCTCAGGTTTTGGCAGGGGAGGGGAAGGGTTGCTTTCTAAGAAATTCAACATTTACTGCTGCAGCTAAGTTATCCTCTCAACAGCTTTATATATTCGATGGTTCATGCTCCTGTGTATGTTTTAGATCAAGACTGAACCCTTCCAGGCATTTGGATGAGACTCACACATGGACTACACATGGCTGAAATTCACAGAGCCTGGATATTAAATTTATATACTTTCACACATTGTTATCTGCCTGAAAGTTAACAATACTTCAGAAGTTTAGAGAGGGGTGTTATAATCACACTCTAAATACAAAAACCTTAAGATTACTGCTTACAAAAATAATAATTAGTTGCCCACATTCTAGTGGGGAAGTTACCCTTTGCCTGATCAAGTCGTGAGGGCTGCCTGAACCTCTACTACCCCTTCTTCAGATAGGTACACTGAGTCCTAGCTAAGCACCAATGAAAAAAAGAGAAGTGGGATTGCTGGTTTCTGCTACCTCTCCAACAGGCCCTAAATTCTGAAGTTCACCTGCGGAGTGCAGAGTACACTGTACTCTGGAGTATACTGCACTGACTAGAATCTCAAAAACAGAGGGGCTGAGGGGAGATAACGATGCATACCGTAACACATGATTTCAACACCCTTGACTAGTCAGAACAATTCCTCTATATGACTAATTAACTGAAGTCATGTATGCCATACCAGTATTTACAGTGCAGGAAAAGCTGTGAATTCCCTGAGGGAAGGAACATGGCGGAGGGAAAAAATCATACATGCAACTCCATTTCATGCCATCTTGCAAAGGAATACGAAAAATCGTTCCACTCAACACATCCAGCAGAACACATATAACTTTAAAACGTCATCAGAAGCAGCCTTCAAAGTAATCTGTCTTTTATTAAACGTAAATCTAAAATTCTGCCAATAACCCATTATTGATAAATATTCCTGTGCAAGATATTTCCAAAGCTTCAGTGTCTGAATGAACAGCTTTGTGCTACGAAAAAGTGCTCAAGATTAGTGAACCTAAACTCTGCAAGTGATCAGAATCAATTCTTCAAAGCTACTTGAATTATTCTTCTTTGTTTTAAAGTTGCACTTAAAATTTCATTGCATCATTTGTTTGTTAACCATTTAAAACAAGCATTAAGCTGCAAGTTTTACAGCAGGAGGCAAAGAAAAAAAAAAGTGTGAGGTAGGTGGGTGAAGAAGACAGCTGTATTGTTCTAGCTGTTCCTCAGCCTCTCCCACTGCCAGATTTCTGTGGATGATGTATCCCAAGGTAGCAATTTTAAGAACCTTCTGGCATTATCCCAAGCTCCTCTTGCATCGGAGATCAGACTAATGATATTTTAAAAAGACAGGAAACAGGAATAAACTGGGTAACTGACACTGTATCAAACAGTAGAAGTCACTGAACTCAGGTACTGTAGCTTTACAGAAGAGACGTTCAAATTTTAGAGTAAAATTTCAACATGTAAAATAAAATTAAAAAATCACTATAACAAAAGCAAGGCAAAAAACCCCACCTTTCAAGATACTACGTGCCTTACAGCTACTGCTAGCTGAGGACACTGCAATATCAAACAGACACCAGGAAAAACTCCCTCGAGCAATTTATATATTAATGTTAGTCTCCTTAAGTGAGGGAGTTATTCAGATGAGATTCATTAAGAAGTCAACAAATACTAATGCTGGCTTTCAATAGGGTTGGATTTCTCAGTCTTAAAAATCCAATCTACAACTACTGAAGTAAGGCCTTTGCCCGCTGCCAGCACCTAGGCAAATCTGTTTCATAACTGAGGACACCCTTTCTGACTCTCTTTAGTCTTGTTCCTTCCCAGTATATTCAATAAAGGAACATTAATCTCATTACTGTTGCACAGAAAAAAAAGTCATATGAAAAGACTATGTCCATGTTGTTTCTTGCAAACTTGAGTAGAGAGAGAATATTATTCTCAAATAATTTTGAAATTACCCCAGGGAGTTGAAACCTAACCCAGGAACTCAATCTACTTCAACAAAAAAACAAAACAAAAACACCCCTTGCGATAAACTAGCATTACAATTAAGCCTCTCCTTGCAGTATCTATACAGCTAATGTAGAATTGTGACAAAGATACCGTACTCCCCGTCAACAGATTGAACATCGCATAATCAAGACGTAACTACAACACACAGGAGGGACTTCTTTCCATAAGTGCATCCACATACTGCAATACATGAGCTGTTTTTAAAAGTACAACTACTCCACAGCTTATTTTTAGAATCGAGGGTGGGCAGGGAGCGTATTCAGTAAACCTTCCAAAAATCAGCCAGCCACCCACTAAACTGCAGTGGCACTGTCTAAATAATTACAGGCTGCTTTGCAACAGCTGCAAAAAAAAAAACCCCAACAAACAGTGGAAAGACAGACCAAAGACTTTGAGTCCTTTATAACGCTGGAGGCTATAATACAAGAAACAGCAGCAGGCATGGTATTGTATGCTAGAGACACTGTGGTAATTTACCTGCAAGAGGTAGGTCAAACAGGCCTTTCTTAGGACTTGATGAGCACCGAACAACAATATCCGGCAGCTGCAAGGTAGGAATGTGCTTATTCCAACAGAGAAAAACCAAAGAAGGCTGGGCTCAGGGAGCTGCATTGTAAGGATTATCAAACCCTACTCGTGTTTCAAGTAGCAATACTAGGAACTGGCAGAATAAAAGCGTGAGTTAAGTTACCTTTACTTCCTCATGCAGATAACAAAGTTTGAAGTGCTAACATTTCTGAAATGTCCTACAGAAGAGTTTAGGATTTCATCAAGACTGTATTAAACGGTCAATAAAGAGGAGACAGAATCTTATAACTTATAAGATCAAAGGGAAAAATTAACTGCAGAATTCCAAACCCCCTGTTTTTGTAGTATTTGCTATACCTGTTAACAGGCACCTTTAAAGGCAAAGCATCCCAACTTGGCAACCAGAATGCAAGTGCCTCTGTGTGCAGAAATTTATCAGCTGCACCATTTCTTTTAGCCTTCTAACTCCAGTAAAACCCCTACCTTCAAACAGCAGCGAGTTCTTAATTTGAGGTACAGGAGCACCAGGTTAGAAGGCCCACGACAGCACAGAAAGTTAAGTGATTTATGTGGAGCGGTTTCCTTTACCACAAAATATAAGCAAGCAGTTTTGTCCCTGACCATTCGTAGCAGCCGTTTTCCAGGTAACAAACATCCTGAGATCTACGTATCTCAAGAGGTCACCGAGGGCCATTTCATCTGTTAGTCACCAGGTGCCAAACGCGATCCACAAGTACTGGAGCTTCTGATATTCATCTCCCTCCCGATCTAGGGCACCACACCATCCCCATGCCTCAGCGCCTCACAGCTTGCTGGCTTCCACTCCGTGGCCCACTTGGAAGGGCCGAGAGCAACAGCTGTGGAACTCCCTGCAGGCTCCTACCTGCCTGCAGCTGGGCAGGAAGCCCGACCTTTCTTCCCACCCGCCACTCCCCAGCACGGGCCCCTCTCCGCACCCAGCGCCCCCAAAAGCAGAAGGAAGTACCCTGTCCTCCATGGACGGGGTCGAGCTCCGGCCTGCAGCCCCTGGGGATGTGCCCCCTCGGTGAGGCGGCGCACGGGGGTTGGGGAGCTAAGGTAACGGCTTCGGGGTGGGTCACAGAAACCCCGGAGACCCTGAGAGAGGGGAGCGCAGAGGGGGACGGGGGCAGCGCCGGGTCTCGCACGCACACGCCCGCAGCTCCCGCCGCGACGCAGCCGAGGCACGGATCCGGTTTCTGACAGGATCAGAGCACGGTTCCGCTCCGGACGCTCCCTCCCGACTCGCGCGCCCGGAGGCGGGCAGCTGCAGCCGCCCTTCGCCACCCGGGAGGCGGGGAGCGCCGCGCTCAC
>VZSC01013940.1:0-212249 GCA_013398225.1 Steatornis caripensis | reverse complement strand
CCGCCGGTAGCGGGGAGACCGCTAGCCCCGGGGGACGGGGGCGCGCGAGGCGGGTACGGGCACCCACGCGGGGTGGGAGCACCCCGGGGCACGCGCGCTCGCGTGCGAGTGGGTGGGTGGGTGGGGTGCGCACAGGCGCCGCCACGGAGGAGCGCACAGGGCGCGTGCATCCGCAGCGCTGGAGGAACAGCCATGGGATACGCGCACCCCGTGGCTGTAGAGGCGCGCGGAGGGGGGGGGTGCACCCTTGGCCGTGGAGGAGCGGGTGGGGTACGTGTATCCACGCTCGGGTAGGACTGCACTGGCTGCGTGCACGTACCGGCGTGGAGGAGCACGTGTGATGCAAGCACACCCAGTCAGGGAGAAGTACTTGGGGTGGGATTACCCGTAGTTCATGCACCCACAGCTGTGGAGGACTGCACAAGGCGGGGGGCTCACCTACAGCTGTGGAGGAGTACGTGTGATGCACTCACAGTCGTGGAGGATGGTGCTGGTTGGGAGTACCCACAGCCATATAGGAGCAACACGTGATGCGTGCAAATGTAGCTGTGGAGGAGAACATGAGGTAGGATCATCCACAGCTGTGGGTGCATGCACCATGCATGCTCTTCCACAGCTGTGGAGGAGTGCATGGAGTGGGTGCACCTGGGGCTGTAGAAAAACACAGAGGGTGTAAACACCCATATCCCCAGAGGAGTGTGTGGGGTGCATGCACCCACAGCTGTGGAGGGGCATGTGGGATGCGTGCACCCACACTCATGTAGAAGCACAAAGGATGCGTGCACCCACAGCCACATAGGAGTTTGCCCAGGATCGCTTACAGAGCACTCTCAGTGACGTGCCGTACGCAGAGCAGATGGCCAAGTGGTGGGATCGTGTCCTCCTCCAGTGGTGACTCCAGCAACTATGAGAGTAACCGAGCAGAGATTTCTCCTTTAGTTTAAGCACTCCGTGATTTTGATCCCTGCTGACAACTATGAAAGCTATACACCCAGACAACTGCATGCTATGGATATGCTATCAAAGCCCAGATCTGCATTTAGGACCTAAGTTTTCCTTCTGTTTCTCTCCTCCCTCCCCCCTGTCCCCATTTTAACTCTTCAGTACTGATCATCCACCAGACTGGACAATTGGAGAACAAACAGCTCAGAAATCAAAGGGCTGTCATGTTCCCCTGCATGGAAAACCTTTCACAGAGCCTCCCCCTGCCTTTTCAGCGCCCCGGCTGCCTTCCGTCCCTCCAGCAGCCAGCCGGCACGCTGCTCCTCTGCTATTCATGGCCAGCGTGCAGCTGCAGCTACTCTCCTAGGCTGACACAGCAGCAGCTGCTATACGTGTGCCAGCTGGCTAGCCGCTCTCCAAAATCCTCTTGTCCGCCCTGCTCCCGTTGCTTTCCTGCTTCTCCACCTACAGACCTGCTTCTCCTTCCCCACCCACGTCTCCCACTCGCCACAATCTGCTCCGGTTTCCTACCTCCCCTCTGTCCTGAGCCTACCCCTCTGCTGTCCTGATTCACCTTACTTGCTCTCCAGGAAGCATCCCCTACTTTCCCCTCTCATCTCTCCTGAGTTCATACAGGAGCTCTCTGAAGTGGCACGGTGAATATTGCTTTTAATTATTTTATGCGTCCTCTCTTTGAAACTGTGCCTCCCAACATAACTGCATTCAAGCATTTTTTTGGTTTAGATAACCTCTGGTATAACCAGCTTCTGAAGGCGGCAAAGGAAACATGGAGGAGCAGGGGGAGGGCCAGGACCTTGGTTTGAGGCATTATTTTAAAAGTCACTACGTTTTGCTAATCAGAAACTTTGCTGGGCTCCTACCCTTGCCCAGCGGTGCTGCTTGCTGGCCTCCAAATACCCAGGCAAATGCTCTTTAGTTTTTAATTACTTTTTCTGGTGGCTGAAGGGAAGGAGTTTCTTAGACTAGCTTTCTGCCTAACAATTATTTTGCAGTGGATGGCAGCCAAAATATTTTGCAAGACCGGTATTTTGTTTGCATGTATCATCATAAACAAACATAAAACCTCATAATCTACGTTCAGCATTATGCGGTCAATATGCCCGTGGAGGAAGACATATATTTGTATCATCAAGCTAAGCAAATGTAATACAGAAGAAAGATGATCCCAGTAGTTACAGCATATGCTCAGTCTCCACAGAGCCAAGCTCGGTTACCTGCTTTATCACAGAATTTCTTTGTTACCTTGAGCATGCTACACGTTCTTTTTGTGCTTTGGTTTCGCCTTTGTAAATATTCTACAGTACTCGGGAACTCTGGTGCTATTTAAAAACGCCTTTTCTCACTGTAACCTGGCTTCACAGGAGTGGAGAGGGGAGGTGCAGCTATTTCCAGGCATTCTCTCTGCACAGGAAAATTTTCATTTTTTTCTTCTTGGTACTGCAGCCCCATTTTCAGCCTGAACTCCTTAGTTCTCTCTCTGTGGTTATTGTTGCTTCCCAATGCCATGGATATTGACCCTTTTCTTCTGCAGGTATGCAAAGTTATTTCATTATAGTTATGCACAGATAGTGATGGTTTTCAGGAAACACAGCAAAAATATTTCTTAACATATGAACTTTAAGTTTTTAAAAAAGCCTGGCGGCCAGATCTAGAGCTGAATGCTGAGCAAGGCTGAGAGGAGCCATCCCTTGCAGCTTGGACAATCCATGTCAGACCTTCCCTGTGGGACCACCTTTGGAGGGAGACGGTGCAACCTCCCATGTAGTCCCTGCCTTGCTGTGGGGGCTGCCTCCCGCTAGCGTTTTGGGGAAGATAGATAAGATGAAAAGCAAAAGGTCCTGTGCAGCCCTTGGGGTGCCTTGGACACTTCCAACAGGCCAGCAAACTCTTCTGCATCCAGGAGCGCAGTGGCAGGACTCTTGTTCCAGCATTTCCTAGGCTCCGGACCCCTGCCGCAGGACAGCTCGCGGCACGGGGCTTCCCCGGCTCTGAGCAAGCATGCTGGAGGCGGCTGGCTCCATAACTCATTCCCAATCAGCTGCTCTCTCCAAGGCCCGCTCGAGGCCCTGGCTGACAAGCATAACGTGTCTCCTCTTACACCCACACCTGCAGCCCAGCCTCCTGTCACCCAACCCGCTGTCTTTCCCAGCCATCCTGCATCTGGCTGTGCCTTGCACTGGCAGCCGCCCTTTCCCTGGCAATTGAGGTTGGGACCTTTCCTTCCCTACTGCGGGGTCATCCTGCCCTCCCCTTCCCCAGAGAATGGTCCCTGTACCTTTGTGTTGAGCCGTGGGTCCCCGTGCAGGCAGGCACCTGCCTGCTGCTCAGAGGAAGTCGACACAGATTTCCCCATGCCAAGCACAAGCTTCGAGGTGCCCCTCTTTCACTCCCTCCCCACCAAAAAAAGTGCTATCAAGATCCAGATTAAAAAACCCATAAATATCCTCCCATTGCTGCTCTCTTGCTTCCTGCTGCTCTTCCTCCTTTCTCCGGCAACCCCTGCTGAGGGTAGCAAGTAGAACTGGGGGGCTGCGCGTGAGAGATGGGTGGAAACAGGGCTGAGAAAACTCATGTTTGGTTTTACCTAGGGTTTGAGCTTGCAGTCAGCAGTTACTCATCCTGAACAAGGGATAGGACTGGAGAACATTGGTCCCTCTGGCAGGGGAGGGACACTCTCACCGCCAGTCTCAGGCAGGGTGGAGCGCCGGCATCCCGCACCTCCTCATTCCCAGCCCTCTGGGCCAGGATTTTTGCTTTTGTGCTCTGGCTGCACGTTTGTGCTAAGTTTATGCCTGTATGCAAATCCTTTGCAAGTATGCTCATTAAATCATTTGCATAAAATACCCTGGAAGGATCATAGCAGCTGGGAGGGGGTGGGGTTTATCCATTTGCATTTGAGACAGCAGAGGTATAGGGATGTCATTTGTCAGTATGTGTGCGGAGATGGACATGTATCTCATTTACCCAGGCCAGAATGCGTCCACTTGGGAAAGTCAAAGGCAAGAAGATAATTTTGGATCTTGTCCATCTGAAACTTGGCAGGGTAGGAGTTAACCCTCCCTTTCTGGCCAGAAAGGCTACAGCTGCCTGTCCTGAGAGCAAGGCATTGCAGGACAGAACCAGCTGTGAAGAATTAACTTCTCCCCTTCCTCCTCCAGGAGAAGCCTTGTGGGCTGGGGCTAGCAGTATGAATGGAGAAGACTGCTCAGAAAAAGAGCTAGAGGGTAACCAGAGGAGAGGGATTTCTTTCTTTCTCTCTTCATTATGGAACCTGGCTGGAGCAAGGTGTTTTGAGCTTTGCTGTGGACTTGTCAGGGTAAAGATATGTCTTCTGGTTGACTTTGACTGAAGAGTCCTGTTGGGTTTGTGTGGCTCATGTAATGTCTTTAACAAGTCTATTACATGCATGTGCATGCTCTTCATGGAAGCAAAGCAGACTTGAACTGCAAGGATGTTGTTTTAAAATATCTTCCAGTATAAGACCTGAAAGTGGTTTCTCTTAGTTAGGATTGAGCTGCTAGTACAGCCCAAGAGAAGACCAAGTGGAGAAGGGATAAAGTAGTGCTTATATTTGTCTTCCTTCACGACTAGTACTAGGAAAGTAAAGTTACACTTGATGAAAGTTGTGCCAGGAAAGAAGCTGAGATCTTGGCACCACCCTTACCTCTTTCAGTGGTTGCCCAGCTCTGAGCTGGCGCTGGTTGCTGTGGGCTCCAGAGCAGAAAGAACGTGGTTTCCTATCGTTTCAACTTTGCTGCCTGGCATGCTTTCTGCTTTTGGGGCCTGGTCTTCTGCCAGGAGAAGCATATGCTGAGTCTGGCCCCAGAAGTCAATTGGTCTCAGTTTGTAGAGCTTGATACTAAATGCCATTAATAAGATTAGGGAGCGCTACTGAACAGTTTTTGAGAGTTCCTCCAGACCTATCACCTCTTGTGTTTCAAAGCCCTGCTCTAAATGTTAACACTTGGGGTGGGGGTGGAGGTGTTAACTGGTCACCTGGGGAGGGAAAATTAGAAAATCAGCTCAGCTGATCTGACTTCTGAGACTCAGTCCACTCCCTTAAAAGTGAAGCTCTTGCTCTCCTAGTGGCTTACCTTCTTTGTGGGTTTTTAGAAGACAACCCATCTGAGAAACCTTCTCAAAACTGAACCATGCTGTATCCACCATCGATAGCCAGCCGTTGCTCTTGAGCTTTGTTGCAGTTATCCTCAAAGAAACCTCTACATATGACTTTCTGGTGCATGAATTACAGAAAATAACGTCAGAAGGGATATCCAGAGATTATCTAGTTTATCCCATTCCTCAAGGAAGGACAAGCAGCGTGTGCTTCTTGTGTAACAGATGGGTATCTGGCCTCTTCTTAAAAACATCCCCAGATAGAAATTTCATAGATATGATAGCTTATTCTAGTGGTTAACCACCAGAAAACATATGCTACTGTACTGCTGTGCTTTCATCCCACTTCTTGACCTATTTGCAACAGAGATAGGGCACAGCATATTCCCTTCCTCTCTGCTGCTATCCTTTATGTATTTGAAGACCATGGTTGTGCCTCCTTCTGATGTCTTTTCTTTACAATGAAAAAAAAAATGTATTTTTCTGGTCTTACATGATTGTAGACTGTATTTTCTAGTAAAAAAGGCAAGTATTTCCACTGTCTTCACATCATGCATTGCTAGCTTTCCTTCCTTGTTGGGTAGTTCTTCCATGGCCTTCATGTCCCTGCTAATGCATTTTATGTTTTCTTAATGTCCTGTTGATGTTGTTGGTCGTATGTCTTTTTACATCTTGACTTTTCTGGCTTGGTCCCTACATCTTCAGCCTATGCATTTACATTCATATGCAAGTGAATGTCTTTTCCATTTTCTGAACGCGCTTTTTCTTGCATTAGGGGTCAATGAAGTGGTCATGATTTAAGCAAATAATTCGTCTCTTATAACAGTTGTGTTCCCTTCTCTGCTGGGATTGTTTGAATTGATGTCCTTACCATTGTTTCTTGAAGGTGCTGCCAACTTTCCTGAATACTCTTTTCTCCGAGACTTGTTTCTCATGATTATCAGTTCTATGAGGTTTTTGAAATATGGCTTCTGGAAGTCCATTGTATTTATTTTGCTGTTCTCCTTCCTTCCTTTCCTACAACTTGTGAACTCTGTTGTTTCATGGTCATTCTCACCCAAGCTGCATTCCTCTTGCATGCTATAAGCAGTTCCTTCTCTTTGGTTAGAGTCAAATTCAGTTCTCGTTTTGATTATATATCAAGATTTTAATCTCCTGTGTATTCCTTATGCTAGTTGCATTATTTAATTAGGTGATCCATTGTCCTCTTCAGCATCCCTCCTGTGATTTTCTTACGAGTAATGCTGTTTCCCCTAGTTTATATGCCTCTGCCCAAGTACTTGATACTTGTATTTACCTGTTCACTTTTGGAACCGCTCCTTGCGGATCCTAGTTGCATTAATTAGCAGGTCAGGGCACAGAGATGCTCTTCCTGTATTGTGAGTTGAATGCTAGCTCTGATCACCAGTTCTTTTTCTTGGAACATCCATCCAAGCTCAAGCAGTCAAAACTTTCCTGGTGCTATCACCTGCACAGCCATGCATTCATCTCCATGAAAAGAGTTATAAGTAACTGATGCCACTCGTGACCAAAATAGCTAGTGTTTTATTCATGGAAGGAATTTTCTCTTCCTGCTTTCATACATGAGCTTGTCTGATCAATGCTAAGAACACCCACTCTGGATGTGTTAGTTCTAGCCAGCTGCTAACACGTCAGATCTCTAATTCCAATGGAAAATTCATAGGGAAATTATCCAAGATGTAGTTAGACGTTTATCTAATTGAAACCCAGTCTAGATTCAGACTAAGCCACTGACATCTTGGATAATCTGCTGTCAGAGGAAGGAGGCCTAACATCCCCCTCCTGTGTCTGGACCACTTGGCAGAGCAGGAGCTGTTGTTGACGAGGAAGTGCTGTTGCCCTGCTAAGAGGAGGCGGCAGAATTCAGGAAAATGCAATAAAATATCTACATCTCTGGAAAGGACATATTCAATGAGTAGGGAGAAAAGCAGATATCTATCTATGCGATGAATTGTTAAGGGGCAACATATTGAGGTATCAGATTTATGCATATAGATATAATGGTATATTTATCTTCATACAAAGACATTCCTTTCATCATGTTACCCACGTGGTTGCCCTTGACTAACTCACAGCTTGTTAAACTTAAATGTGAGTAAGGTGGACAGTATGGTAGATGACAGAAGAAAAAATGTGACGTGTTTAAAGCTATTATTCCATCTTCTTTGTTTGAAGTCATCCTACTCACCATCAGTGCAGTAGGGTTCATACATTCCTCACTCTTGCACAGCGTCTTCCTCAGCTGATACTGTCCACTATTTCTGGTCACCTGGAAAACCTACCAAATGCTGGAGGATGAGAGATTGCTTTTTATTAGGGTTCTCTCTCATGTAGGGACCACTGTAACACAACGTGCTTGGAAGTAAAACAGTCAGACTTAAGCAAATGCAGATTTGTACATGGCACTGCTGAACACTGCACTGGTGATGTCCCAGCATGAGCATCATGCCAGTCCAGCCTCAGGAGCAAAGATACGCAAGAGAAACTCTTACAGCACAAAGCAGTGTGCTTACACGGTGACATGGATTTTTTTTTTTTAAGTGACCAATAGCTATGACATTCCTGTAGATTTTTTCCAGTTACTAATGCATTTATTTGAATTTCTGCTTGATGCATAATTTGATCTGTTATGCATGTTCACGCAGTCTTTCTTCTTCTCCCTCACTGGCACCTCCAGCCCCTTATGTTTTGATAAATAAAATCCAATCTTCTAAAAAATTCCCTCTTTGGGCTTCTGTATAGCCGAGGTTGACAGAGAAGTGAGGGCATATCAGAGCTCTTGAACTAAAATACTTGTGCCCCTGTCTCCATTAACGCCTTCCAGCACTTTCTGTAAGAAGGTGGTGTGCAGGAGCAGACCTCTAGCTTGCGGAAGACAGCTCAATTCATTTGAGGTAAGTGACCCAGAGCCAGGACCATGCCATCCATTGTGCTGGATCAGAGTCACGTTCACAATTCATCTGTTTATGCCCTGATTAACCATTCAAATAAAATTTTTATCACTCCTAGTTAAAAGCAGACATAAATGAGAGCTTCCTCTTCTGAATAAGAGACATCACTCCGAAACAGAATTTCTTATTGCTAGAGCCAGGCAAAATAACCAACGACAGATGATTCATCTAC
Organism: Steatornis caripensis; assembly: GCA_013398225.1. Taxonomy (NCBI): domain Eukaryota; kingdom Metazoa; phylum Chordata; class Aves; order Caprimulgiformes; family Steatornithidae; genus Steatornis; species Steatornis caripensis. Next base: position 204,026 of record VZSC01013940.1, on the reverse strand, counting down.
CAGCACTCTCCATCAAAAACTGTAGCTAAAACAAGATTACTAAGAAGAAGAGTGCTATTAAAGGAGGAAACTGCTGCTGTAATTTTGTTAAGGAACATGAGATTATTTAAAAGCCTTTTAAAAAGTGTGTTTGTTCCGGGAGAGGAGGAGTGAGGGAGGATTTTAGAGGAAGGGAGAGGGGAGAGAGATTATTAGTCTTTCTTGCCTATAAAGATTCATGCTGATTTCTTTGCCTGAGCCAGCAAGGGTAGCGATTTCAGGAGCTATTGTAAGTCATTACTCCAGCCCTAATGAATAGGACACAACCTGCACCTTAGCTTTGCAGAGGCTGAAATCATGGGAGAAAAAAGGTTGTTGGGCATAGAGGATTTGGTGCACTACACTGCACATAATTGCAGGTTAAGGTTTTTTCCAGCCTGCGTTTTTGTGCCTGGCCACGATGATCCCAAGCACGTTCACACAGCAGCAATCTCACATTGTTCAGTATTGCTTTATAAACTCTCAAAGCCGTGAACAAGCAAGCCTCAAAGCGTGTGCCTCGCTTCACTTGCTGACAGTTAGTTTTGCACCTAGCTGCTTAGCACACAAAGCAGCAATGAAGCATGTAGTGAAACAGGCTGCCACCGCTTTCAGCAGGCTTCGCTGTATCTTATTCACGGCGAATTACACAGAAAATACGTTAGTGCAGTGACCCCGTAGGAAGCGGTGCAGGGACCTACAGGGCAGAATCCCAGAGCTGGGAGGAGCAGGGATTTGGGTGAGTGTCCCAGGATGGATCTGGCGCTGGCTGCAGACCTTAACTGGGGACTGCTGCCGGATTTGGTCTGCCCCCAGTGCACCGCATCCCCGTGGAGCCAGGCTAGCAAAGCTGTCCCTGGGATCAAGGGCAGAGCCTTCGCCTGGAAAGTTGGCGATCCCGTTCTGCTTCTGAAAGTGGCTTCTTCACATATCAGCTGGATGTACTGTAGGTATTATTGAGAGAGACAGAAAAAGGATTTGTGCTCTGCAGAAACAGGTCACTGGCCAGTGATCCAAATGTGCATTGAAAAAGCTAAGGGACCGAAGGCATCCATTAAACCAGATACTGTAGTCATACAAAAAGCATTTTGTGTACAGTGTCAACTCACAGTCAGAGCTGTGCATTTTGATCAGATTTTCAAGGTCAGAGGTAAACTTGATGGTGATCCCGTCTGACCTCAACTGGTTTCCAGGCTTTCGCTCCATTTGCTGTTACTAAAAGAGAGACTCTGCAGCAGGGCTCCCTGGTTCAGGAAGGGCCAACCACTGGGCAGGATTTGGCTCAGGGGCTGTGTAGCAAACTGAGAAAGCACTGCTGAGCAGCAGAGGAAACGCTCCGGGACCCAGAACGGATTGTGTCTGTGCATTTCTCCCGGACAAAGGAAGAGTGCTCTGGAATGGAGCTGATTGATACCTGTTCGTTAACCGTGTGTTGCAGTTGCACTGCTATCATAAATTAACGGTATGTTTTAAATGTAGGTCTTCACTGAGCAGGATGTTCTAAAAGTTTGGCTTTGTAATGTGGTGGGATAGGGGGTTTGCAGCCATTCTGGACTTCAGAAAAAGGAATGTTACACAAAGGAGCTTGGAGGTTAAGAGAGGTTCCAGTAATGAACAATTTTGAATAAAAAGACTGAATTCATGCTGCAAAAAGTGTTCAGGATGTGGCTTGTTTTCTGTAGTTAATCCCTTCTAAATATTTAAGAAAAAAAAAGAGAGAATGGAAATGGTGCTTTGTTTAAAAATGGGATCAGAAGTTTCACTAAACACATGAAGAAATCCCAGTTTATCGTACTCTGGGATCCCTCCTGTCAAACAGGCTCACCCTACTCGAAGCAGTCCTGGAAGAGCCAAAAATGAGTTACATCTAGGATTTGATAACCTCTGAATTTGGTTTTAGCCCTCAAAGCGCATGTCTAAAGCGTACATTGTACACAAGCCACGATGTATGTATGCAAGGAAACAGAGAATCGGACCTGCCGGTACTTTAATGTGCAAACTGACCCCGAGTGGAGAGTGACCCCCCCAGCTCCTGTGTCAGACCCACCGTACGGCTGGTGGCTGGTGTGGTCTCCCCTCCCTGCCGTGCCGTCTGAAATCTCCCTCCGCAGGCCAACAGCGTGCCCGAGGCCTCCGAAACCCTGGATCCATCCAGCATGGACCAAAACACACGGAGCTGGCTGCACGCCCAAACGCAGGGTTTTGTGGGTGTATTGTGTCCTTGCATACATTTCCAGGCAAAACATATTACACTTAGCTTTGGATGCCAAACTTTTCCAATTATGAGAGAACAGTAATTCACCAAGGAGTAAGTATTCCTTCAATTTCCTTTGCTTGGAAATGATACTGAGAATCTGTTCTGAATGGAGGCAGATGAAAAATGCTACATGTTAATGCATATTCTGGGTTAGATGTCTTTGTTAAATTAGAGTGAATGCTGCTCATTTCCCATCTGGTCCTCTTTGACATTACTTCCAGAATATATTCACAGCTCTTATTTGCACAGTACAAATGGCTGGCTGTAGTACCAACTTTACCTTTTATAGGCTGCTAAAACGTTGGTGCCAGATCGCAAAATAACGTTCTACTTCTAGGAAGCATCTGTGGACATTACTTGCTCCAACAGCTTTCTTTTTTTCCTCCTCTTATTTTCTTTAAATGTAACCATATATATGAAGCGAGTTTGTTGTCAAACCAAGTGAAAGTTGACGGTTTGACAGCCCTGGAGCCTGCAAGCTTCCTCGCGCATTGAGGATGCAGCAGGCAGATCAAGCAGCGTGCTATCAGCCTTCTCATCTCTTCTGCACAGCCTTCCCCGAGGGCTGAAAGAGCAGATATTTCTCCATCTGCAGCTGCTCGTTGGTGCCTTTGCTGGCTGCTGTGCCGAGGGATTTTGTGCTCTGGATCCCTGAGCACTCTGGGTTGCCCTGAAAAATACCAATGCAACAGAAACCGAACAGCTTTCAGCCAGCGCTGAGTCTAGCGCTGCCGACCTGAGCTGGTTTTCTGATTATTCCTAAATCTTCCCATCCACAAGTGTTTGTTTCTGGTGGTTTCCTCAGCAGGCTCCCCAGTCCAGCAACCGCCACCCCTGCCCTCCGATGCATTTCAGACCTACCTCAGTAAACAGAATGTTGTGATCCGAAACGCCCACGTTCATCTGCCTGGAGTGACCAAGGGCTGCAGCGCCGCGCCGGGAATTCTCACCATAGCAACTACCAGCATTGACAGAGTTTGGTACTTATTAAAGAGGCTGTTTGTTTACCTCTCAGGCTGTGAGAGTAGACTACAACCTGCGGTGAAACACTGCGAGCTGAACAATGCTGGGCTGCCGCTAGTATCTTCACATGTAAAACAGATAATTGCTGTGTTCTGTAAATGAAACAGATATGGATAGCCTGCATGGGGTAGGAGTGTTGAAGATGTAGGGTGACATGGTGTTATTATCGGAAAATCAGCAGGCATGCTCGTCAGATGCTGCTAGGCGGTCTTGGTGGATCCAGCACAGAGTAAGTCCTGCCGATCACAGCTCCTCAACAGATCTAAGCCACTGTGTTCATGGAGGTCACCTCAAGGGCTTAGCAAGCAGCAAATGCATGAGGAAAAAAAAAAATATTGGTACGCTGTCAGAAAATAAGCAAGCTTGCAGATAGAAGCTCAGCTCTCAGCCTCTCAGGAATCAAACGTGTGGAAGTGGTTTTTAAGGTGTTTGTCAATGCCCAAAATGCAGAATCCTATAAAAGTGCAAAAGTGATTTTCACAAGACACCTCCCATCATCTGTGCAACCGTTTCAGTTCCAGCAATGCAGCATCTGCCAGGCTATCTGCAACCCCATGCTTCCCCTGGGCTGTAACCTGGTGTGGGGCTGCTGTAAGCTGTTCTCAAAGGATATAGGTGATAAAAATAGGAGAGAGCACCCAAGGTCAAACCTCTTCTGCCCACCCCAGAGCTGCTCAACTTCTTTAGCAGTGCCTCTGTCATGGCAATGGTTTTCAAGACTTACACAGGGGTGCTGCTGGGCACCCACCACTGCTCAGACGGGAGCAGGTTGACGCTCAGCCTTGGCACAAGCTCTCTGAGCTGTAGTGTGTCCCATGGGTGCTGTGCCCTGGATGCAAACTGCCCATGCATGCTCCCTGGTGGCAAAGCCTTGGGGCAGCGCTGTAAAATCAGCTAGTGAGTCCCCAGCACAACCAAATCCCCGGAGAAGGAGCACATGTAGGCATCTCCAGAGCACAGACTGGGAGCATTGAGCATCAAGCATCCCACGGCAGGCAGATGCAGTTTCTGTCCAGCACTCAAATGTGTTGCCCACTCCCCCACATGTCCCCTACAAGCCTGTGATCTGGGTGGGAATTCCTGCTTGCCCCTGCCTACCTGCTGCCTGAGCCCCTCTCAGGTTTAGGGTGCTGTTGGCAATGAGGGGCTCAATCCAGTCAGCAGCCGCAGTGCATGCCTTTAAGATGCTGAAAAAGGAAAGAGAAGCCATACTGCATAACCTCCACCTGGCATCCACATTAAAATGGGCCAGGGCGGCTGCTCAGGTCCCTGCCCTAGACAGGGAGGGGAAGGGTGGTGGGCTGGAGTCACTTTCCATACCATCACCTAATTTGAGCATTTCTGTTAGAGGGACAGATTCAAGCCCCATCCTGTTCACCTTTTAGGGGAGCACAGTAGCTGTCTGGTCACAGATGGGATGCTGAGGGCTTTGTGCAGGCAGGTGCTTGTAGGTGCTTGTAGGAAGGGAGGGCAATGGGGAGAAATGACTCCATGACAAAGGTGAGGCTGGAAACCAGCTTCCATAGCTCTGCTGACTGCAAAAAGCCAAGGACTCCACAGGCTTTTATTAGCACTTTTCCTCAGGTCTCACCTTAAACTAACCTCTCTCCCTTCCTTAGGCAATAATTCTTGCTCTTTTTCCCCCTAACCTTATCGCTTTGCTAGTAGTCCTCTCTTCTGTCCAGGTGCTAACCCTTCTTTTCACTTACCTTAAGTAATTAACAAAATTAAACTCAAGAAATTCTGCTCAGGTATCCTTAGACTGGAACTGCTTCTTCTCTTTCAAACCCAAAGAAGGGTTTTTAGACCTGGAAACCTCCCTGTTTCCTCTAACTGTATGAGCTTGTCTGGTGCAGGACATTTTGTCTCCATACAACCCTGGCCTTGCCTAACGGCAGGGAGAGGAAAGCCCTGTGCTCTTGTCCCTGTTTCCCCAACTCTTTCAGCATCCATTTAATTTTAAATGCAAAGTGCTTTCCTTAGGGGTGCCCTGAGCACGAGGCTGGGGAGCTGTTTCCGCTCCTCATCTCCTGGCTAATGAGTGCCTCAGTTACTTTTGTTTCAGCATCAGCGGGAGGAGGGATGGAGAACGCCGCTGTATCCCAGCCAGGCGCAGGTGCCCTCTGAGGGGACTGCCAGTGGGTTTGGCTTCTCATCTGAATATGCCCATGGTGGGAACCAGGGGGGTCTGGTCCCCACAGCTGGGGTCCTCCCTGCTCACAGCAGCAAGGAGATACCCCAGAAGGCAGCAGGGAATAAATTGCTGCAGCAACAATCATTTCAGCTACCAAGATGCTGGGAGAGCTTGTGCAGGCTGGGCCACCACAGCTTTGCTGCCGCCACCCAGGACGCAGCTCTGGGCACAGCTGGTCTCACCCAGACCCACACCTTGATGTGTGGGATCTCATTGCGGTTCACTTGGACATCACAGAGCCTCACGACTTCAGTAACCTCCAGTTCTGGGTGCATGACGTTAGATGGCAAAGATTTCGTTTTCTGAGGTCACTCTTGCAGCGATCATGGCAGAGCACAGCAGAAGCATCAAATTAGAGCCTCCAGTTTGGTTAGAGAGTGGGGATAGCAGCAGCAGCATACCCGGAGGGGAGAGGTTAGTGGTCTCCCTTTGAAAGGACAAGGATGGTATGAGGATTAAGCAAATGCTAATGGTGAGCATGTAAATGAGTGATCAGATTAGAGTGAGAGCTGCAGGCCCTTACATGTGGGGACAAGCAGAATTGTGGGGCAGCTACCGGCCACGGGGCTCCTGCTTTGGCTGCTCCTGCGTCTCAGAGAGGTGCTGCTGTGCCTTGTTTCCAGGCTGTTCGTGACAGGTATGTTGCTCTTGTTCCAGCCTTGCTACCTATTATGACCAGGCACATTTCACATTTCAAAGTATTTTTCTATCGGATGTCATAAGAGCAGGAGTATGACCCAAAATGTGGCCTTGAGTATGCCAGGGTGATCATATGAAAGACCCTCAACAGCTAAAATTTGTTCCGTGTCAGACATTTGGTGCGGCTTGAAGATGACAGAGATGTGGACAGACGCTTTTCTGCCATTCAGTTCTGCAAGGAGAGGGACGATGGTGTGTGTTGGGCTCTGATGGGGTGGTAATGCCCCAGTCACCTGGAGAACCCTTCAGTCAGCTGTGTGGCGGACTTCCTCGGTTCAGGATAAAATCATGGTCCCTTGGAAATTCACCATGAGTTCCCATGGACAAAGGGCACCTAGAAAGTGTATCCTTGCTCAAGAAGTAAGCAATAAGCAGAATTAATTACATTAAACAGAAAAAAAAATTGTGTATGGATTTTGTACATGAATTAGCTAGCTAAGAGGGAATATGGTTTCTCCACCAGATTATTTTTTTCTGCTTTCCTACTTCCATGATTTCTGATGAACTGCAGTTCATCAGCTGTGCTTCAAAACATTAAGGAAAGCAGTTGTGGGCAGCGCGGAGTTGAACACCAGAAGAAAACTGGCCCATTTTCTCAGTACATGAGGGGGTCCCAACTTGAGTCTTTTGCTGGACACAAACCGTCCCTGAACACCAGCAGTCATTTCTTGTTACTGCTTTAGAATAACATCAGTAGCTTTCCTAGAGACCTGTTTGAAGCGGGGACTGCTCTGCATCTGTATGTGCAGGATTTCCCTGTGGGGAGGGAAGGACCCGACTTGGCGCACATGAACCCTGCTGTTCCCTTCCTCCCCCAGCCGCGGTGCTGGGCTGTGAGGGAGGCAGACGTCAGGAGCTGAGCCTCTCTGCTCCCAAGCCCTGAGCTATGGGACCACCTGCACATCCCCCTGCCTGCTTTAAATATGCTCCTTCCCACTGTGAAGCTGCACATCCATGATTTGGGGCTGAATGGAACCTGGGCTTCAGAGGCAGCTGAGCGCAAACCAGACCCGAGCCCCCAAATTTATCCTCGTTCAAATACCTGCCAATAGACTGCTATGAATTAGACAATAAGTCCCTTTGTTTCTCATTTCTGACTCATCTTTTACTGCCCCACGTTTCCAGCAACGAATGGGTCCAACTGCCAGTTCGGAGAATTATTTTTGTGGCAGAGTGTGCCTGATGGAGGAGACACCCATTGCTATCCATTTCCATTAGCAGGCTGTCAATAGAAATTAAATTACATGAATAAGGCACTATCAGTGCCAAAATCACTGCAGGAAAACATTAATTAATCCTCATTTACATTAGTCAGTGCTACCATCAAATAGACTCTTCTGTTGCTACAAAAGACATTTCCACAAATGATTGTTGCTGTCTGATAAACAGATTCACAGAACCTCCCTGACTCACTTGTTGGGCACTTGCCATCGCATTCGGGTCTGAACGAGGCAAATGCTTTGTGGGATCCTATTCAAAGCCCAGGTTGAGCCTTGGGCCTCCGAGTCCTATTCAAACCAACCCAGACACCAAAGAGGTGAGCTTCAGGCTTTAAAGAAAATAAATCCTCGATTAACTTAAAACAGTCAAAGCAAATTTATTTTTCTAAGAAATTTGTGATGTGCCCATCACCATTATATCTAAACATCACTAATAGTCTAGTGATCTTTCAGAGGGTGCTAGACAGAGGGGACTGATCCTTCCCTTCTGGCTCAAGAAGGAAGGATTAAGAGCTAAACTCTTTCCCGACTGAACATTTAAGTAAGACATGCCCTATTTAAATCACAGGATGTCTTTACTTTGGGATTTTTGAGCCATGCTGAAGTCCAGTTCTGCAAACAGGCTCTGTCTTCACTGCAGACTGAATGAAGCTCCTACATCCAAACACCACTGCCCTTTGAGGGTCTCCAAGCGCCAGCTCTGCAGCATGGCTCACCTCGGGAGCCCGACCCCGGCTGCCTGCCCTCCCTCTGGGGAAAAGAAAGCAAAGAGCAGTGCTGCTGCATCAGGAGAGCCATCTTTTGCACCCAGCTTTTGGGAGACAAAAAAACCATGGTGCACGTCCAGATCCACAGCTGGGACTCATCCAATGCAGAAGTGAGAACAGGGTCACTGTAAAGAGTCCTCATGGCCCCAGAGGCTCGCCTGATGCTCCCACGCTCTCACCATCCCATCCATCCTTTAGGCTGACACGACTGACTTCACCGCCAAACACCACAGACGTAGATCTGTAGCACAAGCAATGCAACCCTGTTGCAGGCAGGCCTCGGTTTCCCTCCAGAGCACCTCCTGGGAAGGGAGGGTCTGCAAACTGGGACGAGTCAAAAGGCAGTTTGAAGGTCAGGTGCCTGCTTTGGGATTGTAAGCCCTGTTCCTGGGCCTGGATACTAGACACAGGAACATTTATGCTACTTCCAAGTCCTCCCATGGATGTGGATGGAGCACTGCAACCTGACCATCAGTCCCAGTCGGGGCACGTTTTTGCTCCAGGAGCAGTGCAGGTATTGGCTCGGGCTGAGCGACACACCAGGCAGAGCTGGCCGCTGCGGGTGTCTCTGCCTGTGGTGGAAGCCAGAAGTGAAGACAGCAGCCCTGGTGGCAAAAAACAGAGGGACAAAGAAGGAGGAGTGAGGAAAAAGCAAAGAAAACACCAGAACGTCTCTAAATCATGGCAGTGACTTCTGAAAAAGTTGCATTGCACGGCTGGCTTTGCTGGCCACTGAGGTGACAACATGTACCAGTGCCGCAAATACTTTATTCTTCTGCTTTGCTTCAGGAGACAAATTAGTCTAATGGGAGGTGGGAAATGGGTGGAAATGGAAATAGCAATCACCATCAGCTTTTGCCAAGAGATAAGACATGCCATTAGTGATTCTTCTCTGTGGCAGACTGCTGGGTCATGGGCGCTGCTCCTCCTCCCGCAGCGTTCAGGAGAGCGCTTCGTCTAGCCACCACCACTGCCAGGGAGCTGTTTGGAGGCACAGAGCTGCAAATTCTTACCTCCACTGGAGACCTATGTGCTTGTGCTTGCGGTCTTTGTTTTACCCATGTGGAAAAGTAGCACCAGTAGAGGTCTGTGCACTGAAAAGCACGATTTTGAGCCAGTAATAGGGGATAGAGAAATAATGGAAAAATCAGCCTAAAATCTCTGGATTTTGGTAGGTTTAGAAATCTTATTCCATGCTTTGTCTGTATAGTGTCGCACGAACTGCTGGTTACTGTAATGAGTCTCTAAAGTCACCCTAAGTACCCTTCCACTTCTTTCCTTTCTTTCACAAGGCATGTGTTCTGTCGCCAAATGACTGTTTGGGGATGTATTAAGCAATAAACACCAGCGTCCAGATAAAAAGCTTAGCTGGAATAAAGATAAGGCAGTATCCACACAATCAGTGCATGCGCGGGCAGAACCGAGAGCAGGAAATGTGGGATGCGCCTCACGAACACTGCACATGAAAGCAAAATATACCCCGTAACCCTCCTGACGTTTAGAGTGAGGAAGTGGAGATATAAACAGCATGTGTTTATTGGTCCTGCCCCAGCACGGAGTGTCCTGGGAGTGCGGGGATGGGCAGTGGTTTCCACCCTGGGTAGGAGGTGCTGCAATGGGGCTTCGAAGCTGTGCTGGTCCACACAGGGGCTGCTTTTGGCAGTGCCCAGCCTGGTCCTGCTGGGCGTAGGTGCGCAGATCATCGGCCTCCTGCTCCGTCTCTCTGTCCACCCATCGGTTTATAGGGAGAGAGCATTTCGGTGCACGTTCCCCCAAAGCTGATGCCTGGAAAGATCTCTGCAGGAGATAATGGTGAGCAGCCCTCAATGAAAGCGTGAGCTAAATCTGATTCACAACGATCGTTTGAAATGTGTTACCCAGTCATCTGCTAGCTTGTACTGCGTGCCAACACTAATATAATGAACCGCTGATCGTTCACTTAATAGCTACACTGTGGCTGAAAAGCTGGGGACTCCTACACCATGTAAATTTGCCTAGATTTCATACGCCTACTGGTGACCTCCAATCTCTTTAAAAATGGTTTAGTTCCTCTGAATAGAATGGATTTATTCTGTTTTTTTCAGTGAGGTAAATGAAATGGGAGTCAGGTCCCTAATGTTATGTTAAACTGCGTTGAATTACCCGTGGCAGAAAAATCTGAACTCAGGTAAAATGGCAGGTATTTAAGATTTTTTAAATGCTTATCTCTAGCTTTCCTTGCATGAGCTGCTTTTTTTCTCCCAGTAAGTCTTTACCCACTTTCCCAGACCGTGAACCTTTCTACTTCAAAGCCATGGATGAGGATGTGAGGGCTGTCACTCCAGCGGATTCTCACCAGGCAGGACAAGTAAAATTAGGAGTAATCGGATAAAAATAATGTGGCACCATGAAAGACTGCTAGTGCTGAAAGCAGAGAAGAAACTGTGGATAGTCTTACCTTGAGGATTTTAAAAAGCAGTTATTTAAAAAGGCCAACTGCACTATATGCTAAGACATCAATGCCGAAAATCACCTTCAGATTACTCCTCACCTTAGAAAATTACCATTTAATTGAAAGCAATCTCCTTGACTAAATTCAGATGCTGGTTTCAGTCAAGACCTCGTGCCATCTGGCCAAGGCTTTATTTGACATGCAGCTGGGATATCTCCCACAGGGCCAGTATCCCTGTGCCATGGTGGGACAACCTGCTGTCCAGGCCCCTGGTCCTCCTTGGTTTCTCCCATAGCCTGGAGCTGAGCAGCTTAGCGGGGCATGAGACGTGAACCCTGCCCAGTGGCAGTGACAGAGGCGATTGCCTTCTCTGTTCCCGGACATGAGGCGACTCCAGCCAGCTGGAGGCTCAGCTGATTGTAAGACAAGGGTCTCACCTCCCATCCTGTGTGCTGCTTCCCTCCAGCCTCTCGGGCTTGGTGTTCTAGGAGGGGCTGGGGGCTCGCTGCGGCACACGGGGCTCTGGGGGCCTTTTTCAGTGTCTGCTGAAGAAAGCAGGTGGTGAGGAGAAGAGATGGCCCGAGGAGGGTGTTTGAACGCCAGGCTGGGAAAACACTTTCTTCCCCTGCACCTCCCATCATGCAAGTTGCACAAAGGGTGTGGCAAATTAATCACATGCAATACTTAGTGTATTCCTCATTTTCTAGGTGCCCAGCATGAGACACTAATTTATTTTACTGGAACACATTGCTACCATACTTTATAGATCATGGAATCATTTAGGTTGGAAAAGACCTTAAAGATCACCAAGTCGAACTGTAAACCTAACACTGCCAAGCCCACCGCTAAACCATGTTCCTAAGGGCAACGTCTACACATCTTTTAAATGCTTCCAGGGATGGTGACTCAACCACTTCTGTGGGCAGCCTTTTCCAATGCTTGACATCCCTTTCGGTGAAGAATTTTTTCCTAATATCCAATCTAAACCTCCCCTGGCACAACCTGAGGCCACTGTCCTATCGCTTGTTACTTGGGAGAAGAGACCAACACCCACCTCACTACAACCTCCTTTCAGGTAGTGGTAGAGAGTGCCTTCCACGTGAAGTGGAGAACCAAAGGGAAGTCCCTGGACATCAGTGGTCATTGCATTATTTGCTCTCTGCTTGTGATACTCCCGTCCCTTTGTGAGTTTGCTGAGCATGTGTGTACACACGCACTCCTAGTAATGGGGAAGATGACAATTTTGACCTTAATCTCCTAGTTTTTCCTTCTTCCAGCTTTCAAAAAGAGGTAGTGCCACCGTGACTCTCAGGGAGTCGTGCTGATGGAGTCCTCAATGCTGACAAACTGCTCAGCTACTGCAAAGAGCAATTGTTAGCAATGGGGCAAGAAAATGCAGGTCATGATGTAGTTAAAGACATTCATAATCCTGCTATTTTTCCTGTGCAGTATTTTGTTTTACAGTTCTCTTTATAATTTCAAAGATATGAACAGTTTCTTACCCGTCATGAGAAATAAGAAGGGAAAAAAAGATGATCCTCAGAGATTGTAGCTTCATGGCTTGATCCTAGGATGTTTGTTCACTGACTCAGTTAAAGTATCTTGAAAGATTTGGTAGCTTTAATGTGAGTTACATCGCAGATTAGACACAGCAACATGGTAGGAGGAAAAGCTGGTGCAGAAATGAGATGGAGAACTGCCAGGATGGTAAGATATTGAGAACGCTTGGTTACGCACACTCCTTGTTAGTATTGCTGTAATCCTTGGAGGCCTAGCTGTGGTTCAGCACCCAATTTTGCAAAGTTCTTGTTGGTTTTCCTTCTTTGTTGTACATTTGCTTTGAGATAACAGGTAATTGCACAGGGAAGAGGAGTTGGGCAAGAGACCGGGACAGGGTTTTGCTCTTAAAGGCTACCCAGAAAAAGTGAGGCATTTCTATGGATAAGTACATGCCAGACATCTCATCAGATCATGTTTAATCAGTCAACAGTGATGACCCCCCTAAAAATTGCCATTTGCCTTAGATAAGACATATCTCTCTGATAACCTCAGTATTTGCCTTATTCAAGATATTTCCCTTCACAAGTACAATGAACTAGATGCTATTTGTTCAAGCAAAATTATTTATGTAGGGAAGGGCCAGCACCATGACTCAGATACTCACAGGTGCTCTCATATAGCCAGCGGTCACAGAGATGTCCTGTTTCGGAGGAGCCATTTCCTGCAGGGCTGCGGTGGGCTGCCCTGGTCCCCTGCCCGCAGGCAGCCCTGCCAGCCTGGGGCAGTGAGCACAGCACCTCGTAGGTCTTCCCACCTACTGCCCCCGGGAAGCTCACCCAGATATCTGCTACAGCCTACCTTGCCACGGAGAGGCCGAGTAAAGCTGCCAATATATTTTTTGTCAATGTTTTCAGTGTATTCTTTCAGTTTTCAGCCAAGGTCTTCCCTGGTTTTCAGGTGTCTTGGTGGCTGAGGCCAGGTGAAGGTGGTGGGCAGGGAAGGGCAGTGGGGGATGGTGTGACTGGGTCCATGGTTTGGAGGATAGGGAGGTGGACTGGAGCATGCGTGGCTGGGAAGTACAAGGTCGTCGCCCCAGCAAGCATCTTTCTTACCTGGTAAAGCTGGACGCTGAATGTAGGAAATGGAAATTGAGAAAATGCTACAGAAGGGAAATGGAAGAGGAAATCTCCCAAAAAGAAGGCAAGGTTTCCCCCTCAAGAAAATTTGTGCAAAAGAATCAGCAGAGATTTTAACTTTTTCGCTGCAGTTTATAAATATATATGTATGCACATGTGCGCGTGTCTATGTCAAATCCCCCAGCCCAGGCATGGTATGCTGACCACTCAATTGAATCTGTGAAGAACATTATACAGACCTACAGACCCAGGAATGACAAGGATTTTACAAGGGGCATATACACACACAGGACCCTGAAGCCTAATAAGGAAACTCTTTACCATTTGTTTAAAGACTACGTAATTTATGTTTTTCATCATCTCACAGAGGAGAGAAGGTTGTTTACTTTGATTTGTTGGTGCAGCAATTTTAAACATACTATATGGTATGTGGAGTCTATCTGGAAAAACCCCACATCTTATTGATCATGGTGTAACCAACCCAAAATCCATGGCACTTAAGGAAGAAAACTGTGCGTAAAAGGATAGAGAACGCACCATCCCTGCTCACGTTATGCACCGGCACTCTTTATGCAATGTTTGTGATCGAAGCCACCTTGCAGGAAGAATTACAGGAAAAGTAAAAAGAAAGGTTAAAAATGTCGGATTTGCGGTGTGCCGTGGGGGCAGAAGGAGGGAGAGGTACCCCTGGAGTCACCACATGCTGCACAGCTCTCAGCAGCCGTGGGTCGAGGCTCAGGCTCGCACGGGCAGGTAGCTGTGAAACCAGAGGAACAACAGCGAGGCGGCTCCACGGAAAATCTGCGGTGATGAATTGTTTGCTCTTAACATAAGCAGGTTCATAAACCAATCTGATCCCTGAAGCTTGAGAGAGACCAGATACCAAAAAGCACATTTGCAGCTGCAGAGCTGGCAGAAATCGTACCTGGGATCCTGACCCAGGTATAGCGTTACTTCGTGCTTCTAACAGGTTTGATTACTGGCAATGTCCTCGCTAGGTTACCCAGCACTGTCACGTACAGTGAGGCTCTCGGAGCCAAAATGAGCTTTGATTTTGTCATCGCAGGCAGAACGTTGTGTCTTGGGCGCGCACAGTCTGTCTGATGGCACTTCGGAAGCTCAGGATGCAGTTTGCTGGGCTGCCAAGCAAGATGTTGCCCATCACTGCTACCTGAGGCGTGGAGGTGGGCACCTCAAACAAAACCCCAGGATGTAGCTCTCCCTGGGGCTACCCCTTCTCCTGGGAAGCCCAGCCAAAAAGTCCCCTCTCGGTTGCAGAGGGGGTGCAGTGGCAGGGTTGCCAACCCCAGATGACTGAGGGGACCAAGCCAAAAGCAGGGTGACCCCATGATTTCCCTCTGTGCACATCTCGTCACCCCCTCCACCCTTCAGTCCCTACACTGAGGAGTTTAGAGCCCCTCCTTTTGCTCCAATATCCTCGCATCTTCTCTTGTTTTCATTTGCAGTACACAAGCGCGCTGACAATTATAAGTGGGGACAGCAGACCTTCAGTTCTTCAGACTTTTTACAAGAAAAGAGTGCACTTTGCCTAATATGGGCTGCTCCCTGGGCTCTTTGCTTACATCTATAATTTTAAACAGAAGGAGTGGGTTTTGCTGGTGGCTTTTTTTTCCCTCCTTGCTCTCATTTGTTTTACTGTAAGGAAAATGTGGCCATGTAGTCTTACTTCTTTGTGCAAAGGGTTTGCGTTCAGGCAAGAGATGAGAAGTGAAAATTTAGACTTGATAGAACATTTTCAAGGACCTCTTTTGCAAATGGTAGATACACATTGAAAAAGGCAGATTCTGCCTTCAGTTCCTGAGCCAGATTGAAGTAGGTGGGCTAACCTAAAGAAAAATCTAATTCAAACCTCTAGCTTTGTTTATAGCAGCTGCTTTTTCCATCCTGAATGCTCTTAACAGAAATTGTTACTCTTTTTTTTTTTTTTTTGTAATTCTTCTCTTTTATGTTTACATCCTAATGCAGCTGGGAATTTATTGCCAATATCTCTTATCAGAACTTCTTGCATTGTGGCAAACATTTATGGAGGCATTTTGTAGAGACAGAAAAAACCCCATAATCATGCAGGGACTCTTCCATGTCCTGTAGCTTAACTTTTTATTAGAGGTCACGAAATCAAGATATCAAGCAACAAAGTGGCTAATGGCTAGAGTGGACTAGGAAAATCCTCTTCTTATCTCTTACTTCCCTTTTCCAACTGAGATTTTTTTGACAAAATTAAGTTTTAGCTGCATTGGAGCATTTTTGCTTCCCTCAGGAAAACCTGGATTTCTTTAATGGACTAGAGAAAGGCTTTTTATGTAAAAATTACTGTTTCAGCTAGCAAAAATGTTTCAGCAGAAATGTTTCAACTAAATTTCCTCAGAGCAATGTGTGCTCTGTTCCTATCTATCAGCAGGATAAATTCCACTCTCTACCTGAAATTAAATAAGCAGCTATTAATGCAAGATAGTTTCAACCTCTGAATTCTTATGTTCAGATGATTCAGTCTGAATCTTCTTTGTTCATGGAATAATCCTTATTTTCCTGTTTGGGAGATGCACTTACTTTACCTTCAGTGTCCATTTTGCACTGAAGACCTAATCACTCGTCAAGTGTGAACAACATAAACATGCAAATGCTTTTCAGCATCTCACCCCTCTGTTCGCTTGGTTTGCACTGTAGTGATAGCCAGGTTGTCGTTATAAATACACATATGACCTGCTCTAATGAAAGACAGCAACAGCTAAAGGAGCAGCAGGCAGCGCGAGGGAGCGGAGGCCGTCACTGCATCATGTCTTTTGGAGCCTTTGAAGACCTGAAGGTGATGCCCGCACGGCTCAGCACAGTGGCCCAGGTACCAGTGTGGTACGGGGTGGTGTGACACCCAACCTGGATGTACTGGCCCAGGTTGGTGACCCATCTCCAGGCTCTTTAGCTCCAGCCACACTAAGTTTCAGCCAAACCCACCCTTCCCTAGCTCCCTCCCAGCAACTTGCTCCTGGCCTGCTCCATCCTCTTGTCCGTGCTTGTGGGAGGGTACCGGTCTCTGGTGAGGACAGCAGCGGTGAACAGATTTGGCTGTGGGGAAAACGTGATTTCTTTTTTTTTTCCTCCTGCCCTGTGTTATTTTCCAGCTGGATCAGTTTCTTGGGGTGGCTCATGGAAATGCCGCACAGGCAGGTACGTGGCAGAAGGGGTTCCCTGGCACTGGCAAGGGGCGAGGCGGGGAAAGTTGCAGGGACGCCAAGAGCCAGCCATGCTCTTGAACGAGACCCCTCACCCCTGCGTCTCGGCCCAGGTGGCCGGAGCAGCCTCTGGTGAAACGAAACCCAAGTGCCTCCAACAGGCTCTTGATTAAGCCATTATGTTTGTGACTAATTTCTTAAATATCTGCTTTCCTTCTTATGTTCTCTCAAGAGCCTCCTGCTCTGTGGTTGACTCACACGCGAGCAGGTGCTGCTGGCAGAGACGACGCGTGCCAGTTTCTCTACCCCTGCCTCCGTACCAAGTCCCAGTGCTGCTCCCTCAGCATCTCCTGTCCCCAGCGTTGGGGATGGATTCTGCCCAGACCGGTCCTGCTGCTGCTGGAGTCAGAGAAATGATGCCATGAAGTAGCTTATAACATCCAAAGACCCATCTAGGTGGAAAAAAAGGGCAATTTTACTGTTTGGTTTACCTTTCTATGAGGAAGAAAGGGTTTTGCAGTGCACAAGGGGAGTCTTGCATCAGAAAACAGAGCCTTTTCCACCCAGAAACTGTCTCATCGTTTCTGTGATACGTCCGTATTTCTAAAGAAATCACCGTTTTCAGTGCAGAGTACTGCATGGCGAAGGTTATGGTATCGCAGCTGGGTGATCCGGGTAGGTCAGCTGCATGGTGGGAATGAGAACTGGGTTTAACTGCAGCTGTTACACCACTGACAAATGAACCTGTCTGCCTAACCAAGTCAGTCTTTCTTAAGGGAATGACAGGAGGGGCCAAACTCACACGATGCTGTAATGAAATAATCACTTGTTTGAAAATTGCAGGTCTTGCATTGCCTGAGAGTAAAGTAATTTGGCAGCCTCTGCCGTGTATGTACAGCTCACACCATGCGCCAAGACAAGGCATGGACACCAGAGACGGAACTTGCTTTGCTTTTAGAGAGAAATCAAGGGAAGGGGTCACGCTTCCTTGAGGCAAGGGGATTTTGCCTGCAGTGTGGCTGCAGGGTGTATCCTGTGTCTTCTGGCAAAGCCTTGCCATGGTTAAGGCATGATTTGGGGTGCTGTGGGCTATAGGAGAGGAGAGCAGGCAGCCATGTGTCACACACCGTCTTTGAGGTGTCGTTCCTTGGCGGCCCACAGGTCACATCCTTGTGTGGCAGCTCCGGCCATCCAGAGAAGACACGGAAGAGTTGTGCAAGCAGTGAATGCTGCCCGAACAGATTCCTGATTGCTCTGCATGGATGCTGAGTTTGGCCCACTAGGACCAAAATGGCACAACCAAACTATTTTGGGAGCTACAGCTGCTCCTGAGCTCCTGTTTGCCCTCCTTGCTCTGCCCTCTCCATTGCCAAAGGCCTTGCATGTCATCAGCGAGGGCCACGCAAACCAGCCATCCCCGCGGCAGCGAGAAACATCACCTCCGAGAGCTCTGCAGTGGGAGGAGAAAGGGCAGCAGTTGCCTTTCTGCAAGGACCTCACACCACGTTATTAACATTTGGTGGCAAGGAAAACATCACTGGGAAAGACTTTCCTCCCCAGGGCAGGGGCACAACTGCGCTCTGCATCAGGGCTGTGCTGAGCCAGCCGTGGATCTATACAATTTCCAGACCCCTTCCTTGCTTGTCCTTAGCCTGGGAGAGCAGATGCAGCACCACTGAGCTCATTCCTGCTTTTCCTTCCATATTAGGCAGACCCCTAAGTGTCGTGCCCTTCGCAGAGCTAACATGATCTCCAGATAGCAGCAGATGGCACTCGACGGCTTGTGTTGTGTCCGTAACTCCTCTTGCACATTTCACCCTTCTCGGGGCTTCAATTCCCTCCCCCAACATTGTGCCCCATCACATCATCTCTTGGGGTGCAACTGCTGGACCATGTTCTTTCTCCGGTTTAAAGACACCCATCCGCTGCCTGTGGAGGTGCTCCGAACCAGCAGGTACCTCTTGGATCAAGGCTGCTGATGCTATGGAGAAATGTTCCCCAGAGAGGTGGCAGAGAGGTCTCTTCGCTTTGGCCAGTAGCCTCCCTGTGACCTGTACCAAACCATAAAAAGGACAGCAGAATAACTGAAAAATGACACATATCCTTTGTTCGCCTTGGCCTCTACTGACTCCTCCTCCTCCCTTCCTGCACCATGGGGCTGCAAGGCAGTGAGATCATCCGTGCTCTCCCTTGCAGCGGGTCAGCCCTCGCTGGCCCACCTGGTGCTCCTGTTGCTAAATATAACACGGATGAGTGGCACCGGCAAACACATCTAATTGTCACGGGGCAGATTTTTACAGTAGATGTCTCATGCTGATTTACCACAGCAGTCATTTGAAAGATGGAGTGTGCACAGGATAAAAGCCTTGGAGATGCCTTACAGACACTTGTCTGTAACAAGTGAAGCTCATGCAGAAACTCGTTCTGGAAACAGTTGGATTTTGAGCCACTGCAAATGTTTGAAATATCTACGCAACATATTTATCTTAGCTCGTGGCTTCGGCACTGAGCACGTTCTGCAGTCTGTAACCACGGAGCAAGGGAGTTTTGCCTCTGCCTGGCAGAAGAAACGGCCTAGCAATTGGTTTTGTGTGATTAATGTAACCAAGCGTTGAGTGTGCGCATGAAAAGGAACAAGGTGTTTCTCATGCAACTCTCCCAAACTGGCAATCAGTCTGGGTCAAGAGTCGTGAATTTATTTTCTGGTAGGCAGATAGATAAAACCTGCTTTAATGCACAGAGAAGTGACTTAGCCCCAGGTATGCAAAAACAACGGCTTCATTTCACGTGGCTGATTCCCACAAATGAATCCATCATTTTGGCACTTGGTGTAAACCAGAAGATGGGAAACAATGGGCTTGCTTGATAACGAAGAGTAGATTACATGGGTTACCTTCTTGGGTGGACATAACCCTCCGCCCGTGTGGATTATCTTTTATTCCCCAGCTGCTCAGAAGCGATCCTCAAGCATGGATCATGGCAAAGAGCAGCTGGCGTATCTCCCTGTGCCTCCCTCGCAGACCCTGCCAGCCCCAAACCATCCTCTGACTTTGCTTTCTTAACTCTCAGGGTATTTGGCCTCGGCACCCATTTCCTTACAGCTTGGGCACAGAGTTTCACCGCTACCCGCCGAAACCCCAGCTATCGGGGAACGGTGGTGGCATCCTGAGGTCTTCCAGCCTAGTGGGAAGGTCATTTCACATCTCAACATTAATGCCTGCAAGACTAACTCAAACATGGATGCTGTGCAAGGAGGAATAAGCTGAGATTTGGGACAGTGTTCAGACATTTATACTTTCCACTCCCATCACAAAGCAGCCTTTACAGTCAAGGGGAGAAGGTGTGCACTTAGCTCATAAAAATAAACAGTGTTCTCTGCTGCATTCCTGGACGTAATGTTTGCAGATCTGATATTCACTTGTGCCGCTCCGGCAAGCATTAGTTGGCTCAAATACTAAATATTTACATAGCGTGTGTCACGTGCAGACTGCGAGGAGGGAAAGCATCATCGCTCCCACTTACAGGGGAGTTAAGTGACTTGTCCATGGCTGCTCTGGAAAGACCCTAGCAGGACCTGAAAACCAGCAGAGCCCCAGGGCACAGGGTTTTTCTCTTTCCCTGGGACTTTCGGACCTGTCCTTTTGGGGAGAGATGTCGCTTGCCAGTGGGAAAGGAGCAACAGGGATTCAACACAAGCAACCGGATAAACCTTTGGGTGCCCCATGGAAAATCAGGCCCTTGCATACACTGTGGTGGCATCACCAAGACCAGGCGGCTGGACCTGGGGCACGGCCTAATTTCATGCTGGAAGCGATGCCAGAGGCTCTAAAGAAGCAGCTGCTCCCTAGCCCCATAAATGACCCGGACTTCTGAGAAAACTCCTCTCTTGCAGCCTGCACAGCAAACAAATTGTTGCTCCTTCTGTTGACAACAAGCCATAAATTATCCTGTTACACAAAAGGGAACGGCAGCCCGAGGAGCTGTGCTCCGACCAGCTAGCAGGCAGTTGATTTTAGACAGGAAAGGCAAACCCTTGCATTTAAGTGAGATGCTCCCAGTTTACCCAGGTTGTTGCCCAGCAGCCTGCTGGCTTTCTATAGGTTTGTACAGTAAAGGTTGCGTAGATGTCTTGGGAATAACACACTCCCTTTCCTGCATGTCATGCGGATGGAGCTGGAAGTCTCTCAGGACTGGTTGTCTCCTGCATGTTTATTTTATTCAGTGGTATCATGTCAGTGTGTCTGCCTAAATATAGCTCCTGTGAAGAGCATTTCTAAGTTTCCTGTTACAGTTTCCCTCGCAGTTACCTTACAGTAAATGGAGGAAAATCAATGTAATCTCCATTACGTGCTGCATCTAAATGTGCCTTGCTGGAAATTCTGCCTGGATTGGTTCTCTTCTCATGGAAACTGCCCGTCCTCTCTGCCTCCCTCTCTCCCTCCCTCCCTCCCTCCCTCTCCCTCCTTTTTTGTTGGAATAAACCACAATTTTACCATTTAAAACCCCCTCACCCTCCTTTGTCTGATGTGCCCCGCAGATAAGGCTCTCACAGGAACTGACAGTGCAGAAACCATGGAGTCCCTGGACAGAGTTGCAACGGCAGAGCCCGGATTAATTGACTCTGTGGCATTTGGACATGACCATTGCAGCAGCTTCTACGGAGTAAATTGAGCAGAAGGGTCAGATTCAAGGTAATCTCTGAATAGCAAGCATTAGCCTCGAGCTTGCTTCTTTTGTCTTTTACAGACTAGATGATCCTACAAGTAGCAAGAAAACGATTGATTTAAAAATGTATTCCCTTTGCCGTGGTATTTAAATACAGCTCTTTTACCCGTCCCCACTGCCTTTTGGTAACATGTATCTACAGATACACAGAAAAAATACTATTACCAAATCCCTGCAGTGTCGGTGTCAGCCGGTCACCAGTAAACAATCACAGCTATAAAATGATCCAACAGATGTTATGCTAGAGATGAGTAGTTCAAAATAGAAAGTCTAAAAATACTTCTGCAGGGCCAAATCACACCCTCTTTTTTACGCGATGCTCTGCCATTTTTGGCCCACGATTGACTCCCTGGTTCCAAACGTAGGTAGTGCCGTGGACACCAGCGCACACTGGGACAGGGCAGGATGAGGGATGTTGTCACGGGGGGGCCCACCCTGCAGTGACCACCCAAGGAACAGTCATTACGCTAAACCTGTTCATTTGAGGGTTGTTGTTATTGTTATTATTATTATCTCTCTAATATCTCTGTAATCCAACACCAGGGGCATTTCCCATTCCAATAGACTTTCATAAACGCTGCATATTGATATATATTTTTAAAGACTTGGACCTGAGGTAGAATTTCATACCCAAGGGGGTTGTGTTGGTATGTGCAAAAAGCAAAGCATCAAAGCCTCAGCTGCTGCAGGAAGGTGGAGGGGGTAATGGCAGAGACAGATCAAATCACATAAGGGGGTGACACCATTGTGCTGCTCACGGCAAGGTGCGGCTGCAGCTGGGGGTCCTGTGCTCCCATGATGTTTCCCCTGTCCCTGAGTCCATCAGAGCCGTTTTGTCAGGAGATTTTGTTTTTATGTTGCTTCCGCATCCTGAGACTGTGAGCCAAAAGGAGAGCACAGAGCCCTCAGGGGTTAAGCAGCTGCTTTACATAACAATATCTATCAAATCCTGGAGGCAAATGCAGGGTTATTTTGTGCTGCTTTAAAAGGAGGGACCTAGAAGATGTATCAGAAACATCCTCTCTGCAGAGAAGGCTGCTGCGACCAGGAGGACCCCAAAGAGAGACCCTACAGACCTGTCACCATGGAGTACTTGGGGGCTCGCTCCTACAAGTGAAGAGCAGATGACACCAGTCATTTTGGCCTGCGGTTGTACTGTCTCGGGCTGTGATCCTATCAGACCTCGTGAGCCAAACAAGACGAGGCCACTTCAGCAGCTGGCTGGGAGATTTCCAGGAAAAAGGAGCAAGCAAGCAGCCTTTACAAATCTGCCTTAGCAAATCTGACCCTCTGCTCAGTTCAGGGCCAACACAAGGACATTTGGACTTGGGGCAGGATGGGGCATTTAAAGCCTCAAATCCAGGGTCTGTTCAAAGACCCCAGTCCCAGCCCAGCTCTGTGATGTGGCCTGGGCAGGAGTTAGCATTTCCCAACTTTCCTGGGCTGTCAATAGAGTTCTTTGGCTGTTTAAAGGTTGTGTCTTCTGCTTGGACAGAGATGGATGGAACCGACACAATCCATGAGCAAAAATGGGACCTGCATAGCCAGAAAGGAGGGACTGGATCACAGGAAAGAAGAGAAGCAAAAAAAATTCCTTGGAGAGAGTAATGTGTTCTGCTCTGATCTCTGAAAGGCAAGTGACCAGCTGCCTCGATAAGAAACAGAGATGGCTGGAGAAGCCCTGACAGCTTCCGTAAGTGCCGACCTCCAGGGCAGGAGGAACGATCCAGAGGACACAGGCAGCTGGCACAGGGGATTTCCCTGTGCCCAGGGATGGCGTCGGCTGCCCCTCCAGCCTGCTCAGAAAGACTGGTGTGCAATGGGCCTGACCCTCTGGGAGCATTGGTCTGTGCTGGTCAGCACATTCATCATCCACAAATCCATGGAGCAGCTGCCCGTTGTGCTGCCACTTCCCTGGAGTCGACGTCTCTGCTGGAGGAGGTCTGGGAGGGCAGTGCGTGGTCCCTTGGGCTGCAAACACTCCCCCATCTCCATGGATGGGAGAAATGCAAATTATGTATTCTGATGGCTCTGGGGACATCTGCCCGTAGGAGAGTGTCACTGTTGTTCCTCCCAGGTGCAAAGACAACCCTCATGTGCCTAAGTCTGGGGTGAGATGGGGGCCAGAGGCTTATAAGCTCTCTGCAGATATTGCTTCAGCAAGTGCTGATTTCTTGTTTCACAGCATTAATAGACAATTTGATGTGACCACAGGATCCTCCCTTCTCCACTGTCTTTGCCTGGTGGTGAACGTGCTTGTGTCAGCTGAGTTTTAGAGACCGAACCATGGGATGCCGTCTCGGTGTGGCAATACAGGAGCTACCAGGAGCTTTGTAACAGAAAGGTCTTCTAACACACATCACCTGGAAAGGTCCCAGGTCAGCACCAGCACCAGCGAGGGCTCTTCAGTGCTGTCTGGCACAGGCATTACATGAGCTCTCCCCTGCCCAGACTACAGCGCTGCAGGGACAGCATGCTCGACTGTCTGCATCCTCCATCCAATGCCTTCTCACCCTAGGGCACACAGCGCTAGCTAGGATGCTCGTATTCCTCTGTGAAAGGAAACAATACAACCAGAGCAAGTTTGAAGGGATGCTCAGCCTGTGTTTGTTTTCTTCTGAGACGGCTCGCACATCTCTAATTTTTCACAGATTAATTCTTGCTCTCTGTGTTGTTTTTTCTTGAGAGCATGGAGCTGCACTTACTCTACAAAGAATGCTTATTGCTTCAGCTTCCCGACATGGGTTATATGCAATAACGTTAAAGTTTATTTTAAACACTTTAGTTTATCAAAGCAATTTTCTTGGCATTCCAACCTGCTGTCAGTTTTTTCACTGTTATTTGCAATGCATTAGGTGTAGTAAAAGAGTGTTTCACAATCCCATCTGCTTTCAAAGACCTTTCTAACAAACCCTGCAATGAGGATATAATTCATTTGATGACCTTGGTCAAAAACAAACACAGGCCCCAAGGTGCAGCATGCGCAAAGGGGTTGATACACTCACAGGTTTTGTTATAAAAAAGGTTTTATGTGTCACTGTCTTGCTGAAGCTGGCTGGCCTTGTGTATACCCAGCAGCATTGCTGCAGGCTGGAAAGCTAGCTATTTCTTTGGCTCATTGTAAAACCATTAAATATATTTACGCTTTTAAATGAACCCCATAGCCTGGCAAATTTCTGTGCCCATGAGCTGATATTTGCAAATACATTATGCTGTTATCTCATCAGCTGAATAAATGCGTCTGCAAAGCTGCTCAACTGCAGAACTTGAAAGGGATGATCAGATATTTTTGTGAGTGAGGAGTTCGGAGGAGGTGAGGTGGGCATACACATTTGCCACAGATGAAACACCTCTGCAGGTAAGTCCCCTAATGAGAGGGCAGTTGGGTTTTACATGCATGGTGTCCTTCTGTGTTGCAGACCTGCCCAACTGGTGCAAAACACGGTTTAAGCAGCTGATTCAGAGCTGCCGCAGGCTCAGCAGCTTCCATGGAGTATCGAGCTTTGGACCATTTTCCATGGACCAGGCTTTGAAATTTCCTCCCACTTTTGAAAACCAGGTCACCTCTTAGGCGCTGGCTGTGGCATTAAAAGTCTGATTTTAGGCTCTTGGCTGCAGCAAGAATCCCTGTAATTGCTCAGCTCTTCTGCCAACTTCTGTAGACTGGAGTGGAAATTTGTATCAGGGAGGCTTTACTGTCTCCGCTCCGAGTTGGGAATAAGAAAACAAGATGCAGAAAAATCATCTGGATAGAGATACTTCTGAGAGGGCAACACATGCAATAGAGACAGAACTTGTTATTTTGCTTTTCAGCACAATTTTAGGGCCAAACCTGTGAGTTTTGTCCCCCTTCCCACCCTCCTCACAGCGGCTCACAGCAGCTGCAGGCTGCCAGCGCGCTGACCATCCCTGGCATCGGTGGAGTGGTCCACGCTCGGTGCCAGCCAGGAGTTACATGTAGAAACAAAATGAAACCAGAGGGTAGGTGTGAGCAGCATGAGATGCTGCTGGCCTTGTTGTTCTATGTCTCACAGCTGCTGCACAGGAGAAGGGAGATGGGGACTGCAGGAAACACATCTTCTTGTGGGAAGGAGGTGAAGCAGGAATGGACGGTGGAGGCTTAGAGGAGGGAGAGGATGGCTGCTCGCCCCCCTATACCCGTGGTTTCACACACATAACTGATGCTCTGAGATGACCCCTGGGCTATCTGAGGATGCAGATTAGCTAAGTACTTGTTTGCAAAGGACAGTTCTTTTACTGCTGTGAGTTATCTGAGATGCAGGCTATATACTTGAAAATACACCACTTTGAGCTCCTCAATTCAAAGCACTGTGATGTGATAGTGAGATACGTATTATAGGGTCTTATATCATGTCTACAGCACTGATTACGATTCCAATAGTCCTGTCTCAGCATGCACCAGGATCAGGGTCAGACCTGGAAAAGATTCTTTGGGGATGGACTGTTCAAGTGCTCCAAATTCCTGCTAGGCCTCTGGGAGAGGATATTGCTTAAGTGCTACCTTCATTCTCCAAGCATTTCAGCTTGGAGAAAAGCTGTGCCACGGGCAGAGAAGGTCCTGCAGATGTCTGGGACATGCCTGTTACATCCAGCCACTGCCACAGTCCTAACACAGGGTTACAGCCACGAGTCATCCGGCTGAGAGTCAAATCCTGTCCCTACCAAAACTAGTGGATTAACTTGCATGGGCCAGGGTTTCACCAGGCACATTCCTGCTTCGTAGCCTTTGTCGTTGTTGGTTAGAACCTAAAATCCAACTGAACAGACCAGCCAGGTACCACTCAAAGAAATGCAGATGTTTTCCAGTGTTTGGAGGAACAAGGATTTTACTTCGTCCCTTCATTCCAGGTGTCTTGTATCTACTTGCTAGGCAGTGTCTCAATAGCTAACCACAGCACTAACTTAACTCCAGCTGTTTATGCCACATTTCACACGGAACATCTGCACCACTCCTGCATTTGCCCCCACTGAGGGACTTCCGCCTCTCCAGGGATTCTGGAGGCTGAACCCACAACTGAGCTACCTCATGTGAATGGGTGTGCTGATTTCCAGAGGATGTGTTTTCTTAATATTCTCTTCATATTTAAATAGCCATATTAAACTTCTGCTCTGAGTTCTGGTTATATGTTATACCCAGGGATGAGATCTACAGGATATTTGAGGCAACCACTCTGACAGAGGATTCAGAGACAGCAGGTAAGGAAAGTGCTGTAGACAACAAAACCTATTCATGGAGAGAAGTTAACCATCCTGAGCCCTCCTTTGTGTATGCCATTACAGACCCATGCACAGGGATTTCTTTCAGCAGCCGTGTTTTGTGACTTACGGGCAAAAGCTCTTCACCTCCCCAAGCCTCGCTGAGAAAACCATAAGTGTATGAAGCCCAATACTGCTAACGAGACACTTTTTAAAATGAGCCTTACTCAAGGAAGACCCAGTTGGTGTGCTGGAGTTGACTTTGTATAGGGGAGTTAATTAGTTTGCAACCCACAGCTGCGAATATCAAACGTTGGGAAAAACTTGTTGTTTTACCCAACTGTGCAACTCTATAGAGGAAATAATGGCCATGCATTGAAACAGAGAATTACTGGGGTAGCCTCAAGCCAGGGCTGCTGATAAGCAGCAGCAGCAAGGTGGTAAGGCCGGCAGACAACATCTCGAGGAGCCGCAGGGCAGGGCCTCACCAGAGGGAGCCACCAACAGATGCTGGAGATACTTTCTTGAGCAGAAAAAGGTCCTTGGGGAAGCTCAGAGACAGGTATGGCTCTGGAGGGAGGGAAGAGCAATTTCTCTGCACTTCTGTGGTCAGAAGTCGTGGAAATCCTGCGAGTGCTCCTTTTCCTTGACAGCAGATCTGGTCTTGACAGTTCCTTGTAAGCTGAACACATCGCTTCAGGACCAGTGCCAAAACAATCAAGGCAAAGAAAAGTCATGCTATCTTCCTGTGTAGTGTAAATCAACACAGACCCTTCTCTGACCACAATGGAGCTGTTGGTTTGGCCCTGAGGTTACAAATAAAGCCATCTTATTTTCATTAGGACAGCGAGCAGCTGAAAATTTCCCTCTGCTTTTAGAGACCTCTCGAAGAGAGGGTGCCTCATATTCCCAAGAAAATTAATGAAAATTGAAATGATTAAGCCATGGTCCTTTATCATTACATTATGGGACACTTGGACTTCTTGTTGGGGTGGCAGGAAAAGGTTATAATTTGAGATGATCAGAAATGCAACCATGGTTGCTAAAGTCGTATACATGTTGCAGTCAAAGGTGTGTGGACAAGCCTGCACCAGGCTCTAGCTCCCCAGGCTGACGCCAATAAACCTGCAGGCACATCTGCACTAGGCTTCGTGGAACCACTAGCACCATGGTTGCCCCAGCCTGGGCACCTTCATCCTGCAGCAGCCACTCTTCCATGTGAGGATGGAGGAAAGGCTTTCGTGGTGGTTATTTATGAAGTTATGATCCTTTCTGAGGCCCTCGGTGGTGGTAGGTGCTTCATTTGTGGTGTGGCACAAGTCCATCTCCTGTTGGGCACTGCAGGGGGCTGACGACAGAGCTGTGTGCCACCGAGCGCTTTCCTCCCATCCCTGCTTGAGCGGACTCAGTCCTTTGGGATCCTGTGTCTTCTTTTGTGATGATTTTCATCAGTGCTGAAAAGCAGCTATACGATAAATCTAGAGTAAAAACATCCCCTTAGATAGGTACCAACACGCAATTCTGTGGGGAAAACGGCTTCCTGAAAAAAAGCCTTTAAAACCCAGCTTGGTTTAACCCTGCCCACTCCGAGTGCGGCAGCAAAGCTCCTGCTGACGGCTGTGAGCAAAATTAAGAGCTTTTGGCTCGTGCATCTATAATTAGGCTGAGCAGAAGGCAAAATACTCCGTTATGACAACTTCAGAGTGGAAAGAAATAGGTCTGAGCAGATGTTGATTTGCAGGATAAACAAATTAATTCAATTCAATTTAGTCTCCTCTACTGTTTGAGTCCTTTGTTCCTTGATTTGGAGCATCAAATACAGCGCTCGTGCTGTACGCGTGACAAAAAACACGACAGACACATAAATCTGCAAATAGAAAATATATCCAGTACCCTTGTAGGTCCGCTGTATTTCCTTATCATCCTTTAACCTTCAGGACGGTGGATGTTACCCAGGGCTGGAGGTCTCCAAAGAAATACTCCATTTACAAAGCTTTAGCAGTTTGCAAGTGAAATGATTGCCTTTGATGCAGAGACATCTCAGGATTACAGTGTTGGCTTAGGGTGTACTAAATAAACAGATTGAGCCTCTTGGACTCCAAATTTTCAAGCAAAACCAACGTCCCTTATAAAAGGCTGGTCGGGATGTTGGGAGGGAGTTGGATGGACCAGCACACACAGGGCTGGGCGCTGAGTCCCTCCCTGCATGTCTGTCTTTTATGACCTGGGGTGGCACAGTGCCTGAGGCTGGGACTTTACTTGAAGGACTGGAAAGCTCAAGCCTGTAAAGCATGTTAATGCAAATTGCTTGGAAATAAGTGTGGCTGAAAACAAAGAAACAAGTAAATAAGAGATCCCTTTTGAAGTCCAGTGGTCTTTCTGAAAAGTCAAGCTTGAGTTTAAAGGACTTTGTTTCCTTCAGATGCCTCGGAGAGGTCTGTGGCTTCTCTGACTTCCAAGTTCAGACCAAGATGTAATTCAGCCCTTTTAATAATTGCAAGGCATTTCAGTCTTCTTAGTCCAAGGGAACAGATAAGCAGCTTTCTGAGTACTCAAACTCGGGCTGGTTTTATAAGGGGCGTTAGTGCAATAGTCTTTCCATGCTTAATAGTGTGTTCTGTAGCCTAATAGGAATACTAGTGTACACACAGGCTTAGAGGAATTGTCTAATCTTTTTATTGTTTGGCATTTACATTTCCTTAAGTATGAATGCCAAACTATTGTAAACTAAGATGGTATTATGAGCTAAGATGCATGATCTTTGTTGTGAATATGTGAATACACTGGCACACTATACGGCATCAGCTAAACATTTTAATTTGGCAAAGAGGAGGTGAGAACATTCTAAAAAGTCAGTGCTCAAACACAGATCCAATGGCAGAGTGTAGATGGCTGGATCAAATAAACAGGTAGAGAGAAAAATGAGATCCCCGTCTTTGTACCTTGACACAGTTCCTGAAGTCCCGGTTCTTCGCTGAACATTTTTTACCTGTTGGACTTATGTACACAAATGTTGAAAATTACAGGAATTTTACCTAGAGCACCCATGGTCTGCACGTGGCTGGCTGGTGGGTGGGCTGAGCACTGCCTCAACTTGATGAGCGGGAATACCGCTGAGCCGCTCCGTACCGAATGCTGCTGCACAGGATCTAACATCTCTGGGTGGCACAAAGGGGCAGGCACACTTCCCCGTGTCCCAGAACGACTCAGCTGGCCCAAAACCAGTTAAAGGGAAGGAAGCAGTTAGTTCCTAACCTGCACAGATGGCTCCCACTGACTCCCCTGTCTCATCCCTATAGCTCAGCCTGGTGTTACGTGGCACAACGTGTGCTGCTTCGCTGGCAAAATGAGAGGAGCAGCGCAAGCTGCGGCTGACTGCTTTCCTACAGTTACCTGTTTTCGTATCAAGAGTAAATGCTCTGTGTTATTTCAGCACTGCTGCACGCTTATTCTGCATGTGCTTTATGGAGTCAGTGAGTTAAAGCCAGCCTTGCAAGTGTCACGCCTGCAAAGCCGAACCACCACGCTCAGCTCCGACCCGTGAGACCCTCTCTGATCTTTTCCAGAAACAGGATCTTACAGAACATGTTTTACAAGGAAACAACTAGGCTACGTAAAAATGAGTCACTTTGCTTAACATGAAACGAGTTGCATGGTGTGTTTCCATCTCCTCTCTCTCCCCACTGGGCAGCCCCGGGTGGGTGCCTGGGTGCAGATGGCAGAAGAAACGTGTCGCCCTGCAAGTGGTAGAGCTTGGGGACCACATCTGTGGGATGCTTGTGCCTCGGCTCCATGGGTTTGCCCTCTCCAATAGCATCGTTAAACTGTCCTGGAGCAGCTAAGCTGTCCGAGAGGCAGAGGTGTTGGGTGGTAGGCAGTAGCCAGAGGCCCCGCACTCGGAGGCAGGCTGCATAAACCCTGTTTCTCTGGAAAAGCAGCTAAAAATAGCCATGGGAGATGTGCCACAGGCTGCACGCTCACTGTGCCGGGTTTGTTTTATATTGCAGCAGCGCTGGGACTCGGACCTACGCCATGTGCAGTACCTGAGGGTGAGGGCTGAGGATTGGGGAGGGCACGGGATCAGCAGCCACGAGCCAGACGCCGCAGCCGGGCTGGTGCCAAATGCAATGCCCTGCGCTCTGCACCCCTTCCCTCTGAGCAGCAGTCCTTGCTAGGTGCTGACTCGGCTCCTGTGGGACCCCTGTCCCCCCAGCCCACACCAACAGCTGCTCCTGACGATCGTTAGGTCTGAGGAGTAAACCAAGAGGATCGAGGCGGTCTCAGTTTCTTCATCCCTTGTAAGAGGGTTTGCACTATAAGATGATACCTTACTCCAGAGGAGCCTTGTCAAGTGGAAATCAGCACTAGCTAAGTAAACGCTGATCATCCTGCTTAGAGACTTGAATTAAAAAGCTTTGCCAATCAGCCTTGATTGATAGAAAAAGGACAGGACATTAGCATCAGTCATGCGGCTTTAGAAGACAAGTCCTTCACCTCGATTTTCTTTCTTCTTTTCATGTTTGCTGATGTATCCCTCATTAATTGAACTAGGAGCAGACCTATATCATTAACTGCAGAATATTTACACTTCACTTTTGTCAGTGAGAAAAAACAAATCTACACATTTGTGTCCATCTAGGAGCTAAATCCTGTGCTAGAGAGAGCTGTCGCTCTGCCGTGATCAATAAACCCGTTAGCCTTCGCTCAGTGCCTTGGCTCTGTGAGAGCCCCTGGAATCAGATCTTATTATTTTGATGTATTGGTATTATTTTGACTGTGCTCATCAGAGAGACTGGGATCAGACTGCATGGAAAAGAAACAGAAGAAAGAAAGACATAGAAGTGAAAAAAACAAAAACCCGAACAAAGGCATTAGAGGTAAAAGAAAGCCATTTGAAAAGAGCGAGCCGGCAGTATGACCGGGAAGATGCAGCAGATGAGAACATTGGGTATGAAGCCAGAACCTGGCTTGGCCATCTCCTGCGCATTTCTCTGGCTGTGTGCAGCCCAGAAGCTGCTCAGCGTTACACCATCGCTGCAAACCAGGCTGCTGCAGAAGGGACAGCCTCCACTCTTACATCAGCTGGCCAGGGATGCAAAGCGTCGTGGCTGCTTTGGAGGGCGGACGTGAGGCCATGCAATATTCATGTGCGCCCAGCATTGGCCTAACTCTGCTCCCTTTTTGTGTTGGGAGCCTGTTGCAAGCCCTCTCCCTGCTCTTTAAAGATATTTCATAAATAACAGACAAAAGTATCGGAGGCAGAGGTTGCTCATCACTGCAAACGGGGTTTTCTGAAGCACTTCCCTGACTAAGCACAAATCTTGAATGTGACCTCGGCTGCTTTGCCCGTTCCCGAGGGGCACTGGTGCTGGTCCCCCGACTTCCCCGACTATGATAGGAAGAGATGGGACAGATCCTGACACCAGTCCCAAAGACCAGGGAGTCACGATATGTATGCCCCCTCCCTCTCCTATTGCCTGTGGAAGGTCCCAGCTCTGGGGGCTGCATATAGCCCCCTTACACTTGGGGCTACCCTGTGCTGCCGCAACCCTGCTAACCCACTGGAGCGGGAGCAAGCGTGCTGCAAACCTGCCCTGGAGCTCCGCACATGATTGATAGCAGCATGAAGCGGTGGGGCTGGCAGAGTGGATTAGCAGCTGATGGATCACTGTAACTCAAGCCCTCGCATCCCTGCTGCACCGCCAGCTCCGGGGTCAGCAGCGCTCTGGCTGTGGTACAAACCTGGCCAGGCCAGCCAGCTTCCACTGAAAGTCTGCTGAAGTCAGGAAGCTGTGGAGGGACAAAACCCAAGTTACAACTCTGGGGAGACCCGTGGGGAGAGCTGAAGTCCTTACAAAGTCCCTTGTTTTCACATTGAATAGAAAAGAGGAAGTGGAGATAGCATGCCGTGGGCTTGCAATATCTCTGGTTTTGTTTTCCTGATTTTATTGCAAAAGGAGCACCCTGAAACTCCGGGGCGTGAGTCGGGGGAGCCCAAAGGACAAAATGAAGGAGGTTACGAAAGGAGCAGAGCTGGTTATCGGTGCAAGTGCATTCCTGCGGGGTCGGGCAGCCGTGGCCCCTTTCACAAACCCCGGCGAGCTGTTTGCACAGTGCCCGCCGTTTTTCCCAAGAACATTTCTTAAATTGTTTCTAGCACTCTCAAGTACGTGATTGTGCCTTGTCCAGTTATGTTAATAACAATTGCTGCACGAGCAAAAGCGTTACCCAAACGCCCCATCCCCACACACACAGTGGGTCTGCCAGAGGGACCTGCGTGGCGAGGAAGAGCTGGAAGCATGTTTTATTCACCACCGCCTCCGTTGGCCAGCTTCACTGGAAACCCAGTTAGTGACTCTGGCCCCCAAACCCATTCCCATCCCCAGGCTCGTAGGAGCAGCCAGAGCGCCGGAGGGCACCGGCCGGCTGGAGCACACCACCTCCCACAGCCCCAGCCCCTGCCTGCGGCTCCTGTGCCACAGGGCACAGTGAGCGCCCGGTTCTGCCCGTCAGGACCCGTTGAGGACTGGAAAGGGCTGAGGACAGGAATGGTGTTGTGCCAGACACCCCGAAGCAGTGGGGCAAGGCTCATCACCCGTATTTCCAGTGCACCTGGAGCCAGAGGGAATGTTGTCCTCATAGGCTTATTTACAGGTTCATTAATTAACTCCTCTTTTTTCCCCAAGCCCCCCTCCACAACTCCAAGGGAACAGGATTAAAACCAGGCCGTGTTTACAGTGTGATGGACGTGTATTCAGACGGCATCATCCCGAGGGGTCAGGCTCTCGCACAGGCGGCCTCGTCCCCAGGAGGTCCCCATGCACACACACACACACGCTGCTCGGGGCTCACGTGGCACCTCGTCCATCCCCGGCTGGTGGGATGTGGCCGAGCCAGGGCTGGCTCCTGGCTGCCACACGTCTGTACAGGTCACAGCAATATTTTGCTCTTATAAAATAATAAAACCATGTTTATGTTGCTGCTGAATGCTCTACGCATCGCACCCATACCCCAAATACTGAACCACAGGTGAGCACGAGAAGAGCTCATGGATTTTTCTGTTAATGAGGCTGGGATACGAGGGCAGCCATCGACTGACAAGGTTGACAGCCATGCCCGCATTGCCCATTCCCAGCCCATTTTCATTGTAACCAAGCATCCAAAAGGGGTCTCTCAGAGCACCACTGCTTTTGAATGTTTTATTACAGACTGGAGCCAGCATAGGATTTTGAGTACTTCAGCAGCAAAGCAATACAGTGAGTGGCTGGCAGTGTTTAATACGTATCTGATTGCATTTCCAATTACCAGAAATGCACTGAAGCCGGTCCTGAGGCAGGCCAGAGAGCTCCGAGTGCTGCAAATCTGGGCCATTTAGCTACTTGATGACTTCTCCTCCCTTGTGATTCATCCCGAGAGCAATTAAAGCCCTTGTAAAAATATGTTCCCAATTAAAGAGCGAGACTGACTCTAATCTGAAGGATTAGACAAATTGAGGAGTAACTTTTGCAGTACCACAGGATTTGTATGAGCATCCCTTTTTTGTTCTTATCAAGCAAAATCCTGGGTGAACCAGTGGGAATGAAAACTCCTGCTAGAAACCGGCTCCAAAGTCCATGGTATCCTTCCTTACATTAAATTCGAGTCTGGATTGGGGCTGGGATTTTCGGAGCTCCACCTTACTGCTGCGCTGTTTTAGACGCAGCACCCCAAAGCAGAGCAAGCAAAATCCTTTTTTGGAGAGGCTGAGCCTAAAGAGGGTCTAGGCTGCAAATCACTGGTACCAGCCGGCAAGGCCACTTGGCAGCATCCCTGAGACCGCAGAAATGGGGACCATGCTGCGCAGTACCCCGCTCACGCAGCAGCCCTGCCCTGCCCTGCCTGTTACCTCCACCCCAGCGCAGGCACCGAGACCGAAGCTGCAAATCCGTCCTGTGTGCACAGGCCTTATTCTGATCCCTCTGAAGCCGCTACGTGCTTCAGGCGGTGGCTCCTAACAGCTTCAAACAACCGTATTAATCTGCGACAGCCTCCCCTGCCAAAGTGTGCAGGGCGGCGAAGGCGCGGGGAGCACAGCAGGAGCTGCGCAGCCAGATTTTTATGGCCACAAAGGCCAAGTCGCACCTGCTAACGGTTGTGAATAGACTTGCAGACAGCACCAGGTGTGCCATTTCAACAGATTTCACAACTGGGTGTGCCTTTCATCTATGTATAGCGCCCCAGCGAGGGGATGAAGCGTGCTCCGCAATTGTCCTAATTTAGCAAAAATCCTATTTGTCCAGTGGGTCGCCCTGCTCGGTCGGCACGTGTATTTCAGGAGCAATTATATCGGTTGCCCTTGGCCTGGCCACGGCCGTGGCCCTGCGGGGAGTCGGGGAACGTTGCTTTTATTGTTGGCGGGGAGGGATGGTAATGAGGGAGCGGGCGAAAAGGCAAGCGGCCACCTGCCAGGGGAGCCAGCTTCCAGCAGTGCGAGGAGCATCCCCGTGCGCCCGGGGAGCAAGGGTGGCCGGGGGACCCCACACCCCATCCCTGTGCCCGCCCCCACCTACCCCATGCTGTAATTCAGCTCGTTTCTTCAGAGCGTCAGCCTTTTAGGGAAGGCTTTTTAATCATATCACTGTGTAGTGCTTAATACCATGAGACCTGGGAGTAGCTCAGGGCTTGTAGATACTTTACAAATAGGGTAATAAACAACAATAATAAACGAGGTTGATGTACTCGCAAGGCGCTGGTGTCGTATCTTCTGCCACCTAATAGCGAGCTTGACAGCAACATTACATTTAAGATTTTATAACTTCAGGCTTCATTAGAAGCCTGAGTCATAACTTCAGTTTTATTAGATTATATCCCAAAGCCACATCACAAAGATGAGGGAGACGCTAAGATTCGGTTTTGTAAACACGACCACTCGATTGTGCTCAAGAAAAGAAAGACGCTGATCTCATGGGGATCGTCGGATGAGATCAGGTAAGACTTTTGCAGGCTGGAGTCAGTATTCCTTACCAGCAAACAGGGACCCTGTTTTATTCTGAACTGTCTGCTCTCTGTGGACATCTGCGTGGTGGCACGTCCAAAGGATGCGCCTAAAACACAGACGTGATCTCAAGCTTCCATTAGAAGTACTTTTTTCCTGCCTGGGCTTGGCTGGTGTATATCGGATTTGCTCTAATTATGATCTTTGAAATGAGCCCTGATGAGAGAAGTGGCATCTGAATTGTTCTGGTTTTATTTTTATAAACATGAATCATCTACTTTTTTAAAATAAGTTCAAGCCCTTTCTCCCGCATTTTGAACCTAGTTTCTTATTAAAGTCTCCACTAAAATTATCATGGAAAAAGGAAAAGGATGAAGATACGTTTACCTTTAACATTGCCAAGCCAAACACCAGACACAACATCTCTTTATGAACAGCTTTCACTATATTGCATCACTGCTGTTTCTGTGGAAAACTCCCAAATTGTGGAAGAAAACCAAAGTAATCCCTTGACCATTTTGTTTCTGTTTGAGAATTACAAATCGCAGGGAACGCTGGGCAGAGCACAGGGCTGGGGTGTAGCATCCCTTGGGCTGTAAAGGCTTCAGAGCCACCACAGTCCCCTGGGGTTTTGTAGGTGGCTGCCCCGTAGACCCCTGGGGAGAGATGGACTGGGAGGTGGGGACAACGCTGCTCAGCTTCTTGCCTGGACTTCTGGTTCACGGTGAAGTGCTGATGGACGGCCCAGCTCATGCATGCTCATGTCTCTGTCACAATTATCTGGAAGAGAAATATAAACTGCATCAGAAATGGTTAGTCTGAAGCCCACAGCTTGTGCTCGTGAGGTTTTCTCGGATCACAGTGGAGGGCTGATGCCAACACGCCTGTCCCCGTGCCCTTGTGAGGGCTGCGGCTTCCCTCCCGGCACACCCCTCTGTGCTGCTGCACCACACACCCCCTCTTCCCATGCCGTGACTTCCCGCTCTCACCCCATGCCTGGGAAACCTCGGCTGCTGCTCTCGTAGCAGTAGCTCCCCTGAATCACCCCGCACAGCCCCAGGGCTGGGCTGCAACGCAGACAGACCTCAGGCACATACAACTTGCAAGCCCTCCACCCTCCTGTCCGTGTGATGGGGAACAGCCTCGTGCAGACCAGCAGCAGAAGTTTGGGCCAGATTTTGGCAAGTCAAGTCTGGCACGGCCCTTGGTGCTTCCCCAACATCATACACACGCTTGAGGAGGGGCAGTACGTTAGAGGGATAGCCACAGCGCCTTGGAGCGGGCAAAATACACGTGTTTCAAACTGCCCAGCTCCAAGATGTGCAGACAAGGCAGGACCGGCTGGCACCAGCTGTGCGATGCACGCAGAGATTTTAGAACCTTCACTCTCCCACTGTGCTGGCCGTGTGCTCTCTCTGGTGGCCCAGCAGCCCCTCGTTCGCGACATGCACACTGCGTGGTGGCACAGCAGATCCAGCACTGGCTGACCTGCCTCCTCCAGGGGTGGCCTGCTGAGCCCAAACCGAAGGCAGGTGCTGAGATTTGAAGGCACTTCTATACAGGCTGATCAGTGACACGTGTGTTTAGTCTGACGAATCACACCCTGAACACTTGTCACCCACATGCGTGGGTCAAAGCCTTGAGCGGTCCCCAAGGTCGTTAACGCAATGGGATTGCACCCTGTGAAGCACCAACTCCAGGTCCTGGAGAGGGCAGGGGAGGGAATGTCTGACTGGGGGAAAGCTCTCACCATCACACCAGGAGCCTCATTAGAAGTGGAGTTTTGTCCACTTGTAGTTCTGGGGCAAACGGTATAAAAACATAAATGCTGCTTCGAAAAGTTTCAAACCCCGACCCCCCTCCGCTACACCATTTTATTTTTCCAGATCACTGCATTATTCAGCAAAAAAGGCTTTTGACATGTATACGCACACGCTCATTAGCTTAACACTAAACAGATCAATGCGCTACTGTGTAATAATTTTGAAGGAATCAAATAGATACTTCGGTAACTGCAGCCAGGAATAAAAGACACACATAGCATAGTAGTTCGTAAAGGCCTCAGCAGCCATCGGGACACGTTGTACTCGCCACCGCAAAGACGCACGAGCCGGGGAGACCCTGCCCTAAAACACCTTCCAATGTAAATACATCAGACAGACAGAATTTATTTGCTTTTCATGATAGCTCAGCCCTTAGCTCACCACAGTTCAATGCAAATGTGTCTGAACTTTCACAAAAGGTGTCCGACTCTCACGAAGGCTGCTCCTTCTCCAGTGCCTTTCCAAGGATCTTTCCTCTCTGTCAGCAGGAGAATCAGCAAGTACCAGTTCTAAAGGCATTTTAAAAAAATTAATTTATTTATACACCAATTTAGATACGCAGTGATTTTAAATCAGCCGCTGGATACCATCAAGCATCGGTACTGTATTTATTCCGATCGCTGTATGGAAGTTTGCATATTCACAGTACTCATCCTCTAAGCATACTTCATACCTCAGTAACCTCAGTAATCCTAGAAGCACATATAATGTAGTCATGTTCATTAACTCAGTGAATAACATAAACCAGTGCATAATTGAACTGCCAGACTTCCAGACTTGATTCTCTTTCATTCATGCTCTTAATGGTTTCACACGACAATTAGTCCACACCTAAACTACGCTGATAGAACAAATAATACATGTTCTCATTAGACCACTTTATGAAATCAAATTGTGTTGCTTGGTACGTCTGCGCAGGTTGTATGGGCTTCAATGTAAACTGCACAAATGATGATAAAATCTCTCAATAAAGCACTTCTGATCATTAGATTTCATGAAGCGTTATCTGAGGGGTAAATCCCATTCTTCCCATTTGGGTGATAAGGAAACCGAGACCACAGAACACCTCAGAGAAATCACTTGTATTAGTCACCTCAGAGCCAAATTACAAGAATTTGGCCTCTGAAGCCCCACTCCAGAGGGCAAAGTTTGATCTAACTAATCAAATATTACCCATAAAACAAGCAAAGAAGCACATCTTCCAGTAGAAGCCCCCATCGCTCATCCCTCTATCACCATCACTGCTGCT
Organism: Steatornis caripensis; assembly: GCA_013398225.1. Classification (NCBI taxonomy): domain Eukaryota; kingdom Metazoa; phylum Chordata; class Aves; order Caprimulgiformes; family Steatornithidae; genus Steatornis; species Steatornis caripensis. The sequence goes on along the minus strand of VZSC01013940.1, from coordinate 165,605 downwards.
CAGCATTATAGAAGGAACAAACAGAAGCACATAATCTTACAGCTGGTCTATTGTCAAAATGACACATTAGCAGAAGGATTTACAGACACGTTAGCTTATGAAATAAAGGTTTGCACGTTCAGAAATGCAAATGTTTTCTCTGTACGGGAGCTACACACCACAAAGAAAGCTGCTCCCTGAAAGCTGTGCAGAACTCAGGAACGTAGTTAGGGTATCTGTGACTATTAAGGTTTGCTGGCAACAACAACAAAAAAAAATCAGAAACTACAGAGAATACACAGCTGCTAGTACGTACAGCCCAGAGTGACAGGCTGGTATAGCAGCTGCACTGAGGGCCTGAGCAACTCTTCAAAATAGCAGTAGAGCAGTGTCCTGAAAAAGGAGAACTGGACACATTTACTTGGCCTTTCTGCAAAAATCAACATTGCCTCTCAGAGGCAAATCCTTGCCCCAGTGAAGCCAGTAAGTGTTTTGCTAATGATGAAAATTGGGTCAGGATTTTAATTCAGATCTTACTTCCAAATTATTTCAAGAGAGGTTTGCTCTGTGAAAAGTTGAGTTGATTGAGGGGGGCAGATTTGCAGTTTTCTGTACCCACAGAACCAGCACAAAAGCTTTTCTTAAAATCACAGTGCTTCGATGTTATTTTTTTGGTAGCGTGGGTGCTATGTTGTTCTGGAACCACATGAAGCTGAAGATGACGCCCATTGTCTTTGGGAGAGTTTCATCATAAGCAAACTTCATGGAGTCTTCTAAAGGTATTTCTACAACTTCAATCAGCTCTCCTTCTTCAGGCTGGCCACCTCCTTCACCAGTTCTCATCTGGTCTGTTACTTCTGCATAAAATAATGTCTGCCTAGAACCTGTCACACCAACTCCAGACCTGGAAAAAAGCAGAGGGGAAACTTTGTTTTAGATAAATAGAAGACAGCTAGGAACTAGGAAAGGAAACCTGGGTCCTTAACTTGTATCACTAAGCAACATCAGAATCCATGTCCTTACTCTCTGCTAATGTAACTTAGAACGTATAAATGCAATTTAGTTAATACAGAAATTTTTTGCAACTTCAATCTTTAAGGTCCCTTCCAACCCAAACCATTCCACGATTCTATGATTTCATGCAGAAATACCAGCACTTTTGAATATGGTTGCCTAGGAAATGGACCTGTCTTCAAATATATTCTGCAATTTTGGAAAAATGTTAGTTTGGGAGAAAATTTTAAAAACAGTTTTTGAATTGGTGAACTGTTGCTCTACATGTAACTGAAGTCAACAGAAGTTTTTTTCAACTGACCTCAGTGAGAGCTGGACTGGGCGATGACTCAGAGATTTACAAACAACAGAATGAAGCTCCTCAGTATATCTGTATGCTATCGTGCCACGTTTGTTTGCTTGTTTTTACACAAATATTTGGATTTTTTACTCTTAAGAAGATTATGTCCATTCACAGCTGGAGTCCTCTACTCATGGACTGGATAGGCACACAAACAGAAAGGCAGCCTGAGAGTCTTTCCTTATCCTTCCTGAACTTTAGCCTTGACCCAAATGGACCACTGCAAGCAGGCATGTATCTGCAGTAATTCAGTCTCCGTGATAAATTTGTTACAGTGGATTCAGTTGAGGATATTTTAGATTATGTAGTCTTTCTTCAGCTAGACCACCTGCTGTGTATTACACTTCTTATTTGTTAATCCTCTATTTCCTTAGGCCTATTTCATTTAGGTAATATTAAATAAGGGATAATTACATAATCCACTCATTTAGTCCTTGCAAAAAAATATTCACATCACAGCTTCTTCATTTCACATGATTACAAGCGACTTTTCACATTGAATCTGGATCCAAAGTTCACTGAAACTATGAATGAGGCATTAGGCCAAGCTGAAAAATTAGCTTTCATATTATTATACATACAGAGGATTCTAAGATCTGTAGCGGCATTATGATCTTAGTGTGTATGTCAATACTTACCCAACCATTAGTCAACTAAATCTTTCAGTTAATCCAGCACAAATCATATCCCACAGCAGGAATTAATCATTTGTCTCTCAATTTTCCAAGAACACTGGCAATTATTTTGTTTAGAGAATTAAGAGTGACTACTGAAGTTGGTTTCTTACATAAATATACACTTTTTTGAAAAACACAGAGTAGGGAGTGAACCAGAAAAATCTTCTCCTAAAATTACTTTTCATACATTCTGTGATTTGGACAAGATGTTTCACCCCTCCAGGACCATTCCTGTGTATCTAAGAAGAGAAACTTAACTATCTTCAGCACTTCCAGGAACTTTCAAGGCTGCTATGGGATTTCTTTCACTCTGGGCTCGACACTTAATGTCAGTGTCAGTAGTGGGGTTTTTTGATAAACGTTTTAACCAACAACATGTGACCTACTAGGATGCAGCAAGAGTCCAGACTAACAGTCTGCCCTCCCTCTTCCACCCTTACCAAAGTACATGACCTCCTTCCTCAGTCAATCCGATTTAACATTTACTTTCCCTAAGGACCCCTTTTCTGCCGCCACTGTCCTTGGTGTTTGTACGCTATTCTGATGACCGTCAGAGATGGTTTGCCAATAGAAGAGCCACGCAGGGCTGACAATCATCCACAGACTGTCCGTGCCACTGGCACCAGATCAAATGCCTTCTCAGGGCTCCCCGCGCCACACTCCCTTCTCCCTTCTCTGACACGAAGCTGCCTGGAAGAGCAATGCCGCTCACCGGCCATGCTGCCACTCACGTCACCTCAACTGCGGATCCAGCCAGCACACAGCACAACACAAACGCAGCCTTTGAAAGCAGCAAGAGCTGCACGCTGGGCCCACCACGCTGGCTTAATCGTTCTGATGTCGTTATAAAAGTAAGGTCGATTCATTTTTCACCAAGTTGCTATCAGCAACCGGCTCGCAAAAGTTGGAATGACGTTTTTTATACTCATGTGCTATCAGTGCCCTTTTTGCTGCAAGGATGACTGCACGCTTTACTAGACTCCCTTTGTGTTAAAACACAATATATTTTTCTTGGTATGATCAAGCAATAATATATAATGCTGAAAAGCAACACTGGAAATGAAATACTGATTAAGAGCAGACACATCTATTTCACGACCCACCACACCCAGCTATTTAAGCTGTAGTCATTCCATGAACAGTCTCTCTCCCAGCTCAGTCACCTCGGTATCTGTCACTGACCGCCAACGCGTGTGCTACCCACTCCTCGCTGTCCTTGCTATGTCCACTGCAAGGAGCCTCACTGAGAGAACATATTTGTGACTGAATAGTACATTGTTTGCTCATTTTTTGTTCCTTCTTTTCCTTCTTCTCGTCTTGTGTAAGGAGGTAGAAAGGATTTTCAATTTTTTTTAACCAACTAGAGAACGAGATCTGTTTGCCTCGCTATATAGCAATTACTTGTTCTTCACTTGTTTCTGCAAGAATTGCACTTCTAGTGATTAAATAAATATAGGAAGCCTGAGGTTCAGAGATCATTTTTTGGTAACTGATAATAAGAATAAAAAACATACGTATGTTCATTTATACTGGAAATTTTGCAAGACAAAGAATGCAGCTTGCTAGTCTCCACAAGTGCTATGAAAAACCACAGGACTACACATAATATACTTCTGTTATTTCTGATGAGTGTCAAGCCTGAGTTTCATCTGGGGTACCCCACCTGGAGAATGAAAATACTCTTACATTGAGTATATCCACGTCCATCTGACATTATGTAAAGGTTATAAACAAAACCACAGAGACTATATTTAAGAAGCCCTTCTATAAGAACACTCTGGCTTGATTATTTACAGCATCACCTCCTTCTATACCCCCTGAGACCATTTACTTATGAAATAACTGCAGCTGTGAAGATCAGAGGCATTCACTTTCCACACATCTTTTCTTTAAAGTAAAGGAAAACTGCCTCCTGAGGTGCCACACCGTAAGATTCAGTTTCTTGCCACTATAGCTCAAGTAGCATGGAGTCATTTTGATATGCCATAAATTCATTGTATTTACTCATATGATACTTCTATTAAAGCAGTGTTTCTTTTCTTAGGAACTAAAGATGTCAAAACTGGCTACAACGCTGAATATATTTTCAAAGAGGAAAGCGTTGGACATCAATGCCTTTCCTTTGTTATATGCCCAAAGTTATGGCATTTCTTCACGTACACTGGCCTATCACTTGCCACAGAAACCAATGAAAAATTTGCAACAGTACATATTCAAGGAAGGACATACCCACATGTTCATTCTTTCTTATGTGGTTACCTACCTTATCTTTCTCTGATGCAACTTTGTCATGATTTATTAATTAAAAACTAATAAAAATGTTGAGATGAACTATAAATAAAATCGAAGAGTGCTGCTATTAATACTCATGGTATTCTATTCTACTCTTCCCCTACAAAAACCCCACCAAATTTAATGTTTCTAAGACTAAATAGAATCCCCTCACTATTTAGATGGGTGACTTTGGAGATTATTGCATGACATTACTTATGTACCTATTCACAGCTTTTATTGTCTAACTACATGTCTATTTGAATGGTTTGAGAAAGAGGTTGAAAGATACAGGAATATACTTTAATTCATAAAAAAGGCATACTCCTTACCTTTTTTATCAGGTATTTCTTTCTCTAATTGCTCTGGCTTACTCTGCCAATTGATCATTTTTGCACGGATCCATGCAGAATGCCCTTTACCAAATCAAATATTCTCCAATATCGCCTACTGCTGCCTTTCACAACATTTCCACAACCTTAGACATTAACATATCCCGCCTGTCCTTAGAAAATTGCCCCAAAATCAATGCTACTGACATTTTATTTTCCTTAGTACCTTTGGTTTTTATAGAAATCAAAAGTCAGCAGGTTTGTTGCTTTGAAGCCGTTCTAAGCCTGCATCTGGATCAAGTAATACAGTGTTTTAACACTTGGAAAATGTGTATACATTTCAGTGATTTTGGGTACTTGGGGCCGGGGGAGGAAGAGGGGAGTGAAGGAGAGGGTGGGTCTGACTGGTAAAGAGACTACAGGCTGCTATTATGTTCTCAGTGTGCTTTCAGGTTTATCTGTCACTAGGAACTTCCTATGCCTTTGCACACTTGCACTTTCTGAGTATGTTGTTTCAGGAATTTTGATGTGCCTTTACTCGTGGTTACATTCCTTTTCTGCTACCTTCTTCCTCTATCCTGAGTCTGTCACATATGCTTTTCCTTGCCCTAGCATTTCACATTATGAATAAAATGCTTTTGCCATGGTCTGAAATGAGTCACCTATTAACAGATTACAGCTATATTCATTAGCTTTGCATCTGTGGAAATCACAGGGGTCAGCACACCCGAACTGCAAGTGATGAGTTTCACCCTGGGAAAACCACCCTCCTGATCAAGGTGTCTCCCCTTCCCAGTACAAGAGAGGCTTGGTTTGGGGGAGAGCAAGCAGGGTCTGAACTCACAGCACCAGCCCACAGTGAGACTTCAGGCTTCAGTCTCACTCCACAGGTTCAGTATCATGTTGCCCAGACCAGGCACGTCATGGCTCATACTGACCCAGACCTACTAAGCCTGGCTTGACCTAGCTGTTTGTTCCAGATGTATTTTGATGTGTCTGTACGGTGCTTGACTCTTATTTACCACTGTGGGACAAATGTAAACGATCTATACAAAACACAGCTCTGTTTTCCTCATCTCTTTATCATGAGGATCTGTTTCCTATGAGCAGTTTATCGTTGTTTCAGTTAACAGCTACATGGCTGACAAATACTCTTCATCAAACCATTAGGGTTTAAGTTCACAAACCCTGTAACTTCAACAGAGAGAGAATTTAAAAACCAAAAGTCTATTAGCACTAAACTTTTTAGCATTGCTTCAGAGACAATTAGAAACCTCCATTACCTTTGACAACAGCAAGTCTAAGAATGTAAGCATGTCAAAGCAAGGATACCAAAGTGGTATGGTTTTCATCACAACAGTAACTTAAATGTAAGTTTAACACATCTAAACAAGATTGTATGCTGCAATCCCATATTTCACTTTAAATAAAACACTCAAACACTGTGATTAAATCGTGCTACGGCTTTCAAAGCTGTGGGCAACACACTTGCAGGCAACAGCACGGTAGAGAAGCGGTTTCTGCAGAATGACTGCAAAGTGCTTCTCCTCACCTCCCGCCCAGGGGTGGGACTGGCTGGCAGAAGGAGCCTGTAACTGGAGTATTTTCTATCTATTTCCTTCTTAGACCAGCGAAAACACAAGAGACAGTCTGTCAAGCCAAACTCTTTTGAAACACAGCAATAGTAGCTATCACAAAGCCTTTGTTTAGCTTTTCTCTTCTATTAAATGCATGAGGAAATAGGTAGCACATGAAAAACAGCTTACAAAATGTGACTTTTCACTTGTCATATCTAAGTTCCTAAGCATAAAGATACATTATGTACATATTTTTTATCACAAGAGGGTAAGAGTACCTCACTGCTTTAAAAAAAAAAAAAAAGCATCTTAGTGCTAAAAGCCACAAGTGAGACTGAGCCCACATTGCATGTTTGCCTACACTCAGTGAGTTTCTTCTTCAAACTGAGGTGTGCGTGTGCACACGTGTGCATGTACGCACACATGCACATTTGTAAGCAGCGTCAAAATTCAAAGCATGTACTAATGATTAGCTTTGCCTTCTTCTCACGTCTGCGTGCTCACCTATGCCAACCAATTATTACATTCACAATCATTACATTCATAAATATTACATTTTTAATTTGAAGGAACATGTATGAGAAAATAAACAATATCTTAGACTCCACTCCCCTGCTGCAACGTGAGGAACAAATAAATTGACTTATCATTGTGAAGACTTACTAGTTTAACTCAGATTTCTGACAGCAATTAAAAGCTACATTTCTCATAGTTTCTCAATGTTTAACAAATATAAAAGCTATGAAACAATCAACACTTACCTGTTCCTGTCAGCATAAAAATACATTTTTTGATTTTCATCTAACATATTTAATGTGAAAAATCCTAAATGCAATATATCTTTTTATAAGATGCAAGCCATTTGGATGCAGAATTTGGGTATATAGCGAATACATAATTCATGTTTAGAAATACATGTGACACAAATCTCTTGTTATTTATGCTGAAATCAAGATCTATTTAGGTATGCAACATGTAAACTGACGAACAGTGACATGCAGCTCCTATTGTCACTTCTTAGGACCTTTGTACAGTTCTGACATTATAAGCAGCAGGTGCAGGAAAAAAAGCAGAGAAGTAATTAACATAAAATTATATTACATTATGCCATCACCCAACAGGTGTACTAGCAGGTGATCTTTCTAATTATAATGCACTCCAACATTTTCAAGGCTATTATTCTTTCTACATAATAAGCCGTGAATACAAACCATTTTTACCTCATTGCACAGGGGCTAATAGCCATAGCACAGTAATTGGAACATCCAATATTAATTCTATGAATACTCTCCTTTGTTGTATACTTTTGGAAAAAAATCAAATGCAGGAAGATTAAAGTAAGTACCTATGTTAATACAGTTAGGCCCTTAAACTAGTCCATCTGATTTTTTTGCAGCAAGGCTAAGAATCTGCAGCTCCTATTGTATCTAATTCATAGCCAAGAGTTTATTACAACCTCTGGGAGAACATACAGATGAAATGAAGGGAAAAGAAAGTAGAACCAGAAGCTCTGGTTCAAGTTTATCCTGAAGCTCTGAGGTGTTATTTAAGTCCAAATAATTTTATAAATATTCTTCAAGAAGACCAAAACATTTGAAGAACTAAAAGAAAATACTGTAAGTTGCAATGGCAATAATAACATCTTTAACACCAACATATTTCCCTGCCTCTGCCTTGTAAAGAAACGAGTCGCAAGGCAGATAGCTGGAAATACTTCAACCTAAGAAACCAACTTGCAGCTAAATTTCACATGGGATTCAAACTGAAAACTGCTGGGATACCATGACAGACAGAAAATTTTTTTTATCCAATATATGAGTAAGTCTAAAGTCGTTCACTTACGAGATTTTGCATTTAGGGGAAAAACAGCCTGGAGGGAACCTCACAGATTTGGTTTAGAGCTTTTGAAAATGAACAATTTAACTGACAATCATTTTCATGAAGCCTCAGTTTACCATTCTACTACCATAGTATTAGCTTTATTTTATTATTGATCTAAATGGTTCCCTTACACTCATCACATCTACCATCTATGCCATTTTTGACTGCAGCTGTACGTATAGTTGACAAGAACTCAACACACCAGTAAGCATCAAAACTTTCAGGAAGCCTCCAAAAGTGGATTAGCTGCTGCCAGAATAGAAAACAAACTTTTTCTAACACCAAAATGAGGTTACTTATTGTACATCAAGCACAAAAGTAGCAATTTGTGTAGTCATGATGAGAAGAGGAAACTCGCCACACAGGCTGCAAACAATACAGAACAATTCCTGATTTCAGAGTGACTCTTGCCTCCATCTACACAGCAAAATGAACCATTTGCATTTAAATTCACCTTCTGGATGGCATTTTTCTATAATAGGAACAGATATTTCTAATTCTTTGAAGTGTGATTCCTCTGACCTCTTCCAATCAAGTCCCTCTTAATATGTTTGTCTTTCTCATTGTCTGCCCTCAATCCAGTCTCCTTCATTCACCCACGCCATACTGTCCTCCTGTTGCTGGAACAACTTGTTCCTAAGACTCTTGCTCAAGCAGTGTAAATTCCCCAACCCCTGGCTTCTTTCCTGATTTCTCATTGACTCCACAGCTACTCTGTGGATCATTCAAGGTAATTAAGTCTGAGATCTACTTAATTCAGTGCCTGATTCTATCTGATGAGTATAACGTCACAGGAGCTTTGACAGAGCTTAAGAATGGGGTGCAACGGCTTATTTGTATGTGCTTTTGAAATTTCTGCAGTAGTATCATAGGTAACCTTTTCTGGTTAGCTGAGAAACATAAAAATTCCCAAAACCACTGCTGCAGGCCCTAGTAACAATAAATGAGGAAAAAAAAAAGGCAAAAAAGCTATCTTCAGATTACCTCCAATCTTTACTGCACCCACTGCTTGAGAACAAAGTTCTGCTCAAACACAGTCTAAATACTTTCCTCATTTTGTTCAAGAGAATCCTTCCCTTCTCCACCACCATGAACGTACTTCCCTTGAGTTCATTTAGTTCTCGGTCCATGTTTTTTCTCCGCGTTCTTCCTTAATTGCTTCTCCCCTCCTTCCTACTTTAGGATCTTCTATTCCATTCTTCCCCTGCTTTAAGGTCTTTCTACACATTGTCCATGACCTCCCCTTCTCAACCAGTTAGCCACAAAACTGCATCGACCTCCGTAGCCAAAACCATTTCTGCCTTTACGTTTGATGTGTTTTCTGCTTTCCACGTCCTTCTGTCAGGTCTAGTTCAAGTCCTGCTTTTATTCCAGTCAGACAGTTTCCTTCTCATGACCACGATTCCAGAAAGGGGTGTCAGTAGGACTACAAGACAACTCTTTGCTTTCAGACCAAAGAGTGTGATGACACAGAAACCCTTGTTTGTACAAAAGCCTTTTCACTGTGCACACAACTCTGAGTTTTTATGTACAAAAATCTACTAGACTTAACTCAGTAATTATTAATTATAGTTATCTAAATATTTTAATGCAGTTTTATTTGCATCAAGAAAGGAACAACAGCTAACAGATTTGTCAGGAATATATCAAGTGCAGTCAAACAAATACCAGCTGTAACAGGATAACAGATCTTGTGGACTGGGCAGCAACATAAACAATATAACTTCAGTTCATCAAGGCTTTGAATGCTAACTTGACAGTTTAATTAAGAAGTCAGGAGATCATGATATCTTCTATCTATGATATCATATTAGGAGATTAGAAATCGAAGAAGCTGTGAAATAGGTGAAAAACTAGTATGAAAATGGTACTCATGGAATGGATATCACTGTCAATTTGGAAACACAAACTAAATAGGATTCCACTGGGGACCATCCTCTGTTCAATAATTCACTATTTCATTTTAGGAGTTGTATGTTGAAAGACAGACTGCAGGTAGCAAAGCTGAGACAGATTATTTGTAAAACGCTAGAGATGAATATTAGAATTCAAAATCATCCCAATGACTTGGAGAAATGATGTGAAAAAAATAGGGTGCAATTCAGTAAAGACAAGTTCAAGGCTCTGTGTTCAGGCAGCAATAACGAACAGCACAAATACAGACAGAAGGGCAATGACAGTGCAGTACAGCTGCAGAAAATTGTTTTGACATAGGGGAGGCGTTGTGGACCATAAGTCAACAACATAATGCCACTCAAAAAAGGCAAACATCAAACTACAACATTTAAACACAATAATCTGTAAAACTAGGGAAATAATGCTTCCACTCTACCTGACACAGGTAAAGCCCCCACTAAAATACTACGCTCCACTTTGGGCACTATGTTTTCAAGAGACCTGCAGACCAGACGAAGAGAAGGCAGAGGACAGGAGAATGAATGATCGGACAGCTAGAAAACATGGTCTAAAGAGAAAGCTAAATCAACTAAGATAGTTTTGCATAGGCTAAAATAAAGCGGAGACATAGTCAAATGAATACACGGAGGGTGCAGAAGTACTTCACGTCCACTGGGAAGAGAGCAGGAAGTCACAGGCTTGAAGTGAAGAAATAGAAGTCTAGGGTTGACATGAGGAAAATCTTGCTCATGGTATGAATAGTTACGACACTTTAGACAGACAGCTCGGAGCGGCTATGAAATGATCAGAGTTTAGAGAAAGCACAGATGCCCATTTGTCAGAAGTGATTTAAATCCAGCTGAGCCTGATCTTTGGAAAAGGAGCAGTCTCGGCTAGATCCTCCCAAAATTCCTTCCAATTCTGTTTTCTAAGGCTTCTCTCTGATTTGATGCACTGGATCAATAAAAAATATAGAGCAACTATTGCATGGATCACTGGGATGACAGATAACAGAAGTGCATGATGTACTGTAATTATTAACGGGATGCATATACATTCATGTAATGGTTTATGTCAATGCTTTGTGTTGTCAGTCATAGCATGAAATGGCATAAACCATTTAGAAAAACCTGTTACACTTCGAAAAAGCACCGAAATTCTTATATGTAAGACAGCCATTGCAGAAAAAACGTCCTGAGCAGATGGGAACAAATTACTGCCTGTCTTTGCATCAAATTCTCAAGGATGTGACAGATATGCCAGTCTTTGGCTGAAGAAGAACAGAACACTCCCAATAGGAAGACCATAACATTTAGAATAAAATTCTAATACAGAACACAGGAAGTCCAACAAAATAAACTGTAAAATACCATCTTTGACGCTTCAACTTCTCCTGTTAATCTAAAAAAGTGAATACTATATAGGCCCTTCTGACTTCAGCATGGATCTCCATGGGCAGAAAGCTGTGCCCACATGGACAAAGCAGGATTGGGGGATTAACATACTAAGTGCCCTTTGCATGGGTCTCAACAGAGAGAACTCCAATTGTGTACTCTCTGCACAAGTGAGTGCAATTAAAAGAAAAGAAAAAGCAACTGAAAGAACAACCACCTGTAAGATACAAAGACATTTATCAACGAAAAAACAAATGGTGTTTTAGCCAGATGTAAATCGTTAACATTTGAGTCAAACTTCTACACTGAAGCTACAAACTTCTACAGCTACAGAAATTATATTCTATTCTTTCTTATTTTGTGTTTATATACACGTAATACGTACATATACATATGCATGTATATGCATGCTGTGGCCTGTCAGTGTCACCCAACCTATGAAATTCCATAGACAGATTTTGCTCATAAATCTAGCAGGCACTTTTTCTTTCAGTAGAACAAACCCTTAATCTAGTTTCAAGGAGTTGTATAAAACAGCTCCTGTGATTCACCCCCTCCCCTCAACAGAAGCACTGCTTGTTAATCCAGCAGGAAATAACATTTGCCAGGATTGACAGCTGTGGATTTGTATTCAATTCCCAAATTAAAAACCAATGACAGAGCCTAGTTCAATGGAGATGTCAAGCAAAACAAAAAAAGTAAAACCCCTGCCTTCTCTGTAAAATACAAACATACATACATTTTGGATAACAATAGTAAAAGCTGGGGAGGAGATATAATAGGATTAAAGCTGTGCACAGTTTCTGCTGAGGGTTTTTTTTGTTTTTCTTTTTCTCCTCCAACAACTATTTTTCCTCTTACATATTAAGTTTTCCTCTTAGTCACAACATATGTTTTAAAACATGTTAAAATCTACTTCAATAACTATTTAAAACACTGCCAAAAATATAATGTAAAAATTTTCACAGTAAAATCAGAAATATCTTCATATATAGTATTAATTACTGTCCAATCCAAAGATGCCTTAATTACAGCTCAAATATCATCTAATATCTAGATCTAATGGTACAAGTTCTCATGCTTCTACAAATCTGTGTTAATGGAACATCAGAGTCTATCTCGGGCAGCTTTTATCAATCAGAGTCACAAAGATCAAAGACAGAAAATGCCAGACACAGTAAAGATGAACTGTTTTCTAGCACTGTAACAAACTTCTCTTAAGAGCCCCATACAACTTTTCCCAGCTGTAATAGTTTTTGGAATAAATCACAATAGTATCACTCTTACTTGGAATTCAATCACATAATTATGAGTTTATAATTCCTTAAGTATTAGTCAATACTCCTCTCACTTGCAGAAAATGACACCTTTCACATGCTTTCAGATGTCCATGTTCCTCTAACACACTGCTTAAACCAGGGAACAGGGAACATTAATGTACATACAAGCCACTTCAGAAATCTGTGAAACAACAAAATGCAATGTTTTACCTTACTGCTATTTACCTGTAAGAAGTGATCCTCCTTAGGTCCGTAATGGGAACACGATAGCCACACTCTTCTAAGACTTCCCCACATGCAATTTCTTCTAAAGAAAGGTCTGGTTTGTCTACGATGCCAGCACAGAGTTCGTAAGTCACTCCGACCACAGCAGGTAATGGATCCTCTAGACGAGAGAAGCTCTCCTTGTCCTGATTCTGAAAGACTTGAGGATGATGCTTTTCTACTTCACACATGTAAACGGCTTTAAAAAAACCCCAACAAACAAAAGAAAAAAAAACAAGAGGGGGGGTGGGATTTTTTTTTTAGTTTATTCATATTAAATAGAAAAAGAGATGGTACACACAGATTTTGCCTGGGTATTTACAACCATCAGAGCACTTGAGAGTACCAGGGAATTCAGTTGTGTTCACTATTAAAATTATGACACACTAAAATAGGAATTTTAGAGAATAAAAGCTCTCTTGCCGTTTCTATAAAATTATTCTTTAAACTCTCTTTGTGCTTACATCATTTGGAATGAGTCCATGCACACCTTAAAATAAAAAACCCCAAACCACACATACACACACACACACACACACACACACACACACACACACACATATATATATGGAAGCTAGTTCATCCAAGAAATCCCAACAGCTCTAAACAGCTTCCATTTGTTGGGCAATGCGGATATCAGGATTTAATTTAAACTACGCAGTTATCTTGCAGTAAAGTTGGGTTGTACATTATGTGCCATGTGCACAATGATGAGTCTTTCAGCCTGTCAACTCAGCTGTTATTTAGAAAGGGTATGAAAAGTATATATGTTTGTTTGAAAAAAAAAAATCTTCTTTTGAACATATAGTTCCTTGCACAGATTCCTGTGTGGAGTCTGAAAAAGACTTCTTGAATTAATCTACAAACAGCTGCCACTGTAATGCACTCCTAAAGAAAGCGCAAATGCCAGATTTTAGCCCTTATTTAAGCAAAACCTCTCACTGATGTCAACAGAAATTTTGCCTGAGTGAGAACTGCAGGGCTGGACGTTAATATGAAGAATCACTCCTGACGATTTCAGTCACTGTAACTTTACCTTACAGGTATAATCCCACCTTGTTCTTCAAAATTTCCTCATGTCTGTCACTTTCTTTTCATGAAAGGTTACCATGCACATGTTCTAAAACATCCTGAATAAAACTATTTTAAAATTTGAAATTATTTTTATTCCATTAAGATATTTTACGTATGTATTTCATATACACATAACAGTTTTCAAATGAGCTTATCTTTCATTTCCCATTCTAACTCTTGCAGAAATGGTATATAAAAAAGCTCAAGTTTAATGGACAACTTTTTGTTCTTCCAGTTACTGGACTTATTTTTTTATATATATATATATTTATTAAAACTGTGATTAAAACAAGGTCCCTAAAGAAATGTTGTCACATAAAAGCAAAGTACGACAGTGACTTCTCAAGCACTTGGTCTCTGGGGAAGAGCCTATACCCCAGGAGGTTGTGCCTAGGCTCCTTCTATAACTCTTCTTGCCTCAGAAGCGTAGCATAGCAAAATCAGCACCTGGAAGGGAGATGTTTAGATCAGCCTAAAAAGAAAGACAAAGCGGAGAAGTTTGCCCCAAAATTAATCTCTCTCCAGAACTCAAAACTTTCAAAGCTGTTTGCAGTAGGTACATCTAGCCCTTTGAGATTCAAACATTTAAGGAAAGGAGCTTCCATTTCTTAGTTGAAAAACATGACTAAAGCTCAGTTTTCTTTTTAAAATGCCGCAAGAAGGCGGCAAAAAAAATATTCCATGCAGAGTCTGAAGGACAGATCCTTGAAGGTTGTCTATTGTCATTATTCCAACCTCTTCAAAAAGCTACAACAATTATCATAAATGACAACTACCTCCAGGATCTCTCTGACATGAGCCAAATATTCTTAAGATTGTGTTGTTTTTTCAGTATTGACTTATCCATATCAGGAAACACAAAAAGGAACAACACATGCATCCCAGTAAAGGACTTGAGCACCAAACCAGGATGCAAGTGTGGGTACAGAAACACGAAACTGTGATTAAAGTAACTCTCTGTTAAAAGGGTTTGAATCCCTGAAACCCATCCTGGCATTTCAGCAGGCACCTGACATTCTCCACGTAGATCAAAACCTGCATTCCCAAAAGGACCCAATCCATCAGTCCTCTTCAGAGCAAAGCCAACACTCAAAGCACACTAACAGCTTCTCTCTGCAGATAAGGAAGAAAGTAAGTGGTACCAGCCACTTCTGTAAGAGTCCAAAAATTAGAGCAATCACCAAGGAATCACAGTATGAATTCATTATCAGCAGGCTCAGAAAGGTTCAAACTCAATTCATCTCTCACAGATAAGCAAAGCCTATAAAACCAACCTGCCTGCTAGTATCAGGGAACAGAACAGTTCCCCACACCTCTCCTGAAGGTGCAAAATTAACTGCACGAGTGATGTCCCAGGTGAAATAAAGTACTGGATAGAAAGGCGGACTGTGGCTTATTGGCTAGGGCACAACTCTTCAAAGGGAAACCTGTCGCTCCTCTTCTTCTTCATCACAGGTTGTCATCTTACTGCAAATGACCTCACAAAGAGCTCAGAGAGCAGAAACTAGAAACAAGAACTCAGCTCCCAGCACAATCACCCACCCACATGTTCCTGTGTCTGACTACTCTCTTGTCTTCCGACAGCTTATGCTACTTTGGTCAGAAACTGCCACTTCATCATCACCGGGCAGTCTCCTCCATCATCAGATGGACACATGCAATGAGCAGCAGCACAGTGAGTACTCAACCATCTAGTGCTCATTAAAATTCTTGACTAATTACCCTGGAGTCACTCAGCTGCAAGAAGTCTCAGAGTGGAAACTCCAGTACAATTGATGTACTTGTCTTCCTTCCTCCAAAGCTGAGACAAAGGATAGACGGGTCAACCAAACTCATCAAATAAGATCATAATTGTTATTCAAAGCAGCCTTATAAGATGAGTCATATACAGGGACTTGTTTGCAATCCCTAAAGAGAAGAAAACAGTACAGACTGAGTGGTTAGTGGGGTTTAGCTGCCTGGGGAACGTGACAGTTTTTCTTTAAACTTCTGATTTCTCCTTGATTGCACCGGTGTTTTGTACCTCCTGAAACAGAACAGGGCTTATGATTCAGGTAGCTTATAGTGTTTAAGTCAATACAAAAATAAACACCGCAATCCATTGAAAGATCATTATACTTACAGTGACAAAAACAGGGCTCATGTTCATAGGCACTAACCCTAGCCTTTCCCAGGAACATATTATTTCACAATATCTGAAAACGCGTGGTCAATTGACTGCTAAAACGAGCATTGCTCAAGACCTTGGCCAATCAGTCACATGTGAGAAACTAATATGGAAGCTACTGAGATACAATGTAACTTTTTCCTCTCTGCTCCTTCCAAATGATTCATTCAAGATGATCTAAGTCCACAGTACACTGGAAAATACGGTCCTGCCTGCCTTGCCCTGGTTGTGTGCTCCTGCCACCCTTCAAGCCAGCATGAACTCTACCAGGCCAGTCAGATAAACAGTCTAATCCTCGAAATTATCTATTTGCAGCCATATAAGACCTCTGGTGTGGCCGCATACGGCTGGTGCTGCCAAGGGGAATGGAGTGAGAATGCACATACAGGGAGGGATGACTGCCTTAATAAGCAGCACAGACTTCTATGGGAAAACCTGATCATGACACCGTGCCCCAAGGAAAGGCAAGCACATATGTCAACCAGCGCACGTGCAGGGGACGTGCCTGGTGAGCGAGCAGCAGCTGTTTGCTCACAAGCAAAGAGCTATCGCCTTCCTGGTGGGACCCTGATAGGCCCTGGCAATGAGAAAAGCCTCAGCCTTAATTTTTGTTTGTGGAACAGGCACCGAGACAGACAATAACCATAGCATGGAAATATAATTATAGTGACGTGAGTAACATCAGGGCATGGTTGTCATCACTGAAGTGCTATGGAGTGTCTGACTGACCACTGTCCTGAGGCCAGGTTGCTGAGCAGCTTCAGCCTCTGGAACAGTTTAACTGCAAGAACAGTCCAGTCTTCTGAGGCAACCTGACACTTGCATGGGGATGATGTAATGAACATGTCGCTGTTGAGTACACACACACACACACACACACATATATATATATACATGTGCACATACATGAAGGCTGCTGCCTAAGATTGCCTCAAAGAGAGAAATACATATATGAGCCATTTTATTCTGCTGGCAAATAAAAGACATTGGATTATTGATAAACAAACACTGTCTCTTTATAGTAGTCAATATAGTGCTACACGAGAAGTATGTGCTGTCAGATTAGCAGTGCTGCACACCACTGAAGAGCCTGTCAATCACTGTCAGTAAGAAAGGACAGCATGACATCCTTGAAAGTTTCCTATAAAGTCTACCAGGAACAGTCTTGAAATGGTCTCTTAGCAACAGTCAGTGAAATATCTTGTGATTTGTTTTAATTAACATGCAGAGAATATGCATTTAAATTTTAACTTCCAAAAAGTAAATATCGCTTAGAATTAAAATAACTGATACAAAAACTCAGGGGAAAAACCCCACATGTTAACCTAAATTCATAATAATAACTGGTAAAATGAAGCTGTCCACTTATTCATGAAAAGGCATACAGTCCTAAATTTCCCTCATTTTAAATTCCCAAGTACACAAAGCACAATAACACATTAAAAAAGGAATATTTAAGACAAAAAAAGGGGAATATTGTGCTTCTGCACACAAGCTGCCTACTAAATACTAGATAGGTCAAGAAGGAACTTCAAATAAAAGCAATCTATTGCATGATCATTGTAGAGCTGTTTGGAATTTCATCCAAAAGAGGACAAGGACTAGCCCAAAAGCAGAATGCAAGGCTACCTTGATAATTCGTTTCATCTGTAACAGAAATTTCCCTAGTTAGAAATTCTGACCAGCTGAAAAGGGTGGACCATCATACAAAGAAACAGAATACAGAACAAAGATTTTATCACACAGATTCATCGACTTTTAACTGCTAAACCCTTAAAAGCTTGCTTCACTAGAGAGCAAAAGTAAATCTAAAAAAAGAGGATTACCTGGGCGGAACTGCTTCACCACAACAAAGCACTGCCGAGAAGTATTAAAGATCAGGACTGACACACTGAGGAGGAAGATAAAAAACAAAAGATGAATGCTTTATGAAGGATTAATGCAGGACTACTAAACTCACGTCTTGTGAATTTAATTTTAACTACATAAATACATAGAAGATTTATCACTGTCTCTTGCCATGTAGACGAAGTAAGCCAATAATCAATTCCTTCTCCCCAACAGAAAAAAAAAGAGTCCATGTCTAGCAACATTGCTACTAGACAGTAATAACAAGAAAAAATCCTTAAAAATAAAAACATTGTTCTCCCTTATATCAGTCCCAGATTAGGACAGTCTAACACTTAGGCACAGTCTAGTCTTCTTCAGAGCCGGAGACTTTTATAAGTATAAGCCCAGGGCATCTCCTATCTGTGGCTACTCGCTGAGCTTGGGCCTTAAAACAGACACCATCCAAGTCCAATTTTGTACGGATTTAAACCAGAAGCACTTTTAACTATTACCACATTCAGTGGTTTAAACATCACATTTGAATCTGCCCCCCTCCCCGTCCTCTTTGGTTGTTTGAAATGTATGTCATAGGGAAACCTGGCAGGCTGAGTATTTGGAGATGCTCTAAAAGTGTGGAGTACTGATGTTCCCTGCTCTCATTTTCACTTAAATTACTCTCAGATTTTACTAATGAAAAAGCAGCAGACAAAAGTCTCTCTCCTTCGTTGGTAGCCTATTTAAACCTGCAAAAACAAGCATATATTTTGCTCATTACCATGGTAGCATTCTCTCATTTGTTATGCCTCACTGTATGCAACTAGAAAGTTAATTCATTATTTTATGAGTTCTACAATAGATTAGACTAACAATGGCATATTTGCAGAGTTGAGTCAAACTTTCAATTTTCCTTGTAGAAGAGCTGTATATTTATTTTCACCATTTTCAATAATGAAGTCCCAGGCTGCCAGAAAAACTGCTATTTGATGATTATTATAAATAATGTTAATGTTTATTATAATAATATATTAAAACCAAAACAGAAGGGAGAAGTCCAGATGTTAGCATTTATATTCATGGTTGCTATTCTCAAAGACCCATACTGCATATTGATGGCTTCCTGCCCCAGGAGATGTCATTTGCAGGCAATTTTAAAGCAAAGAGTTTTAGCCTTCAGAGATGGCACAGGGGTTCTTTTAGACCTAACACCAGAGTAACTGGGAATTACGGTGTAGGTTGCTAGAAGAGATGAAGTTAAACTACAGCCTACGATGTTTTTAAGTTTACTTAAGTATTATTCCTTTTTTTTTTAAACTTTGCATGACTATTCCTCTCCCCAAAGCAGTACTGTCTGAGGGTAGGCATTGCATAAATAAAACGGGAAAAGAAATTACTGCTACTGAACCTTTCTTTTTTGCCCATGGGTCTAAAGACGTGCATTGTCTGAAATTGGAGAGAGCAGCAGCCTAAAGATGAGGCTACAGAGAAGAGATTTCCTGAAGCATACGGTTGCCTTTTACCTTTCTTTACATCCAGCACCCCAGGCCCAATCTTTCGCTTGGCTTGTCTTCTTCAGCACGTCTCATTAAATAACTCATACCAACTCATTAAAAATGGCTCAGCTATTAGACATTATTTTTTCTTAAGAGTCAATCACTTCAGATTTTTATGGAACAGATGGGAAAATTAAAAACAATCTGTCAGAATTAAGGAACACGATCAAATTAAGCTGAAAAGGAGTAGCAGCAAGTTATTACAATTGTCTGCTTCTCGCACCATCTTGAGATGAGAGGGTACAGAAATGGCACGAATCTGCAGAACTTTCTATTTAATTACTTGTAATTTTCTGAGAGACTGACAAACAATTTTGAACATAAATTTACATTTTTTAACAAACCACAACACACAGTCCTAATATTTCCTGTCAGAGCCTGAGAGTCATGGAGGAGAAAGTTAAGAATTACACCTTCTTAGGAGGAGTGCGACATGACAAATGCCATTTGGTGTTTCTTATTCCACAAGAAACAATATAACATGAAATCTTTCCACGGGGTAGTAGGTTTATAACTTCTGAAAACCCATCTGAAGCTTCATTCAGGACTGTTATTTCAGCATTAATGAAAATTAGGGCAAGACAGTTGATCTAAGTGGAGGATCCCCCGAACCACTGCTTTCAATGGGTTTTCTTATTGCTGCAACAACCCAAATACATGGGTTCAGCTGTTTGGCCTGGCCTATGTGTTAGGGAAAGTATTTATCTTTTGGAATTTTGAATCATCTTACAAAGAATTCATTACAAAATTATTTCCAGATTACTATTTTTATAGATGATACAGGCTACCAAAAGGGGCTACTACAAATGTAAAGTTGCAAATGCATCTTTCAGTGGTATCATACGACAAGGTATTACAAGGGTATTTGATATTTCAAGGCAATTTCCTTTAAAATATTACAACTAATCCTATTTTAGAATATTATATATGGATCTAAAAGCTGTAAAGTGATCAATAAAGAGTAAACATATAAAATAAAAAAATAAAACATTCATAATGACTTCTGCGAACATGTCGACAAATAAAAGATACAGAAGACAAACACAGCCCAAGCTGTACATTATCAGAGAAAAATCACACAGAACCACTAGAAAAGAAAAAAAAAAAAACCAACCCAGCCAAAAAGGCTGGAATCCTAGATAAGAATTTAATCTGAAATGGACATCAAAGGTCCTAACCTAGCAACAGGCTTCATGTACCCGTGGCCCAAAGAGGAGCACAAGATCACTTTTTTGTTATTTTTTACAAAAGAAAAGACTACTCAGATGTAAAAGGATCACGACTGAATCAAAACTTGCCTCCATACCTTAAAACCAAGCTGTAACACATCTGCACAAATGAAATGCTGTCTCAGCTTAGATCTGCCAACCTTTTCATTTTGGGTGGCAGATTATTACTTTTTACCATGTTCCACAGTTGTACATCTTTGCTGGTTATTCCTCCAGCAGCTGACCCTCAGGGAAATCGCTGGCACAAAAGGAGAGATCATCAACCAAACGCAATGCCACTGAGCCACAGCCCTGCACCCGGGACTCACTGGGCCCAACTGTGGCATGCAGGTACCACGTTCGGTACCTGCCACTGCCAGTGGGCGTGCCACCTCTGTAGGCAAGAGGTGGCTGAGAAGAAAGCTCTTCAAAACGTCCTCTGTGTCATTCAGGAGCTATAATTTGCTTCTGTAAGACACAGATCACCTCGGACCAATGCAGGAGACTTGGCTCTTCCACACTGCATCTGTCAGTGGCTGCTTTAGGGACTACAGCTGGACAGAAAGACAACATATTCAGAGATGACACAGGTTTGTACAGTGTCTTCCAGGGCTGATGAAGACCACAGGCCTGCTCACCTTCAGCCCAATCCCTCCTCAGCTTTCTCCTGCAGTAGATCCTGCTCACTTTATAAAGACAATAAATCACTACTCCAATTACAGGAGACATTTTCCCAGTAAACAGGTTACTGGGCAATAATGTAGGGTACTGTTCTTTCTATAAATATAAGAACAATTAGAGTAGCCTTAAAATATAGATAGCTACCTAAAATGTCAGCAAGACGTATCTACACAGACCAGCTAACCTGTACGCGAGCTTTTATTGTACTCAACTTCACAGTTAAAGTGTGCCTGGTCTTGGTATCTAACACAGTGTTTTCTTAAAGGGATTCCAACTACTCAGTCAAAGATCTCATGTAGCATTTAACCATTTAAACTTCAAAGAAAACCCTGACTGAAACAGGTTAGTATCAGGATTGTTTCATAGATATTTGGCTTCCCTAAAATGTCTAAGTTAATGTGCAGAAATTACATACAGCTGACCCATTGACATCTGCAACCCAGGATGTGAGAATCTTAGTTCCTCCACCTTCAAGAGTCTCATTGAAAAAGAAGATGAACACCTGAATTCAACCTTTATAGTTGCAAAAAGAGTTTAGAAAAGGACTCTGTTGTGTGCCATTGGCCTAGAAAACTATTTCCAAATTTTCTCCTTCCCCCAACATAGCACAGCCCTGTATTTATTGAACTCGCTGTAACCAATGCTTTATGACATTCCAGTAGAGCAGACATTTCTATAGAAATACTACTACAACTTCACATGCTTAAACCTGAGAAAGCAAGGTGGTGTTTCTAGGAGCGATGTAAAAACCACGGTATTTGACCACAGCAGTTATGAGGTGGGGGACAGATGAAAACTGACATCCTGTTAATATGTGCATACACATACGGATGGCCGGAAAGTTAATTCTTTTGAAATAGATCCTAGCAATTAAGACCAGTAAATGAGCTTTGCCAAAGCTACAAGAACATGTACTTCTAGAGCTCCAGTACTTGAAGGAAGGTTTTGGGGTGTGGGGGATTTGGGTTTTGTGTTTGGGGCTTTTTGGGGTTTTTGTCTGAGGGTTTGGGGTTTTGGGGGGGTTTTGTCTGAGGGTTTGGGTTTTTTTGGCTTTTTTTGTTTTTTAGATAGAAATGTAATTTCACCTTGTAGTCACCAATTTGGTAATCTTCTAATCTTGATGATTCGTCAGTTGCTGACCTGGCCACAGTTAATCCACAAGCAACTGCTAACACTAATTGCTTTACATGAGACAAACTTTTCAAATCCTTTTAATAAATAATGATTGATTCAGCCTTTCCTGATTCTTAGATGTGACCTTAATGTATAGTTTACAAATGTGAATTTGCAAAACTAAAAAATAATTTTAAAAAATCACAGTATAGTAATAGGAAAGAAAATTATAAGATTCTCTTGTTTTTATGTGAATGAAATGAGACTCGTAAGGCTGCAGATGAGGATTTTTAAAGATATTCTCATACTAACACTATAGTATGCTAAGTAATTGATGAGGTAATACAGGCAAAGAAACTGACCTTTCTTTAATCGTTTGAAGAGCAAGTCAGGATCTCCTTGTTCAGATGTCTAGCATGGGTATATGTGTGTCACACAAATTCTGATCACTGAATTGAATGATAGAAGATAAAGCATCTAAAAAAAGACTGATGCTAACATTGAAAGCCATGGCTTCCCAGCTATTACCCTTACCCACTTCCACCTACTTTTAAAGGATAAAAATTATCTCAAATTTAGTTGAAATTCTGTAATACTGTTTGTGCTGCTTACAAGCGATAATCTCAGCTCCACAGTGAAGACCCTAGAAAGTAATGGTTTTGATTTTAACACATTCAAAAAACAAATCAAAACAAAACAGCAAAAGCCCTGCAACACTATTGGAGCCTGTGGTAATTCAGTTACCATTCTCAAAGAAGACAATGAAAAAAGAATGGCAGATTCCTCAAAAGAATGCATACAGGAATAAACACAAGTGATTTATTTAATCAGTCCCCTTGACTCTCAACAGATATTTGGTATTAAAAATCCCTTTGATGCAATCAGAAAAAAATAATCAAATGTAGCGTACAACCACAGACTATTTAAAGAGATGTAGTCATCTCAGCTGGAGAGCATGTGAATGTAAAACATAGATATAATATTTTTGCCTATATAGCTCATAAGGGAGCAAATAGCAAAACTTAGGAATCATACTAGAAGGAAAGCCAGTAAGAAAAAAAGTCATTCTTTGGGAAGATTCATCCTTCAGGAGGGCCTACTTTAGCTTAAGTTATTTCAAAACCATTTTTGCTGACCATGAGAAAGAATTGCATGTAGCCCCTGTGTCACTTCTGTATTCAAATTAAACATCCATTTCACAGTTGCACTTGTCCCTGAAAACTTCTAATGTGGTATCTAAAGTGCTGTCTTCTTCCTTTTATCAGAGCAACACCTAGTATTTTAAGCCGGAGAAAACAGTCCCTTCATTTTCAGAACAGACATGTAATAAAGCTGTACCCTTTGATTATTCTCCAGTCAATGCTTTTAGTTTCCCAGAGGTTTAACTATAATGCAGACAGTCTCAAGATTAAATGTGTGTGCTTGCACAATCTTTACTGGTTCATTTAAGTCTTCCTTCAAAGCATTTTACATTTTTCAAAGGCCAACACCAATCCAATTGGCTGCTTAAAATGCAGGCTATTACAAAAGCAAAGCTATAAGCTCCTGACAAAAACATTCAGCCTTTCATACTAATCACAGATAAAGTGGATTTGGCAAAAGATAATTAGAGACATCTAGAAGACTTCTGTATTCTGATGAAATTTCAATGCTTTCTGCAATACAACTTTAATATTTAATACTGAGTAAAACCAGAAAGAAGTTGTGATACACGTATGCTTAAGAAAACGGATATTACTTTGGAAAAAATCAAAAGGAAGACTGGTTTCAGTAAACTGAACTGCAGCAGGAAGTTGTTCGTGACACCATAAAGCAGGAAGCATATGTTTGGTTAATCATCAGACTGGTGGAAGAATGAATTAAGAAGTGCTAACAATTCCATACGCATGCACTTTTAAAACATAATTGCTATCTGCTTGTAAAGTCGCAAATTGCACCCAATCAAAGAATAGGATGCAGGACAACTTCTTTGAAATAAACAATCCCCCCAGCACCCTGTTTTCATACAACAAAGAAAAAAAAAAGAAAGTAAATTCAACTGCAAAATAAATGAGACATCAAAGCACACTGCTCTCAATAACATTCTTTAAGTGTCGTATCTTGGACTGTATCCCAGGATACCCTTGGAAATGACATATCACATCTCAATGGGATTCTTTCAACAAAATATTTTAATAAATAAATTCAGGTTTTATTCTAACTTATTTGATTACATAAAGCTTTGTGGGCATTATGTGCGACAGATGTCAGAGCCTGATGGGCTTTTGTTCCAATTCCTAATTATTTGTGCCATTTATAAACACTATTACATAAGATGACCAATCAATAATTGATCTAAAAGGCATAATTATGACTCCATTCTTAAATGGCAAAAATCAATGTTTTAAAACAATACCAGGTTTCAAGGACAGCTCAGAAAATAAAAAGCTTGAGTGTTCTGCCATAGCTAAAGTAAGCGATAAACCAACAACTTTGTCTTACCTACCAAAAAACACATATGAAGGAAATAACAGAGTCTTTTCTCAGGTATAAATATATAATCTTAACAACCATTAGTGAGAAACACAGACTGAGAAAGAGTCAGTTGTTCATATTTTCCCATTTCTAGAAGTGGGAATGGTTTCATAATAGTTTCAATAGCTTTCTTTTTTCCAAGAGATATTTTCAGATAAAAGTCTAAAAATACAGACGGTCATTACAGAACATTTCCTAGCTTTCATAAGATTATTTTTACCAATCCCAAATGCACGCCATGACCACGCTACTGTGTCTCTAGACCACGTAAAACTTTGGCACTCTTCAGACAGAACAGGTTTACTTCAAAACCACCTGGAAGCAAAGGGAAGACTCTTCTTGATTTCAGTGACTATAACAGAACAAACATATTCACTTATTTTGCATATTAGTGCAAATACTAAAAAATGAAATCCCTAAAGTTGTAAAAATGAGATGCTTCTAATCTTGCTACCAGAAACCTGCATTTAGAAATTTACGACTAATCAGCCAAAACTCTTGTGTATCTGCTTAGTGTTAAGCATTGTTGTGGATTCTGTTCTTAAAATTAGGCGAACATTTAAAATTCCCAATGAAGCAATGCCCTCAATAAAGATTTTATTGCCATTTTACCCTATCTCTGAGATACAGCAGAGAAGGCTTTATATGCTATATGGTGCTTTCCTATCACATACTTAAAAAGGTGAAATAAGAATCTGAAAATTTGGCTTTTGATTTTGTGTTTTTCTCTAATAACTGTACAGCATCAAATACATTTATTTTTGCCTCATTGCTATGATTTTATTTATATCAGATTCTAAGGTAACAACATAATAAGACATCTTAAAAGACAGTAAATACGCCTGCAGAATTTCTGGCACATAAGCAGAGAGGATCTGTCAAGTCTTTGCTTAAAAAAGCCCCCAAAACCAAAAAAACACAAGCATTAGGTGCATTTTATTTGCAAATATCACATGCAAACAAATACTGTAATTACTTGGGTTGAAGGAAACTAATAGGCTACTATGTTTTTTTCCTTCTAATAGCAGGAAAAATATCATTATCCTGATAGTATCCTTGATAGACAGATATCAAGTCTAGACCTGAGTGTTTCCAATGACAGTGATTACAAAACATGCCTTCCCAGATTGTCTTCTTGCTTATTGGTAAAAGCAGTTTCTTTTTTGTTTAATTTCAAAAAAACACTTTCCACATGAGACACCATTTCTTGTTCTGTCATTGATTACTGATGAAATTAAATTATTCCAGCCTGCTTTATAACATTCCTTTACATTTTTGTGATAAGTAGTATTTTTTCTCTTCAGTTGTGTTACCCTTTGCATGAACATGCCCAGCCATCATTACCTTCTCTCAGCTATTACTTCCCTGAACTTTTCATCATTTTTGTTGTTTCTTGAACTACATCCAGTTTATTTTAAACAGAGCCTTATCTTCTGCACTATCTTTGAAGATAATCAGGAAAATTCCACACCATCGACACCCTGGAGGAGACGTTACAAAGACAGACAAGGTGCACATAAAAGGAACATGCCACCCAAGAAACATTTTTTTTTTAACCAATAAAGATGTTAAAAAGCTGTATTTTACCCATTTCAAAGCTACTGTGATAATTCTTGCACAAAGGAAGCATCTGAGTTAAAGTTCATGGTGTCTTATAATACACTAGGACATAAACCAGAAAAATACATACAGGATTAGGTTTCCATAAAGCCCAAATGATCTGGCATATGAAATAGGAGAAGGAATTTAATCCACTCCTATAATGTGGTCAGGGCACATGACTTCCACCCTGTCTCCATAGCTGCCTGCTACAGCCACCGAGCCAGAATAGTAACCCCGGCTCCTCGAGGCCACTGGTGTGGCTCTAGTGACCCATCACCTGGCCGGCTCTGGTGGCCAGGGCCCGGGATGTGGCACGCTCCTGGTGCAGCTGTTCGGCGGCAGCATTCCTTGTTCCCCCTCGCGCAGCCGCACTCCCCAACTTCAGTGGCGCACAGACGCCAGCGCTCGGCCAGGTAACTTCAGAGCACAGGGCAACCAGCTGAGCATACACATCTTCCCGTTCTGAGTTATATTAATTTTCAACTTGCCTCAAGAACTTCTGTCTGTTTACCCCCAGCACTGGTACCTGCAGGAGACAACACGCCGAGGTGCAGATTGCCTTGGTCCCCTTCAGCCTGCAAACTCTTTCCTGATGGAAAATCACATTTTTCATAACGTAATAGATAAAGTATAAAGCCTCTTTTCTGAGCAAACAAATTAAATTAGGAATTAATTAATTTTAAATGTGAAATAAATTAATCCCTTTACTTAAAATAAGCCAATCTTATAAGGCAGGAATGTTATTTCCTCCTCTTTTTAGAGAGGTAAGAAAAGACTTTCCATTTTTTCCCATTAATTTTTAAGTCAGGAACTATTACTGAGCCACTGTGACATGTTTGTGTAGGTAAAAATACAGCATAAAAAGGGCACAATGCACACGCAGAGTTGCAAGTTTTTTAGTCCAAATGCCTTTTCCTTGTCACATGATATTTTCAGGGTTGAGAGGAACTCACATAACAATCTCGCATGCGTTTCAGTCTCTCAAATTTGTTTTCTTTTAAATGTAGTGTACTTTACAGTCAATTTTTCATATTTTAAAATAGAGAAGCAGCCATAATTTTGCTTCATGTCAATTCACAATGCAATTGGAAAGCTGTCTTTTACTTGTCAACTAGCAAAAGGTACGGTTATGTTCCTGTTCTTGAACATTATTACTCAAAGCACAAAAGCGAGCACATGACTGAACACTGACCTTCATCTGTTCCCAAATTACGTCTTTGAAAAGCTTTGAATCTGTTTAAGGGGAGTTGCTGAAACCTGAAACGAACTCAGTCTATTGCTTTATAAAGTAGATGAATGTAAAATTAAGTATTACATTTCATGCTCTTACTGTACTAAATATAGCAAAATTAGGATGAGGGATATAACTGGAATGTGAGTCTGGTTTCAGAGAATAATTTTTTTGTTACAGACATCAATGATTACTTTGTAGTATTTGGTACATTTCTATCTCAGACAGAAAATCACCATAAATTTGCAGAAGGAAAATGTCCTCCTGATCAAGGTTTTATTTTTAAAAATAATTTTCTTAAAAAAAAAAATTAACAACTCCTCCCCCCGCAAATCACACCACCACAAACTGCTAAGTGGTTCTGACAGACCCAAGGCTAAGAAGCACCTTGAAATACACCTTGCATTAAATTTTCATTGCTTGCACTCTGCTTGATTTTTGTAAGGATATGTCTAATAATGAGCAAACACATCAGCTGAGTATTCAGAGGAAAAGTAAACTTAATTAGAAAAGCAAGCAGTGCATAAAATAACTGCAGAAAGCATCTTTTGCTTTGTGTCACTGCCTAACCAAACAGGCCACAACTACGTAACACTTATGAGCACCACCTCAATAAACCTGTTCAATAACTACAATCAAAAAGAGGTAATCAAGGATTTTTATTTTTCTTCATTCATTTTTAGTAATCTTCACTGTTGTTTCTAACAATGTAATAAAACCTTGCAATGAGCTCTGATAATGTTCATCTGCATGTTTCAAAGAAAGATTAACTTAAATGTAACTCTGCAGGACAATAATGATAGCAAACACATCATTTTCCAACAGAAAAATGGCTTTTAAGTTGACAGATTTCTTGAGAAGTTTATGAATTTCTGACAGTTGTCAGATGGGCAATGTAACATTCATTAAGTATTTAACCCAGTTATAAAATCATAGAAACCTTCATGTTGTAAGAGACTTCTGGAGACCATCTGATCCAACCTCCTGCTCAGAATCAGGCTAACTGCTAAGACAGGTCTGATTTCTCAGAGCCTTGTCCAGTCAACGTTTGAATTTCTCCAAGCATGGAGGTTCCTCAGCCTCTCTGGGCAAAGTGCTCCAGGACTTAACTACTCTCCATGGGTATGTCTTTATGTCCTGGGTTTTCCTTCTGTTACAATTTAAACCTAAATATGGTAAGAGATGCTGCTTCTTTTGTCTATACTGACACCCAGCTGACTTTTGACAGCACAGGTTTTGAAGGTTTGCCTTGGTTACAGTTTATTGTGCGACCAGAAATAATTTTGCACACAAGGCTTTTTTTTTTAATATTTAAATGTCATGGAGAGATTGAGAGTAAGCATTGATTTGTTCAGCATAAATTACAAACTATGTAAAGCAGAGGTTACTCCAGGACTGAAACTCTAGTTCTGAATGGTCTTGATCTTAAGAAAGCTCCGGAGCCACACAATGTAGACTCAAGCCCAGATCTGCAATAATTAATAAGAAATAAAAGGAAAAAAATTAGTACCATAAAAACTCTGCTGTTTCAGCTTGCAATAGTGTTACGCCAGCTTGCATATCATTAAATGATCTTGTCCTACTGGAATATATTGTGAGATTTTAAAAGGTGACTCACACTTAAGGCAAATGAAATGACTACTGCAGTCCTCATGTTTTCATCTTTGTATAATTTAATCAGCTGTTCACCTGAACAGTTGGAAAGGATGAATTTATACAAAAATAACTTCACCTCTCTTGATAAATATTTTCCTGTATCAAGCGTATATTCTGATACAAACCTATTGAACATTGGCTTCTGCTGACCTCATTTGAAACAAGAAAGAACACTGAGGTCCCAAAGGAACCCAGCACACAAGCTCTCAGTTCGCTGTCATACAGCAAGGAAGTCAGTCCTAAGCACACGTTTACTTGTGCTGCTGAAAGAGGATGGCAGATAAAGACATGAGTTAGGCTCAGTGTCTGGTTTTATATGATTAGCACAGTATTTCTTTTTTATTCAGCATCATTACATTCATTATACATATCAATTATATGTAAATATATACATATGTGTATGTATATTTAAAGATCTGGCATTCCAATGCGTATGTTCAATTTAGGTAAACAGGCTTATTACAAAAACTTGGAGCATTTAACAGATGTAAAACAAGTTTTGAATACTTTTGAAAAAGTACTATGGAATAGGGATCTCAATTACGGAAGATACCTACAGTCTTCCTGAAGAAGATATATGCACTAGGAAATTCTGATCAACGGGACATGTGTCCCAGAAATCCCTCTTCTTCTTCAAGACTTTATCCTTCACTACGAGTAATGAACCTTTAAGAGCCCTCTAAGTATGAAGTTCTCTATAACCTTCAGCAACTAGACAACATGACTTATCCATATAACTTGCATCACAGTTGTCCTATTAAAGTACAGTAAAATGTAGGGCTTTAATGCATTTTAAAGCATTTTGAACCTGACTAATTTATCTGATAATACTTGGCTTCATATTCACAAATAGAATTAATATAAAACTATGGATTTCCTACACAGAAAGTTCACATTATTACCTTTGGTGTCACAAGTTGCATCAAATTTACTCGTGAGAGAGCGTTAGACATTCTACAGTAGTCACTAATAAGTTAGGATGGCAGCTGTTGTACATCTGAAGCTAACAAATGTTATGTGACCAGAGATGACTGGCATGACATGTGGCTGTAGCCTTTTTATACAGTTACGTTCTCAACTATTTTAAAAATGTCCACAAAAGCCCTTCAGAAATACTGTTCTCAAGAAGTTCATGGAAAACTGATCCTTTAATATTTACCCCACTTAGTTAGTTGCATATATTCACACATTTTCACAGAATGATAATCTAAAGTTTTAACAAAAATAATAATAATACAAATTACTCATTTGGAAGTCACGTTTTCAGCACTGTGACTTGAGGCTGGATTCACTTGCTTGAAAGTACAGGGCATATATTAAATTTCCAGCAATCAATTATCGTTTCAGCCTTTGTATCTGTGATCATAAATCCAGGCACATGCGCATATGCATAGACAAAGTGCAAAGACAGAACTGTCTTCCAGGCAAATACCAAAAGCAAGTGTGAAGCTCAGCCTCAAAATGTCACTCCTTTTCCTGTCCTCATTCTCAAGCAGGCATTTTTAATCTAGCTAATATTTTCCCAGTCTTCCTGGAACTTTTACTTTCTTAATCTTTATATTGACAAAAAGTGTTGCTATCACTTTATGTCCGTCCCAGGCACCTACACACAAAAAGACTAACTCTAAGGATTTAGAGGGTTCCAACAGAGAAGAATTTCCAAAATGCAATTGATTTTACCTACTTCTTTCATGCACAAGAAGAATGCATTTCTCAACGTGGTTTTGGTTATAAGTCACAATTACTTTTCCCATTAGTAGCAAAACTGCTACATTTTTTACATTTCATAGATTTAGAAAAGCTTTTTCTAGGAAAATGTTACCTTTGCTTTTTATTTTTATCTTCCAGTACCTGAATTTTCAGTGACTAGATTAAATATTTATATTTTAAAAAAAGACATCCGAATATTTTAGTATTTAGTAACTCTGAGACTGGGTCTATTTAATATATACCCGATTTGTTATAATTTTGCATGACCTGATCTCTGAAGTCAGGAGTTAACTGCTTTTCTTCCCTGATAGGAGAAATACAATTGGAAAGACAGAACAAAGTTGTTGTTGGTCACCTATTTCTTTCTGTGTGCTTAGGAGAGGGGTTTGGTGTACAGACCGGAGGGCCTGAAAGGTTTCAGGCATCTGTAAAGTTACTTGAATTAGGCTTTGCCTGAAACATTCTTATATAGCAGTGACGGAGAGGATTAAAATAAAAAAGTTAGCATAATACTAGGATTTGCTCAAACATAAAACACGACCTCTACCTTATTCCAAGTAATTGCGAGTGAAAAAAATTTATTAAACAGTATGATCGCAACTTTAGATTGCTTTTTAATAGTCTTTACATTAGGACAACACCTGGGATTGTACACTCACAGGTGAGAGAGTATGGTCACATACTTGGAACTAGACCATTTAACGGCACAAATAACAACAGGGTTAAGTATGTGGGGGGCAGAGTCCTTCCTTCAGGTGATATATTCACACTAAAAAAGAAAATTCCACACAACCCAAACTTTCAGTTCCATCTTCTTTGTAATCATTAAAATGTACAATACATCAGGTGCCAAAACTCTAATATTTGAAAAGCCAAGCACAGACTAAACTTATTGAAAACATAACAAGCCATGAGGAAATTTTAAAATTTCTGCTAATTCTGTCTAAAATATTAGGCAACTATCTGCAAGTATTAGACAAGAAGTAAGAATCGAAGAGAAAATTGGAGGAAAATGTAGTGACTCCACATCAACAAGATTTGACCAATGGAAGAGAACGTGGTATTAAAAACAAAAATACAAAAGCAAATAACACAAGTCCATCTGTTACCTGTCATGTGTCCTCATAAAATCCCAGAACTTCTTAGTGCCATTCTGGGGGAAAAAAAAAAATCCATCAGTAAAATTAATTCCAAGTGAAAATTGACTATAATGAAATTTAGCAACATTTTAACAGACATTTCTTTAAAAACATAGCATATTTGGTTATATTTGTGAGACCATGAATCCAAATTTTGACAATATAATATAAGCTGAAAATTGTTTTAGGACAGTTCTTAGATCCGCAATATTATGCTGACAGATAACTTAAGGCCGTGATAATCTTTGGGTCCTATTTTGGTCATGGTATCAACTTCAGATGCCCAATCTAATAATTCAGGTGCTAGGAAGTGATAAGCATCTAAGTTATAACCAGTAAAAAACCCCATAGATCTAAGTTCTTCCATATCCAGAAGCAGTCTTAGGATGACAGCTCAGCACTTATCTCCTAACTAAACTCATTTGGGATCCGGGAACAAGACATCCTTCCCTCTAACCCCTTACAAGGCCCAACAGCTGTTACTCTGTACTGCTTGTGGTGGTGAGGATACTGTCAAACAGCAGGCTTGAAGTGACACCACTCATTCAAGAATTAGAAGACTTAAAATGCATTCTTTTCTCAAGTTGGGCCAATTTCCTCTGCTATCTTAAAACACCCACTGCAGCACGGCTGAAACCAATCCCTGAGAACAAGCATTCTTCCACAGTTATAATGAACAGTTATACACTTGCTTACATTTATATTCTATCTTCTATAATCACCTACATCAATTCATACGCATCAGTTAACAAAGACATTTATATAATTCTTTACCCTGCTTATTAGAAGTGTGATGGTATTTTTCAGCTGAAATAGAGCTCAAGATTTCACTCCTAGGTCAGTTTTAAGTCTATATAGCGAATCAGTATGCAACTGGAGGAAATTCTTTTGGTTGATACCTTTCTCTTACTAGCAGGGCAAAATCCAGACCTGCTGAAAACCCTACGTACCTAAAATATGCTTAATGTGAAAAGCAGCACATGTTCTCTATTATAAAGTATAGTTAAATGGATGATCAAACCTTGAGCAACTGGTTAATGATTTAAAGCAGGTAAATGTGAGCAATGGAAGAAGAATCAAGTTCAGTTGGTGGGTAAAGGTGCCAACCAATATAGACAGGCCCTTCAGTTCTATTACAGATGTCATGGCTACCAAGTACACAACAGCTGGTGGGGATTAGATAACAAGCACTCCAGTTCAGAGATTAAGCTCCTGAGCTTTATAAGTTTACCAAGCTTTTTGGAAGAGTGACTGCTTGCTAGCTGGGTTTTCCTTCATTCCCACAACTCTAATTATAAACAGTTGTTCACCTCAAGAGAAACTCTAGTCTACTCTTCCATTAGTGTGTGTACATACCTTCTGTTAGCATTGACAGGAATCAAACGCGTGCATTAGAAAAGAAGCCCTGCCACTGTTTAAATGCAACATAATGTTGAAAGAGAAATAAAGACAGCAAGTTCTCAGTGTGAACTGAAATATTAAAGCCATTGTTTTCCAAGCTGAGCATATATCCAATCTGTTCCACCTGGTGAGAGATAGAGGAATAACTTTGAAAGGCCTATGACACAACACATGGTTGCAACACTTGAACTTAATAGCATAGGCTATGTTGTGTGGTGAGATAAATTAAGGTATTAAACGTCTAAGGGCCATTTAATCCCTTTGTAGGTTTATTTCTACCTGTAAGATGTATTTGTGGGACTTTCTCTTGTTTGCAGATTGCTGTTTGACATGAGTGAGTCGGGAAACTGAGGACCAAGGATAATGTCTTCTGCATGTACCTTTGATTGTTTCTCCACTTTCAACCATCCCCTGCCCCAAATGGTAAGATGTGCTACCATCATCCATTCTCCTTTTGTAGTGCCTGCTTGGAAGAAGTGCACGTGTCCAGCTGATGGAGAAGAGAAAAAAGCCTGAATCAAGCCTCTCCTTGCATTAATTTAGGCTACTAGTCCTGTGATACTACTTCCTAAACTATGATCCCAGCAACAATCTTCCTGGCTCTTTCCTCTTGCCATCATTTTGCCAATTATAGAACTTGATTGCTTTGGAGCACTTACGAAAGGGTTTCAAATATCTGAGGAAAATTACACCCTAGAGAATGATTTTCATGCAGATGGGATCCATCAGATTTGAATGACCTCTTCTCAAGGATGAGCCCCATTAGCATGAACAGAATCTACCTCACAGACGTGCACGTAACTTTTAACAGAAGGGAAAAGAAGGAACTCAGTACCTAAAAAGAATTAATCAGAAAACAAAATCTATGTTTGCTATTTTCTAAGTGGCTGGATGGCACGCAAAGCACGTTCCCTAGAATTTGATTTGATTAGCTTAAGATTCAAATTCAAAACCAGCCACAGGGTAAATTAATTTGAGTCTGTCCATTCAAGATGTTGGTTATCATCATACACTCCCACCGGACAATGTTTGTTAAGCTATTTTCTGCCTATATTTGAATGAAAAATTATTTCGTATGATCAACTTGCACCTGTCCAAATAAATAAATCAATAAAGAAACGAAACATTCCAACATCTCATTGTTTACAGTGGCAGAAACTCAAATGAGTCCCATTCATGCCCTATTGTCCAATTCAAATGTAATTTGAACCCAACCGTACGGAGCTGAGTTTCTATTGTACCCAATGCGTGGTTCTTTCCTAACAGACTAGTACGAAGGCTGCTAATTATTAATAGCATGTAAACAGTTACCAATGGTTCTTATGCTGCTTTACATACTTTACAGAACATTAATTCTAACCAGTTTCTAACCAACGATATCAAGCTATATGTAGTATCTCTATCTTATCTTTAAGACAAAAATATTAATTGCTGAAACTGATCAAGATTCATGCTTTTAAAAGCTAAGTAGCCATGATGACTTGTTAAACTGTTCCATTCCATATATCCTGGCCTTTGACAATGCTCTCCTATCACCACAGTT
This sequence comes from Steatornis caripensis, assembly GCA_013398225.1. Classification (NCBI taxonomy): domain Eukaryota; kingdom Metazoa; phylum Chordata; class Aves; order Caprimulgiformes; family Steatornithidae; genus Steatornis; species Steatornis caripensis. The sequence continues at coordinate 130,281 of VZSC01013940.1, read as the reverse complement.
GCAGATAGCTGGAAAGAATTAAAGGTATTAATGGTAAACCTCACTCCCAAAAAAGAGAAGTATCTTTGTGAAATACAAAAGCTCTCTCAAACCCTTAACACTCTTCATTTTAATAAACATATATACTTGTATTATTATAGAATAGACCATTCTCCAATCTCTAATAAGGAACAATCAAAGTATCTCTGAATGAAATGAGAGAAGTAAGTATAAGTGATTTCTGGGAGATCTAAACACTGACAATGGGAAGGAGAAAGGAGTATATTATTACATTTGAAAAGTATTAAAAAAATTATTCTTCAAATAGGAAATGTGTCCTCTGATGTTTTATAAAGACAAATATGTCAAAAGTATTTTATATTAGTTTTTATCTGTTCAGAATAGCAATTCTGATGCCGCAACTACCTTGTATAACACATACTTGATTTGGTAAATCTTTAATCACAAAGTAATCACACTCTAGTTCTGTGCTCAGTGATCAGGTTCTGTGATGTTGCAATGCTGAACTAGTGCATATAGTATGTGTAAATTACTAAAGCTGTATTCCAGGAGAGGCAGCATGTGAGACAACTTCGTGTCATATTACACAGAAGACAGATTACTTACATAAGCACAAATTGCATAAGAAAGCCGTATCGGGTCAGATGAGATGTCCATCTTGCCTAGTATCCTGTCTCTTAACACTGAAAGGAAAATTTAAGAACAGAGGAAGCATACAGCAATGCTTCCCCAGAATACTCTTCCAAGCCTTTGACGAAAGGCGGCTGAAGGGTGTCAAAAGACAATCCCTCAAAGAGGCATCCAAATTAAACACAGTCCTACCCTCATCCTGAAACGCAAGGACAATTAGCCATTTCTATAGTATTTGAATCTGCAATAGTGTGTCACAAGTCCTGCTCACCTCGTCTGTAAGACTGACTTGATAATGGCGTTGACAACTTACTCAGAATTACAACAGTATGCTACCAGCTTGACGGTCTGCACAAGGAGAGCTCGATCCCTTTTGGTCCAAATAATTCCAGGACAACCACGCACTGCAAAGAGCGCTCTGCTAGACAAGTGTTGACAGTGGATGCAAGTTCAGCAGATGTGACTCCTACCAGCAGAGAGCTGTTTATGATGCCACCCATACTTCATCTCCACATTCTCTGTCCTCCTTCCATCCTTGAAATAATTTTCCTGAGACTCTTCCTGCACCTGCTCATTGCCGTAATTACAGGCAGAAGCCTGTTCATACCGTCTGTTATGAATAAGATGGACTTGTTTGCAGCCTATATTCAAAATACCATTCTTTTTCCCACCTACACTCCCTCACTCTGGCTAAAATGCCTTAAGAATCACTGCACCAGGGATATTGCCGTCCTCGTTTCCTCCACTATCTCAGGCAATATAATGTCTGAACAACATGGTCAAATTGCTGTCAGGATACCTACACAAGGGATAACTTTTGCTTACTTTTGCCTAAGACAGCCCAGGCTAGCCAATAAAGAAGATAAAAAGGGCATGCTACGCTAATGATGTAGGAAGAAACGTTCACTGGCACTGATCTTACGGTGATGCAGGGAGTGCTCCGCATGCGACAGACCCCGGGGATCCTCTGAGACAAGTCACCTGGGAGCTTCCCTCTACTCTTCACTTGGGGCAGCTCGAACGCCTTCCTCACTCTTCTCCCTGAGGGCAGCACCCATACGCTGTCTGCCACCTGAGCAACTCCTGAACCAGCTCATATGTCAGGTAAATGTGCCTCCACACATATCAATACTCAGCTCAGTGTTACACTGATACCATCCTGGGCTTTCAAAAAACCCCAGCCCAAACAAACCAAACCCTCCTCTGTTTGGCTGTGGTCTCTGCTGTTGTGTACAGCCCTGCTGGGACTCACAGCAATTCCTCAGTAGATGCAGCTTTTTCAAATGGAGGGAATAAGTACTTAAACACAATTTTAGAGAGAGAGATGTAGGCCTTTCCTCAAGGACGATCTCCAAGGACCCTGGCAAAGAATGAGATCTGTTTATGCACAATGGAAGTGAATTAAAGCTGTGGAGTCCCAGTTATAAATAAGAAGACCTGCACCTTTCCAGTACTACTGAGCTTCGAGATGGGGAAGAGAAAGGGATAGTGGCACAGTAGGCCGTGCCGTGTAGCTGAAGGTAACCTAGGCACAGTGCCAAGCCGAGGGCTGACATGGCAGAAGTCTGTAAAACTGTGAATGACGTGGAGATGGTGAATGTGAAACAACTATTCATTATTTCTCATAATATAGAAGCCCTATGGCAGAGCTGGCTACCTGAGGAGAAAGGCTAAGGTTTATCTGGGCACTGAACTGCCTCCTTTCAAGGAACCAGTACTTAAGTCCAGCAGCTGCACAGAGAAGTTTGTCTTGCTTATTTTATGTATAAAACAAATAACTGATAGCTTCTGAAACACCTACTATATTACATATATGTTTTAAACAGGCATAATTAAAAGTACATACTTCTTAGATTTTAAGAGTTTTATTCTGAAGAATAAAGAAGTAAACTGAAACCATGTTAGTGTACAGGTGCAAGAACACTCACAAACCTCTTTAAATGCTTCCTTTAACTCTATGTAATGATTGTTTCACAGCATCACACAAGACTGTCTAAAATAAATCCTCAACACTCAGGTTTATAGTAACAAATTTCCTGTAGATACTCTGTTGGGAGTTCAGACCATCCAACAAATCAAAATTTATGTTGCATTTGCACTGATTTACGTGACTTCTTGTAATGAGCTCTGGACAGACAACACAATTGAAGCAGAAACAATCTTTACCCAAAATCTACTTAAAGCTTCTCCTATCTTATTTGCCTTATTTAAATATTGAATAGTTTGAAAAGTGACTGAACTAAAGGCACTATGTCATCTCCCATGTTTATCCACAGAAAACTTCTGCTTGGACAGACAAAGCCCAAGTGGCCAAGAACTATAAAGTGTCACCAAAACCACCACAGTAAAAAGGGTTCATACCTCGGATTATAGATTTTTGAGGAGATTGGTAACAGGCCACGCAGGCAGATCACGTAAAATGTTGGAGACCTATGCCTAAAATAAGCAAACTAACTTCACATATGCCACTAAAAGAGAAAAAAAATCTGTCCGTGACAATGATTAACTTCTTACTGTTTACATTACAGGGGAGACAACACAACGTTTGGCGACCCATTGTGATAGGCACTAAACATATGTAGTGGGAACAGTTCCTGTTCAATGATCTTACAATTCAGTTAGAGCCCAGACAAAAGCTGATGTAAACAGAGAGAGGCGGTTAAGGAAAAACGACAAATACATTATGGTATAGATAAGCTACGTGCACAAGTTATGAGGGTTAAAACGGCAAACAACAGTCATGATCCCCTAGCCTCTACCAGTTGGACTAGGTTTAAAGCAGTCATCCAAGAAATAAGTGTTCCGTGTTTGTGAAAAAATCCAAATCGAGAAGTTGAAGCAATTATAACATAAAAATAACTCTGTCCTCACTGCTCCATTTACTCTGTTTCCACACTACTAAGACATGAAAGCAGTTAATGTCCTTAATACACAGAGATTATGAACATTCTTCATGCAATAAAATAATAACACTACAGGTAAAGAAAAACAGATAAGAGAATTAATTGGCAAATAACGGTCTTCAACCAGAGTCAGCAAAGCCAAGCAAGTGCATGGTCCCTGTTTAATGATTTACATGCAACAAAGCAGCAAAACTCCCTAGGGGAATAACCAGATTTTGCTTTTTTCTGTTCTCAAACATTTTTTTAAGATCTGAGGGTATTTTTTTCTCTAACATTTTTTTAAGGTCTGAGGTAAAGGTTTCTCTAAAAACATGTGCAAAACTTGTTTTTCTATTACACTCATTTTCACATTCGACCAATCTTCTATAAATTAACCTACACAGTTTAATATCAATGTGCACAGCAATGACCCTATCTGGAAATTCACGATGCATTCTCTTGTTGAAGTGTGTACTTGTGCCCAGAACTGCATGGCAAGACAACACCAATCTTGTCACTTTATTAGATGCGTTTTCGTCAGGTTAATCCAGATGAGCAGCACGCCTGGGGAATCAAGTAACTGACTCGTGAAGACAGACAAAAATCTGCACCAATGCAGCCAGCTCCTGCAGCCCCCTGCCATCTTTATTTCCTTAAGTGGTCTTAGCTCAATGCTTTTCTGTCATATTTACCATTTTATGACCAAAAAAAAGCAGCCAAGAGGCAAATTTGCAATAAAAGCAACTCAGTAATTAATTACTTTTTGGTTTATAGAATATATGCTCCTACAATGGAAAAATACGCCCTGAAGATGTGCACTAGCTGCTGCGTCTTGTTCAGTTCTTGGGCTAAGCAGAGTGGACATCCACTGTGGTAAATCTAGCAGGACAGGAGACACTGGATGCTAAAAGTTAAGCCCTCACCCCTCTTGGGTGAGGTACACGAACCTTTCTCTTCCTTTCTCCATCTGCTACAGAAGTGTCCATATCAGTTGACATTTCCTTGTCACATTTCTTTTTTCAGCTTAATGGAATCTGATGTCACATCTGTAGCAGTTTTCAGTGGAAACATATGAGGATTTATAATCTAATACAAACCATTTCTTGCCAGCTGAATTATTAATGCTGTAACTCTTTGTTATATATAATCAATACATAATGCTTCCAGTGTCCACAATGACGTGCCCACAGAAGCTGTACTTCCAGGCCAACACAGACTGAATACTTTTTGCTGTTCGCTTTCCTATCATACAATTAGTGACTAGATTACCTTGCACTGTCTGAATATTTTTCATAGTATTTTCAACACTATGTCAAATACAAAAATAATGTAAATAAATAAATAAATAAATAAATAAATAAATAAACCCCACTAGCTTTGACCCAGAAAATCCAGAGTTTGGAATTTTTTTAAAGAAATAAAGCATTAGTAGTCAAGATGATACTGTGACACGAACATGAAGAACAGAAACCAAACAGGAAAAGACAGCTAAAGCAAGTTTGGACTTCTGAAGTTTTCCAAATAGTAATAAAATAAAATACCTGTTCCATACACTTTAAAAGTTTCATTGCTTCCTGTTGAATATTTTTATTGGATTAATAAGTTAGTGGGGTGTTTTTTTCTTTATAGAAGCTAGAGAGCTACCATGCTGTATCTTAAAATCTTCTTCATCCACAAAAAAGCAGTGCAAAGGAACAGTCAAAAATTCAAGGACAATTAATATTCAACTTCTTCATCTAAAAGAAAAACCTTGTCCTGAACAGACTACTTTGCATATGAAATCTGTTTCAAATAATGACTTACAACGGTTTTATTGCCTACTTTAAAGGTTTGATTTGTGATACGCAGGGAGAAAGCTATCTTCTTTTTATATAATTACAGATTCCATAGAAAGTATTACATATCTTTTCAAATTAAAGGAAGCACTTTCAGCTGGCATAAAACCATGCAACTCTATTAAAAAAAAAATAAAATCAATAAAATCATTCTAATTTGTGTTAGTTGAGTGCCTGGTCCCCCTTTTTTCCTTTCTCATCAGTATTAGGGAACTGTCTTATGCTTGGCTATCATATTACACAACTACTAATTTAAATGCCAAGTGTTGCTATTAAACTCACTTGTTCCTAAGGTGCAGTCCCGTAACAGTGTCAGCCAGATGAAACCCTGGCTGCCCCTTTTTCTACCCCAGCTGCACATCTCTGCTCTGCCCCTACCCCATCACTGGCATTTGTGTAACCACACAGCAAGCTGGGCCTGGAAACTGATCTGATTAAAAAAGAAGTGCTCTACTATAAAAGCTAATGAAAAAATTGATTTTTAGTAGTTAACATGAATGTAGTATCATTACATTCATACCACGTTTTCACCAATTACTATTGAACAGAACAGCCTTGGTCTATTCAAAATTACTCCAAGAGGACAGAGAGGTATCTGATAAGGGGTGTTCATAGGCACACAAAAAAGCCTAAATAACAATTTTAGTTCACACCCGCTAATCCACTCCATCAGACCGTACACACTGGAGTAAATGAAGTCTCATCTTCAAAAGCAATTTGCAGAATTACTTGCCGATGTTGAAAAACTACTTCAAAAGAATTTAAGTGTTATGGAATTTTAGTGTTTTTTAAACAAGCCACTGTTTAAGCTCCAGAGGAAGGAGGGGGGAGTGTTTGTTTTTTAAACAAAGCTTGTAAGATTTCATTACTAAACTATCCAGAATGTTTATTTTAAAAGCATCATGATTACTAATAATGGCATTTTGCAGTTTTTAACTTACCCATATTTAAATGTTTCAGTTAGAAATGACTGAGTTTAGTGCCCTTGTGGAACGTGCATCCAAAAATACACACAATGACACTTCAACAACATTAAAAATGAACATTCATCTGAAGCACAAATACTACTGCTGCTAATTGGCTTTAACTGACAATATTAATTCCAGAAGTAAGACTAAGCTAGCAAAGTTCACGGGGACAAATCCTCCTATACACTGAAGAACAACTTGTCAGCTTCAGCTGACATAGCAGTTCTGGCCAGGGAAAAGTTGCTGTGGTCTCCCCTATACTCATTTTATCTATAAAGATCTCGAAAAAGAGGCAGAGGTGCTCAGCTCTATGTGACAACAAACTCTTTGAAGCACGGACTTGACTTCTTATCTGAAATTAGCTGGAAGACATAAAGGTACTTCTTGAAGAAATCATAATGTATACCAGTGGAGACCACACCAGGGATACCTTAAGAGACCTAAAACCTAAGGTCATAGACTGTAATTTTTACAACACGTATCAATTTTCTCTTCAAAGTGATGGTTATTCTGGTAGGAGTTTGTAATGAAACTGCAAACAGATGGTTATAGCAATAGAGTTTACTGTTCAAAGGTGCAATTTTTTCACACTTTAGGAGGTAAAGTAAACAACGGAGAACGCACTAATTTATTCAACTGTTAATGCAATACCGGGCCAAGCCACTTTGTTCATTTTATGTACATCAACTGCCAGAACAATTACAACTAAGATACTTGATGTGTAAGTAAACTTTCTCATATAATCCTCTGGAAGTTTACTTTTCAGGTCACAGTTTGTTTTTTGTGTGTACTTTTCAACAATGGAGTTGTTGCAGTTTAGCTTGGCATTCAGCTATCAGTAAGATCAGTTACCTTTGAATGAAATTTATAAAACATGAGAATTAAGCATATATAAGTACAATAAATTAAGTCAAATCTCCTTTCTTGCCTTGTTTTTTTCTGGTTTTAATATACATCATTATTAAGAACAATTGCATATACATATCAAACACGCTTTATTCTGAGGCAAATATGTAGTAGCATACTGAAATCTATACTACAAAGAATAAGGATACGGTGCTTGCATTAAGAAACACGATATGCACAAAGGTCAAATTTATGACTTTTCTCACATCATTTTACTGCCAGGTCAGCATATAATTTCAGATTATAAATTGAGATACAGATGGGGCTTTCCTTGTACTAAGTTAACTCCAATTCTGTTGAACCAATTGCTAATAGGTAGAGTTTTCAGACTCTAGTGTTATTTTATATAAATGACAAAATTTAAAGCAAATATTCAACTGTTCTGTCTTTTACTTAATTCCTGTCATATTGTTGAATTTTGCTGCACGTACTTTCCCATTATCACTGAACTATGTTTTCCCTTTGAAGTATATATATACACACTTTCTTATTTTGCAGTGATAAAAGGAACATGCACTCTCCATATTTACAAAACTGCTAACACTACTTTTCCCACAAAGCTACAGTAAAATATGAAATCTGAAATGTTGACTAGACATAGTTAAGGAATATATTCCTAATAATGAAAGATATTTTAACAGAGATAATATCACTTGCAAATTGTGCATTCAGCTGATGTGACAGTGAAGTACTTTTCTGTAAATAAGTATTGTACTTTCAAACAGATGTTTTACACACCTCATACAGCCATTTATAGCCACACTTGCTGAAAACCTGCACAGCAAGGGCAATTTTTGTAATCTTTTCCCTATATTTTTCTGTTATTGTCAAAGAAGAAATCTTACACATTTTGCAATAATAATTTATTTGCAAAATGACTATCAAAGGGACAAAAACTCAGGAAATTTAAACCACTAAGATTTATTTTGCCATACTTTCTGCTTAATCTGACCTAAATCAGCACTTCCATTAAAATAGTATCACCCTCCCTTTCCCTGCTTTCTGCATGGTCTCCTGCGTGCAAACAGCACAAACATTTCTCCAGCCACTCACCGAGCCACACTAAAGATGTCCTTTAGCGACGAAACCAACTCAGCACAAAAAAGCTTCTCCATTGCCAGTCATGTTGCCACTGCATAAAGGTATGTGCCACACAAAAGAGGGGACAACTGCACCTGTCATTTCATGTCTCTTATTCTGCAATTCTGATCTGCCAAATAATTAAGAACCTACTAGATTTGATGACATTCAATGGGATTAATACATCTATCTTTGAAAAGGATCAGAAGCTAGAAGCAATTGAGAAACCGCCTTGGGTAAACCGTGATCAGAAATCGTAATGGTTTTGTCTTCTGAATTCTGTATCACGACAAGCGAGAGCCATACTAACATTAAAAGCACATCCCTGTAGAAAAAGAGTATGGAGTAGTACTTTTTTTTTAGTTTATTGTACACACTACACATCCAGTGAACATCAGGGGAAAAGAAAACCAAAATTTCCCGAGCAACCTAAGAGGCTGAGAAACATAGATCCAGGAGGCACATCCGCTCGCTCCAGCTCCGAGATTAAAAGCCAGGGAAATACCTCAAGCAGGAAGCTGCTGACAACTCCTAGGTATTCTGTGTTTCATTTCTTTTCCTGGAGTTTTCCTTATTTGTATAAACTGTTACATATTGATTTGAGTTAGAAACAAACATGGCCTTTGTAGTTCAGTAATAAATGAATCTGGGGTTGATATCCCTGCTCCAATTTACAGTAATTCATGAACAACTCCAAAAGATGAGATTTAAGAAAGCACTTTGTGTCATTAAATAACTTTCACTTTTAAGGCACTCACTGGAAAGATGGAAGATCTGAATTTAGACTTTATGCTGAACCACTGTCATTTCACACAAATACCAGAACCCCCAAATAATGCCTAAACACCTTTATTGAATAATGTCAGGTTCTGTGGTGGGAATTTTATGGCAGCTGCTTCTTTTGACCACAGAGCCACTGAGATAAAGGTCCTGACTGCAAAATTTCAGACTAGGGATATTTAATGACAGGCAGAGGAAATAATTCTGCACTCGTCATAACATACCTAGAACAATTATGTCTGTAGTAGCCGTTTTAAGATAAGAGTGAGATTCAATATAAAGTACCCATGAGACCCCACAGTAGATGAGAAATCTCACTTGATATTCTTGGACTCCTTCCTATACTAACCCTGTGTGCTCATTAGTCAAAATATCCTTTCAGCCCCTTAGGAAGAGGACTCTCCAAACTGCTTTGGTCCAAACCACATTCCCACAACTCGTGATTCCCCTGACCACTTAGTGGTATAGCACCCCAAAGAATTTGGGACTGCTGAAGACAACCGTGTGTAGAATCTGTGACTCAGAGAGACATTCACCCCACCGACTTCACCAGGATTTAGGGCACTCACATCATCTCTGAAGGCACAGCAGGGAGAGAAGCAAACACAAGTATAGTAAGGAGAAGGAGAAAATGAATCTTAAAATCATCAGTCCCAAGGCAACCACTACACCTACAAGAATAATTTCTTCTTCTTTCCTACTCTAGGTCATGACCCATATCCAAAAGCGGAAGGAAAAAAACTGTCCTTTCACCATTAATTTTGCTATGCCATTCAGGAAAACAACACTGACAATACCGTAAAACCACAGTTTAAGTCGCCATTGGTTTTACAGCCAAATGCTAATCACCACCATCAATTGTCTAATATTTCTCATTATGTCTTTAGTCGTTCTAACGAATTCCACTGTAACTTATACAGGTTCTGATTAAAATCTTCTCTGGTTGACAAAGAGCCAGCAGAAAAAAACCCTATCCCTGTTCTCCCACAGAACTGGACCACTCCATTTTTAGATAAAGTTGCATTCAAAAACTATGGAGTTGATGAAAGCTGTTCTAATTTCAGAAACAGAAACTGTCCACTACATCACCTGAAGCAGAGCACTGATAAGAAAAAAGCCAGTGTATAGACTACTGTATCATTAAAATGGGATTTTTAAAAAAACACAGAAAACAATCTGTCATGCATAACTTGAAAGTTACTTGGTTTTGCAAATGCAGCTGTAAAGCAATAGCGTGGATCATGTAAGTATGGTTTTTAAAAGTAAATAACAAATCCATTTATTTGTAACTTATGAAGGACAGAATATTTCTGATGCAGAATTCAAATCAATGCAGGAACAATATAGCTCAATGAACTGTACACCTTGCATCACGCACCAGTCTGGTACACGCCAACAAAGAACCAGCATTAACAAGACTGACCAAGGTTAGCATGCAGCACTTGGAAGATCCCAAGTTTCAACAAAGCTGGGAACAAAGCCAGGTGCAGCGCCATGGTGTCTCCATGGTGAAGTAAGAACAGGGAAGGACGCCTCCTACATGCCAAGTCTTGTAGGGACTCAAGGTTACTGCTTGCCGCAAGTGTTTTCACAGACAAGGTCCTGGGATTTTTAGCTTGTCTCCCCAGCAGTACTGAATATTGCCATTTCTGTTGGATCCTTCAACAGAATACCAAGACTTTTCAAGCTCTAAGACTTTATCCTGAGTCTGCAATGTTATCAGCCCAGCATATACAGAAGAGCCTAAAGTCTTAGTCAAAGAATGAAGGTCACAAATTCACTCCACAGATTCAGCAAGGCTGGTGTGAGAATGAAGAATTAACTTCCACAAGCACTACTGACAATTACACGCCTTCCCTTGCAAGAGCAAGATGCACTTTTCTGACCAAGAAGTATACAAAACATAGCACTGCAAAAAGTTGTTTCTTTTCTCTTTCATCCTCTCCCCAAGGCACAACTGTTAGGTGTGGTTTGTCATCCCACTTAATGCAGTACTGGAAGGCATGCCACTGCTCTATAAGGGCTGCAGAAGAATGTACAGAGGGGAGCGAAGACACAGTGCCAACTGGCATTCATCAGTTTTTTTTGAGAAATACTTCAAAAGCAATTATTCCAACAGTTTTTCCGTTTAGTGAAATAGTTTCCCTGACTAGCATTTTTCTGCCCCTGGGTGTGATTAAATCTCTACTCTCTCACCCCCTCCAACATAATTCTTACACTTAAATCTTGACATTTATATTATTACTTTTACAAATTAATCTTTCTCTATGGAGTGTACCATAATGCTCTAGGGAGGCTCGTACGTTCCCGTGAGTCTTGTGAGGGCTCTGCCAAGAGGTTTTAACCCCTAGACAGGTCAAAGAGAAAGTAACGAGATAAAAAGAAACAGGGTTCTCCAGACTGACAGGTCAACCATCTCTCCTCAATAAGAAAAACGGAGGGTTTATAGAAACAATCAGGGAGACAAACAGGTTTCAAATCTGACAGAACTATTCCGTAAAGTACTATAGCAGTCATTGCTGTAGTAATGATTACTGATTGGTTTCACTGAATAGAAGGCCAATGATCTCATGTTATTCTTTAACTTATCTGAGTGCTACAAATCAAAGGAGTTACAGATCAAATTTTAGGCTGTAGAAATTGCAGTGCTATGGAAATGTCACTGTAAAGAGCAAAACAAGCCTTGTAGACAATACAAGCCAGAAACTGCCTACCTCTGTCCAATGTTTTAAAGCATCAGAAATGTTACAACGCCAAAAGCAGACTGCTAAGCACAGACATACATATGAAATTCTAAGACAGATTTGCTAGAAGACTTGACAGCCAACTTTTCTTCTAATCCTGCTGCTTCTAAAGCTCAACAAGCTTAAGTGACTAGATATTAACAAAGGTATGTCTTAAAGCCAAAACTGAACAAAGCCAACAGTAAAAGTTTATTTCAGCAGTTCAAGATAAGAATATATACAAGAGCTATATAGGTTCATATCCTAAACACATCTTTTAAGTATTTACAATGTTATACTCAATATACAAATTTACCTGTTTCCCCTATTTTTTCCACATCTTGACTTCCAGCTCTGTTTGTCAGAACATGTAATTTTTGGTCAAAAAGCACTGAACTGCTGTAACTCCAATCACCTTACTTTCCAAGTAAAAAAAAATCTGTTCGTCAAATTAACTTAGACTTTGCCTAAACTAGGATTAAGTAGAAACAATGCAAGTGAAGACCTGGCCTCACCAATGACAGTAGCAAAAATATAATTTTATTCAGCAAGGTTGAAATGTCAAAGGTTTATAAAAATATATGTTAAGGTTTCACAGTCCAGACCCATTTATAGTCTGGAATCTTTTTATGCAGCAAAACAAAATGCTACACCCAAGTTCAAAAAGAACTATTACAGCTAACTAAAACACCCGCTAAAATGACAGATATAATTGAAAATAATCCTTAAAATAATAACAATTTATCAAATTCTATGCATTGACTATGTAATCAACATAGTCAATATTCCTACTCTTAATTTGAACAATCTTGTACATCATGAAAATCTTACAGAATCACTCAAATAATGTTATGCTTTTTGATGATATATACCTTTTCTAAGCGTGTCAGACGCAGAAAATCCAGTAATTAAAGTCATCACATATTAGGCTCTTGGGAAAAATAATTTTCTACATTAGGAACCATATCTAGCATCAGAATCATGCATAGATACAGCTGCTCAACTCCAGAAAGAACTCACAAATTAGAACTGAAACTACAACATTGAACATTTCTGAATTCTTAAGATGGATAATGAATAATGCACGGTGTGCTTTATCAGCTTGCTGAGGAATTCTTCTAGTCTTTTAAAACAATTGTTTGTACTTGCTTACTAAATATGCACCTTGATCATACACAGCATGACATATCAGAACAAGCATTTGGCTTAAAAGAATGAAGCTCAAAGTCTCAGTGGAAATGTTGTTTTCTATGCACACTTTTTTTTCACTTTTTTTTTTTAACTTAGATCTACTACACAACACTAAAACCCACACTATTTACTGTCTGGGAGGACTGTGGAGGGAAAAGAAGGTGGGGAGAGGAGAGGAAAGTGAGAGGACCAGGTTCCCAAGAAATATTAATGCAATTACTAGATGATACATGAATGCACTTCACATACACTGAACACGTAGAACATACCTTATCCACTACAACACAAAGGAAAATAACTATTTCAGAAATACAAAAGAATTTGAAGCACTAGGTAGCTAAAAATACCAGAAGAAGTCATCCCTAAATACAGGGCAAAGAAAATGAAAAAGCACAGTAACCACCACCTACATTTTCACGCTTGTGTACTTTTTCTTCTGTACACTAGGGAAAAAAAACTCTTGGGGAAAAAAGAAAATCTCGCAGACATGCACACACACAGAGGGTCACAAAAGCTATGAGAGAGATACTTAACACAGGTTCCTGAGCAGATGACAAGTCATTAAACTTTCACCTTTAAGTAGTTATGATAACTCTTTTATGATATCTCCCATTTTTTAATTAAAATCTACAACGTCTTTAACAAGCAATTCTTCCATCAATCTTTGATGTGTTTTACTTATAAAGCAATGACAGTTTTCAGTTCAGTCTCCTTCAAGTTCCAGAGAAACCATTTTCCACTCACTTGCTTTGAAAGCCATTAAAACAACTTGATGAAGAACAGCAGCAGGGGGCTAATAGAAGCCAAGGCTTAGTAACAATCTTTAGATTTTTCTCCTAAGACTTTCTCACAGAACCTCCTCACAAAGATCCTCAGGGCTTTTCATCCTCTCCTTTCTCCTCACCCCCCAAAAACAATCAGTTCAAAGTGACAGATGCAACTAGCTCCGGGTTTTGCTATTTTCTTAATTTCACTTTTACCTCTCAATTTTAATAGACTCAACTGAAATCTGATTCCCATAGCATTGGTCATCTCATCCCATCTTCCTGTTGGGAAAAAATAATACACACAAACATTCAGAAGTAACTTGGAAACATCTTCTAACCTGTCATCTATTCTGAAGAGAGCACTGGTATAGAGAAATGTATCTTTTGCTTTAGAGTCATATACAATTGGCATTCAATTAATTGAATTACTTAGTGATTAATTGATCAGTGATTTATATACATTTCTGTGTTTTACTGCAGTATTTCTGAAACCTTCAGAATGACAGTGACCCTGTAACAGTTTAAATCTTGGGATATAAACTAAAGAACTGTGCAAGCCAACTGCAAAGAATCTTCAACCATCCTTTAAAAATGGGAACAGCCTGCAGCAAATGACAAGTTCTTCCGTTAACAGCTTCATGTAAATGTAGAAATCAAAGTTTTACGGAAAACAGAACTATTAGGATAGTACTTACACTGATCAGAATCAGTAAAGCAAACTTTTTAATCTGTGTCTTGCTGTGCTCACCACCATTTTACTTCTTCATTATTATGGTCACTTTAAGTACAATCTTTGTTGATCACTAATTTTGGGGAAATTATGTACCTCCAGAGCTCTACGTACTCTTCAGTTGCTGTATTCAGGCCATGCCGCAGTGGTCAAAATACCACGTCGTTTCTGCAACATGAACACCTACTTCCATAAAGCAGGGCTATGGGACACACCTATTCATCCCAGATTCTAGTTACAATCCCTCATGCTTTTCAAAACCAGAGCTACAGTTACAGTACACGTCGCTAGGAGCAAACAGGGACTAAAGGAAGCCAGATACATGTCTCCTCATCTTGAGGACAGGGGCAGTGCACACAAGAGATTTGAGGTCAGGGAAGACAGATGGTGGGCATTCCCATGACAGCTAAGTCACCTCTTGTCCTTACACCATTGAGCTTTATGTTTTCCAGTTGGTGACTCTCACAGTTTGTGTTTCTACTTTATTTTAGCAAGCTTGTATTTGTAAAACAAACTGGGAGAATACACTGTAGAATAAACTTCTAGATGTCCGAGAACAAATCTTATCGATACTTTCTCAGAGCAACATCAACAATCATACTTGCTGCATGTCTCCCTTCTGCTAAAGTAATACACTATTTAATTGTTAATGTGAGATGCTTTTTTCATGAGATTTTAAAAAAATTTTAAAAACTACACAGAAGAAATTCTAAGTCAGTGAACTGACATACAGTCCTATTAGTAAACACACAAAAAGTTTGTGTTGGCTTTCAGGGATAATTATATCATCAATATCCGAAAAAGATCCATCAAGAATATAAACTAAAGAAGTTTGAGAAACAATATCCTAAGGTACAAGAACAGTTATGTATAACCTTCGACAAGCATACAATCACTTACAGAATTGAAAAAATGTAAGGCTGGAAGGACCTCTCAAGATCACTCAGTACAACTCTCTTTCGACAGTGGCAGGATCAAACACATGTTATGTGAGTGCTACATAATACATGCCAGATACAGAATATGCGTCTGAGCATTATCCAGTCAGAGCCTGCATTCAGGCTGTTCCATCACTCCAACTACTCTACCATTTGTGCAATTTTAGGTTTAAAATAAATACTTGCAATACTATATATGTAATTGTACTGTAAGATTGTTATGCTAGAAGTACATGACCTAGAGTTCGTCATGAATGCTACTGCGGAATAACCATTTAATTAAAATTACCATTAGCATTAAGTCTTTCTGTAGTAGTTTTCAAGTATTAATGCTTACTTCTCCAGGAGGGTAAACTTTTCTTTTTGCCTTATTTTCTATTTTCAGAGAAAGAACATCTCTCACCTTTAGGAGTTTAGCCTCATTTCCCTATAATGTATTCATCACCGCTCAGCACATCTGTCCCAGTAAATCCCATTTCCTGTTCTATTCATGAGGCTCAGCAACCTGGAGCTTTAGTGATTGCCGCCACACTTTTCCCATGGCCTTCTCACCTCTCACCCCCCCCACGCACCCCGCTCCCATTGTTTATCATCTGTTCTCCCCTGCTGCAAACTGCTGTCAGATGTTCACTTATCCCTAATCTTACTCACTGCCTTTGATATTCTTTCTAATCCAACAACCTGTCAACTGGGGCATCAGCCCATGTCCAGACCAGCTGCTCTGTCACAGGCCGTAAGATTCCCTCTCAGCTCCAAGAGGTATTTAAAGGATTTTGACACAGCAACCGCAATGTGAAACAAATAATTAATGCTGTTTTGATCAGTGACCATGGCTTTAGTGTGACATGAGCTGACCACTAAGCAAAACTGAGCTTTACTTTGTTTAAACTTCAGTAAACTTTAGTGTTACTGTATTAACAAGATCTTGATCAATGTCTGAAGGACAGTACCAAAAAGCTAGAGTTCTTTAACTTGTTTTAGTTAAAAATTATGAAGAATAATTAATCTGAATGCAAGTCAGAGGGGCAGTTAAGTTTATATGCCTGCTGTGTAAAGCATGCTTATTTATGCAACATCGACTTCTGTAGAGTTTTCAAAGCATGGGAGCTGACTTTTTATGAGTTACAGCTGAAAATACAAACATATTTTAAATATGGCAGCAGTTGAGGTAAAACTGTTATTAAAACATGCCTGTGTTTTCAGGAATATAATAAAGTATAGTTTCATCCCATATAGCCCGTCAGAACCAGACATTTTAAATAATATTCTCATTTACAGAAAATGTCTAATTTCCATAATATTCAGATTTGCTATAAACAGTTAAATGTTACAGCGTTCATCTGCTTTAAAACATACCAAATACACATAATGTCATAGCTGAAATTATGATTCAGATGACAGTTTTTTGTACTGGGAAGAAGAAGTTTCTGCTATTTAAGCAAACATACGTATTTTGATCCAAACTGAAAAACAAATAAAGCATGTAGTTATTTAAGAATAAGAATACTATTTTATTTCTCAGATCTAACTGCAATTACTACAAAAGAGATGGTACCAAACAAATCAAAAAAGCCTACTTTATACCCTACAGTACTTGTATTTCATACACAAGAAACCATCACAAAATCTCAGTGGTGGATTTTATAACACGGTTCATTCACTTAGAACTAAACCACTTCATTCTTAGGGCTTGTCTATACCAGGACATCAAGAAAATTAATCTGAAATAAGTACCTTGATGAACTTGAATTCTGCTAGTTAAACTCCATTACACCCCAGTGTGGACACAGTCATTCAGTTTAGTTTACTGCTCCCTTAGGGCATGCACTGGAAAGTTAACATGGATTAAGGTAGGGTATGAATTCAAAGTGCAATCGTACTTTGAAAATGGTTTAACGTAAACAGAACCAGACTCTTTGTTGTAGAATGAGACATGGAGTTAATCAGGAAAGTCCTGTGTAGACAAGCCCTTGCAGATGAGGCTACTGCAGAGGTATTGTCAAAGCCAATGGTTTTCAAACTCTTCATCCACAGACCTGGAAACATCTTCCAGTGAAGCTGCAGACCTCAGTAGCACATTAAAATCTGCTGATAATCGATCTGCTTTTCTTAGTTGACTCAGGTGGATGACCTACAAGTGGTCCAATGGCCCTCAAGGAGCCACATATCAGAACTCGGAAAACACTAGTTTAAGCTAACTACAACCTAACGTACCTCCTTAGCCTCAACTTCATAGCTACTGCACAGTAACCCAAGTAATCTAGCTACTGATGACATTAAAGAGATTTTAATATTCATTTATGCAAGCGTAGACACATTTCAGCTCTATGCAAGGATGCTACAAAAGATGCTTGACAGAGCCTTATTCTTTCCAATAAATGACATTTGCTGTCTCAAGTTTGTTAAATCATCATACGACTGACCTAAAAATGTGAAGTTTTGTTACTGCCAACTACTTTTCATGTATTTACTTCAAAGAACCCTACATTCACTTGTCAAAGCATGCTGGATAAAGAAATTACGACTAATACAATGTAATATTCACTGAAACAAAAACAAGTACTGGTGTTCTTTTCAATTACTACTCTTATTAACTAATTCTTCTCATTTCCCCCTTTAGTAATTCATAAACGTCTCAGGCAAAAATAACTTGTAAAAATCTCCAGAGTTAAATTCAAGGTATATGGCAGAGCCAGAAGCAGATACACCTAGATTCCCTAATTCCTTTTCTTAAATCTGTGCTCTAATTGTGAAGAACACTGTTTCTCTCAAAGGAAATTATGTTCCCTTGGTATTTAACTCCCTAATGCTGTTGTTGCAAAAACCTCAGGTTTCTTTTCTTTCACGCATATAAAAGACTTATGCTGCATTTCAACCATAATTCCCGGTTAACACAGCAGCAGTCAGATCAGTCAGATCAAAAATCTGTCTCACCCAGGATCCTATATCTGACAGAAACCAAGATGCCTAAGGAAGAATATATTGTTAAAATACTCTCAGCCTCCTGCAATTTGCAGCTCAGGGACTTCCTGAGCTAGAAGTGGTATGTTTGCGTTTAAGATTAATACTATATACTGAGACAACAGACTTGACAAGCTGAAGAAAGTGAGGGAAATTTTGCAGCAAAAATGGCATCTCCTTTTATTGCACTACTGCTTTGAAAAAATGAACTGCAAATAAATGTATTACTCGGTAGTGTATTTCCTACTACTGGAACGTTTTAAAGATTCAACAGAAGACTGACTTGTTTGAACAGGTAACTTAAAAATCTGTTTACTCCCTCAACATCATCATTTTTAACTGTCACCATAGAGAAGAATGTTTTGCGTTTATAAAAAAGCAGACGGAAGTTCCAGAGAATATTTCAGGCAGCTGAGCACATTCATGTTGCTATTTCCATATTAAAAAAAATTTGAATGTAAAACCAGGTTGTTAATATTATTGTAACACTGCACCGCTTTGCTTTTTTCATCTTCAAAGTTTTCATGACATTAATGATACAAGCCTCACTTCTCTCTGCATGTATGCATAGATCAGGACTTTAATCTTCATGACATCTCCAAGACAGTTAAATTGCAAGGGACAGAAACAGAGTGGTTGCTCATGGTCACAAAACACAGCAGTAGCAAATCTAAGATTAGAAATAAGAAATTCCTTCTTCACTGATAAATTGCACACTACTCCTGAAGTACATTTTCTACCCATTATGAAGTTCATGATGTGTTAAAATCTACAATAGCCTTGAAAATTACTTTGGAATGACTGTAAAACTCAAAAATATTATAACTGAATTCCCTTAACACTGAAGGAAAACATCATGCACTAAAATGAAACTGAAGGGAGCATTTTTCTTGTTTAACTTCAAAATGAATTACTCTAAACATTAAATCAATACAAGAAATGTGATGCTCAGGCACTGGACTACTCTGAAGCGCAGAAGGAACGTGAAGCTCACAAAAGAGCAAATAGTTCCAATTTACCACTACTGACTGTATGGTTCAATCAATATGCACACAGTTTTTGAGGTTTATCCCACATCATTGAAACAGATGCCCATTCACCATTCCACAGATTCAAAATAGAAACTCACTGACATACCTACTGGGAAGATTACTGACAGTTGATATTAGTCTAGTAGCAAACTTCTAAAAGCTCCTGGGCAGAATGCATATATATGTTTATACAATGCAAGGAAACAGTGGCAAGAGCTCCCTTGCCAGAACAACCTTCAAAAACAAAGCTACAGAAGTCTGGGCTAGATCCACAAAGCCTTTGATATGTGAGCTCTGGGCAAAAGTTTCTGCAACAGCTCAAGACATTATTCCCCCAGCTAAATGCTTCCCCCCCCGGCTGTTGCTCTGCCTGCCCTTGGAGGATACTGTCCCCAGCATTTCACTTAGCTCTATGCAAAGCTCAGTAATTTAGCTTAAGGGGCTGATGGAGGTAGGTTTGAACTGGAACAGCAGAGTAAGAGCTGGAGCAAAGCAACTTCCTTTCTGTTGATTCTCAGAGGGTAATAACCACTAGCACAGGGACAAACAGTTGCATGCAGCAACTTCTTAAATTACTACAGTAAGATTCACCAGAGCTCTGTCTGTCAAAGCCCTGTCTTAGGCTCAAATCCAACATGCAGAACCACCAATATCCCTGCTGAGGTGGAAATTAAGATGACTACATTGAATCCAGATTCCCATTTGGATACTTAATGCTGCCCAAAATCCTAACGGCTCTGCTCAACTGTTACTAGTCAGAGCCTTCTTCATGATTTAGTCTCAGCAAAATACTTAAACTTGAGTTGTTTGGTTTTTTTTTTTTGTCTGTCTAATATGTAGGCCAGTGCCTGGCTAACATACACAAAAGAGAGCTGAAGATTTACACACAAACATGTTTCCCAGCAGTGAGCACACTCTCTTGTGATGTGGGAAGCAATATTAATTGAAGCAAGATCTTGCAGCCTGACTCTACCACATCCCAGGGAAGTGCCCTAGCCCTTGGGCCCTGAGTTAATCTCTCATTAGCCATCCCTCTGGTCTCTTGAATAAATTATTTATGAAAAGCAGAAAAACTTCAATAGGAAAAACTGAAAAGAGATTTGTCATGGACTTCTGGTAAAGAAGCCAATTCTTCAGGAGGCGATATATGTTTAAAAAAAAGCCACTTTAGACAACAAATCAATTTGCACTTTGGGGGCAAGTACACATTAAAGCTAGTCAGATGCTATCCTTTATATGAGATAAATTCATTCTCTTCTTTCAGTACCAAGCAGAACAAAAATACATAAACAGGATTCCTACTGACAAAATGAAGAGAATTTTCATCAGGCTGCATAGCTACCTCGTCCATCTCCCACCCTCAGGCCACTCCACTTAGAATAACACAGCTTACTTGACTGAGGGCCCCATCTTGAGGAAAGGGTTGACAGCTGAAAATCCCAAGTAGAAAGTGAGGTCCATTTTGAGGTCCTGTTAGATGTCTATTTTGAAGGTACAGTTTTAAACTGTATCTTATTCCTCCACATTGGCCCTAACCAAATTTGCCTACAGTCTGCTGAATTCCACGACTCCTTTACTGCACGTCAGTTTCTACCTTTGCACTACATAAAGGCAGAGGAAATCATTTTAAAAAGCCGTTGGTACAGTGTTTTGTCTAGAGAGCCAGGCTATTCCCCATAACTTGGATGCCTAACACCAAGCTGCATGTCGCCTCCATCCACACGGTTCAAAACCTAGAATTCTTTCATGAGGGTCTACAATTGCTTTTACACTTTGTAAGAAACATGCACCAGTCATTACTTTTATTTGAAACAATATGGGTGGGCAGAGGAAGAGGAAGATGAAAGACCTCACACAAAAAGATCTCATGATCCTCTCCATTAGAAAAGCAGATCCACATAAGCATAAATTGCTGCAACTTCAGGAACTCCTAAGAATTATGACAATCCCCACTACAGTTAAACAGCCAGAAACCTACACTTTTTTCTCATGACCTTTTGGTAGAGCATTTCTATATGTAACCAAATGTAACATGTCCAGTCCAAAGGACAACTCAAGCTCTTGGAGAAAGAGAACCTCAGGACTTCTGCACAAACCTAGAAAGACACTGCCGGACTTTTGTCTAACATAACAGTAATCGCCTGACTTGATTTTAAGCACATACAACTCTGCTCCTGTGTGTGTCCACAACTCTTTGTCTGAACATACAGATATCCAAGGAAAATACTCGGCTGGCCAAAACACTAATCCAAACTTTGGGCCTACAATTTTGAATGCGTTAAGTGCCTTTGACGAACAGGCAGATGACCATCTCAGTCTCTGGCTCCACTCTTGATCAGGTGTGACCACCATCTTCTTAAGATGCATAACCTGTGTCAGCTTACAACAGTACTTCCTCAGCATTTTATTTAGATTTCACCCCTCTCCAAGATCCCTTTCTGATGTCTTGTGCATTTCTGGTGGTCTGTAAGCCTACTAGAGCAACTGTGGTTTACAACTCAGTAGGGTGCAAGTTGAAGGGATAAAAACAGACTTGCAGGGCAAACTGTGATATAAATCACCTGTATCTAAATTTATGTTTAATTGTTGAAAAGTTAACTAGTTTAGGTATAGTGATGGGATCAAAATTACCTCCACACAAGTCGTGCAATTTTTACATGACATGTCTTAGAATCAATGCTGTAAGATACACGTTCATGATGAAATGTCTACAAATCAGTGCTGTAACATAAGTGCTCATGAATGCTTAGAAATAATCTTAAAAAGACATATATATATAAATTCTTTCAATTTTCTGTACAGAAAAGCAGTAGTTGTAATAAAACAAACTAATAAATAGAAAACTCTCATTCTATATATATCCTTGGACAGAAAAGTTATGTTGAAATATCAATGCCTATTTTAGGAACATATTAGTTTGAAAACAGATTTCAAAATCTCAGTCTTCAAGGCCTAAATTATTCTTCATCAATATTTTATAATACAAAAGTATGAATCAATCTTTTTCAGATTACAATGAATTATAGGGGAGATGTTGTAACCTCATAAAAAGTACCTTTAGGATCGCCTCAAACCTTCCAGTTACAGCATAAACTAAATATCCAAACTAGTTTCAGTTTTCACAGTGCAACAAATGCCATTAATCAAATTTTTCCTCATTTAAATTGTTCTGTTATTCAGAAAGACTTTTTTATTAGATTTGGGTTAAGTTCAGCAAGCAGATGCAGGGAATTTGTGCAGCGGGGGAAACTAATTTTACTCTCAGATGAAGCAGCAATTAGAAGAAGAAAAATTTATTTTCTTTTTCCAGCTAGTGAACAAAAAAAAGTTGGACAAGAGGAAGATCTACTCAGCATAAAACCATTAAGATCAAGGGCTAGATTTCAGAAATCATTTTCAGTTTTAGCGAGCGGTGAGATTTTCAAAAATTCTTAAACAGACAAGGCACCTTACTCCCTTAGATTTAAGACACTTAGCTATTTAGGTATTTAATGGGGTTTTCAGCAGGCCTAAATGCCTTTGAAACAATTAGTCAAATGACTAAAAATATTTAGCATTTCCTCTGGTTAGTAAAGTCAGTTTTTAAATGCAAAACGTGTTTTTAATAAACGTAGGGCCTGTCTCCCAGGTCAGGTGCAGACAGTTGTGCAGACTTTCAGCTTATGCTCTCTGTAAGCGGGACCCAAGCCAGCTTCTGTACAGATGCCACATAAACTATATTTTCACATTCATTTTAAGACAGTGCTGCAGCCAAGAGAAACAACCTCTGCCCTCAACCATCCCCCAAACACTCATCCCTAACCACCACATTACCACCTCCCTTCCGCCAGCATAAGCATTTGAATTTAATCAGAGATCTTGTTTAGGTTGAAACTAACTTCTTTTTTTGGCCAGATTAGGTTTAGACCTGGACCAGATCCCTGATCCAGTTCACTATGTTGCTGCACAAACACTCGTGTAAGGAGAGAAAGGTAGCAAGATGGGTAGAAAGGGCAAGTTTACTTCTTTCGGTGGCAACACTGGTCTCTGTCAAATCACAGCACGTGACCAAACACGTCCTTATTTCTTCTTTACCATACTCATCACAGTTAAGGTACTTGTATTCAATTAACTGTAATTTTGTAATACTGTTTTGTACATTTTAATTAAATTCCCTTTTTCGTGTAAATAGATCATGACTCAGAAATGAAAATTAAATTAAGAAGACTTGTCACTTATAAACTAAGCCAGCAAAAATTCAGAACATGAAAGAATGTTCTTCATGTTTTCTTCTGATACCTAAAAAGAAATAATTAATTCAGTGTAAAGCTTTCAGCTGTTCACAAAACAGAATGTTTTTACTTATCTCAACCAATGAGAAGAGAGCTTTCTTTAGGAAAATAATGTACAAAATGTATTTAAAAAAGGTAAAAAAATCAGTTAATCTGCTTTGATGCAAGCCACTTCTGCTTTTCCTTTTCTGTATCTTATCTCACTGTTGGACTTAAACACACCTCCTCCATACACACTCCCTCTCCTGCCTTTTCAGCTGATGTGTTTAGAAGCAAAGCAAAGAAGGAAAAAGAGAGGATGTGGTCTGCAGCATACATTCCTATGGCTGTCCAAATCCTTCTGCATTTCCACATGCACCTCTCTGCCTGAATGGAAGCTCCCCCTGGACCTGCCAACGCTGCCTCATCAGCTTGAGAAAGAACTGGTTTTGTTCATAAGCTCGCTTGCAGGCAACGTTCAAGGAATGTGCAGCACTTCATGCCATGAGAAGCCGCTTTCACAGAATCACAGAATGATAGGGGTTGGAAGGGACCTCCGGAGATCATCCAGTCCAATCCCCTGGCTAAAGCAGGTGCCCCCAGAGCCGGTTGCACAGGAACGTGAGTAGCTCCAGAGAAGGAGACTCCACAGCCTCTCTGGGCAGCCTGTGCCAGAGCTCTGTCACCCTCACAGTAAAGAAGTTCTTCCTCACGTTCAGGTGGAACTGTCTGTGCTCCAGTTTGTGCGCGTTGGCCCTTGTCCTGTTGCTGGGCACCACTGAAAAGAGCCATCCTCTTGACACCCACCCTTTAGATACTGATAAGCATTGATGAGATCCCCTCTCAGTCCTCTCTTCTCCAGGCTGAACAGACCCAGGTCTCAGCCTTTCCTCATAAGAGAGATGCTCCAGTCCCCTCATCATCTTTGTTGCCCTTCCACATCTTTGTTGCTTTCCTTTCACGCCTTGCATTCCTGCCACTGTTGGAAGTACCAGTTCACAGTGATTCCGTGAAAGGTGACTCACGCCAATATAAACGGGATAAGGAAAGGGCTTTTCTTCCATCCAGCTGCATACCTTGGAAGTAACTACCTGCCCTGCCGAGGGCTTGCCAGCCCCGGGCTCGTTCTGCAAACTAGCAGCACCAAAGCAAGGCCCAAATCAAGAGGTGCCCCGCTCAAAGGTGAACCGAAAAACCAGCACAGCCCCAGTGAGGCAGCGGGCACCCGGGGGCCTGGCGCGCCCACGCAGGAGCTAGCGTTGGTGGCGCGCCCCACGGCAGCACCCTCCACACGCACCGCCCTGTCGGGCCGCCTTCCCTCCCCACCTAGAGCTCCATCGGCGGGCGGGCAGGGGCAGAGCAGCGGCCGGAGGGGCGGTTCCGGGCGGGGCGGGGCGGGAGGGCGCCATGAGGCTGAGGCGCACACTCCTCTGGCCACGCCGCTAGTGTCCCAAAATGGCGGAGGCCAGGGGGCGGCAGGACGCCAGAGCAGCCCGCGGGCCGGACGGCGCTTACTCCTTCGGCCTCCTGCCCCTCCGCGCAGCGACGAGGCGGGAGAAGCCCCGCCGCGGTGGAGGGAAGGGCCGGGCCGGCCTTGAGGGAAGGGGGGGGGCGGGCGCCGAGGGGCGAGCCGCCGGCGCCACTCACCTGCCGGTAACTGAGGCGGAAAGGCCGCAGGTAGAGGGAGGAGGTGCAGGGTTTGAGCGCTGGCTCCTCGATGGCCTCCATCCCTGCCGGGGGCAGCGGCCGCCGGGAGGAGGAGGAAGGGGAGAGACGCGCGCAGCCGCTGGCGGCCGGGACGAAGGCGGCGGGCAGGGCCCAGCGCAGCCGGGCAGGGTGCTGCGCGGTCCCGGTGCTCGCAGAGCTCGCGGCGGTGCGCGCGCGCGGCCGCCGGCTGCAGCGCAGGGCCCTCGGCGCGGTGCGGAGCTCCGCAGCTCCCTCACTGGCCGGGCAGGGGAGCGGGGTCGCCGCAGCCCGATCCCTCTGAGAGGGGCCGAAATGCTGGGTTCCACCCCCAAAACGGGGCTGCGACAGTAGCGCAGAGGGGCCTCGTCACTTTTCTCTGCAAAAACACCCGAGTGCTGAATTTTGCCGCAGGTCGTCCCGGTCCTGGACGAACGTAAGGTTTTGCAGGGTAAGGACCTTGACAGCACAGTCACTTACATCTGCCTGCCTGGCGTTTTCATGTCAAAATGGGAGTCGTACGAGTGGCGTGGAAAACGCAGGTATGAATGCAGATCGATTGGGAACCGCTGCCGTCGTCCGGTGCCTCTCGGGCTTTCAGGGCCAGCTTCCATCGGCGGCCACGCACCCAGCCCACGGCAGAACAACAAAGGCAGCTTCATTAGACTCCTCTCACTGGTTTTGGCAGCAGTTACAAAATAATCACCCGTCCTCTTTAATTTTTTTTTTAAATAAATCGCTGTTAGATTTAATGATTTCCTAATTTTTGTAGGCGTTTGATCATCATTACGCAACGTTTGCTTAGATTGCCGGTGGTGTTTTAATACTCTTAATATTTTCTAGATCCGTGAGCAGCAGAGCTCACAATTAGTCGTGGTCATTATCCCTTTGATTTGTGTTCACTTTCCATGAGATGTTCCAGTGTACAGCTATTTTAGTTGCTACATCCATCAAATTATTTTGTCAAGATATTGACCGCACTGAGAATAATCTGAAATTTCTTGTATCCGTTTCTTTGTTTTCTCTTCTAATTTACTTCCACTGCATCACTAAGAAAGTTTATTATCTTGTTCTGTGGTAGTAAGAATCTTAGCAGTATGGCTAAAAAGAACAGATCCAGCACTAAGAAGTAAATGAGGCAGCACTTAGACTGCAGAACACCTACCATCAGTTCTGATAACGCAAGTGACAAAAAAGTGTTTGGTGGGACTGAAAGGTGTATTTTTAAAAGTGTGTTTGCAAAGCTATCGTAACACATGGGCAACTAAATATTTTATTAGCTGACTTTGAAAATATTTGCGTAACTGTTTGCATCACTGGATATGTCCCTACATTTCTGTTTTTTCAGAGTGATCTTGAGGTCAGTCAGAGCTCCTGGGAACTTAAGCTATATTTTTCTATTAAATTAGTTCAGTCTTCCAAGTCCAGTTTAAGTATAAACACAGTTTCCATGCATAGCAAGTTTACAGTATTTCTGTTTGCTTATGTTAAAAGTTACCGGGTACTCAGGTTGGTTCAGCCAGTTAGACTGCCCTCTTCAATAAACATTCTGACACCACTTGAAGGTTTTGAGTGTGTGTGTGTTTTGGGGAACATGCCATAGCTGTGATGGATTGCTTATTCCATCCGTAGTCTTAGGTGGGAAGCTTTTGGGGTTGTGATGTGTCACAGACCTGATCTCGCTAATGTACCTGGAACAGTTGAGCTCAGTGTTGCAGTAAAACACATTTCAGGGTGCTCTAGTGTTAACAATTGCAAATGAAAGTTTAGGCTTCTTTTGCTAGCTGATTTAACGGGCTGAGATGGAGGAGCTGCCTTAGTGCTACCATTTTACAGGTGAAATAAATCAGAAGAAAGTGTCCTGCATAGTGGGACTGGTGGTGAGCAGGTGGACCTGAATGTTACTATGATTGTTCATTAAGGCCTAGATAGCCGGTGCAGCAAGTGGCTTTGCCTTTGCTAGTCCAGGAGCGCTCCTGGGAAGGAAATGCCCCTCACCTCCCACTTACTCCAGTGGGCAATAACAAAGGGGAATAATTTACTTCTGAATGGGTGAGATGCACTCCCACTTCCCTGTTCCCTTGCACTGCTTTTACAGCTTGTCTGCACTGACTGGCACAGTGACTGTGACCTGGCTCTAAATGCTCTGGCTTCGCAGCAAGAAGTGCAAGAGGATACGATGCAGAGATGCTACTCAGTGGCTCAGCTCGGGGGTCAGGAGAGCGCTGTTCACACATGAAGTCCCACCAGGGCAGGTGTGCACACCATGCACTCACTGCTTTTGCCAGAGTAACTTGATTCCAAAGGACATTGAGACCAGGCATGTTTGCTCAGACAGAGTGCTGCCCCATATGGCTTTGTAACCTCAGATAGCAATCAGCTTGCAGGTCTCTGAACTATTCTGTTGTGTGTTACTTGGCATCCCTCCTTTTTTAAAGCAGAGGTATTAGTGGTGGTGGTCCTCCAGAAACTTGTGAAAACATTCATAATTCCAAGGGGTTTGAGTGCTGTGCTTACATCTGTTAGTTTCAGTGAGATGATTACAATACTTGTTTAAGCCTGTGTTTTAACAGCTTGCAAAATCTTTTGGTTTTGATTAGTACTACTCCATACAGTATCATTTACGTTTCTATGATACTGTCCCTGCGTCATCACTTCCCAAACTTCTTACATCCTGGATTACTCTCTGCCATCACTGCGGCTTTGCAGAGCACTATCCACGTTTACCTTTACACTCCTAACTGAAATAGCTGCCAGTGACGTGCTTCAATAACCCAACTGCCTTGTGCCATCACATCTTCCTTGCAAAGTGTTACTGTTAATTTGACTCCCCCAAAACCAGGAAGGTGTCAGAATGACAGGTTGCCTTTCACAGTGCACACATGCATTCAATGCATTCTTGTATCTTCCTTAGAAGTGGATTCTGTATTTTATGTTGTTTTCTTGCCTTTTAAAATAACAGCTGTAAGGTTGTGAATGTCCTCATGGGTTCTTTAGTTTCCTGGAGCTGCTGGTCTCCTGTTGTAAAATACTGAAATCTAGACGTTTTGCCTGCACAGGCTCTAACGTGTCTGAGAATGGCTTGTGTAACAGTGTGATAAACAGCCTAATAAAGAAAAGCAAAAAATGTGAGTAAAATTTTTCTTTCCTGGAAAGAAAGATCATCAGACAAGGTCAACGGGCAGAGAGGGGGAAAAACAGAAGCGTCCTGTCTGGAGCTGAAGAGTCTTAAGGGAAGATTCACTGGGATTTCTTATAAAAAATGAAATGTTAACATTAGTGTTAAAAAGGAATTCTTTCCGCAGGGCAAGGTTCTTTGTTTAACAGTCTTCTCTTTCCTTCAAAGCAGTGTTTGCTCTGTTACTTTGTGAGTAACTTTTATTACCAGCAAAATATCCAAACAATTTTTTTTTTGTTCTTTTAAAAAAATCCCCTTGAGCTTGAAGTTTCCGCCGACACAGTCCTTCCCCTGAAACGCAGGCAGACACACAGTCCTTGGGCATGTGCTTTGCAGAGGGTCAGGTTGCGTCCTCATTAGCAGTTTGTTTTATTGCTGTTTGCTTTGGGACGCAGTGGGCAATGTTTCCCGTGCAAGCCTGGCGCGGCAGCCCTTCTGCTCATGGTGGCTCCGGGAGCCAAGCGCACCCTCTCGCTTCACCTGCGTGCACGGGTATGAGTGTGCAGGGAGTCAGGACAGCCTTTTGCCACCTGCCCTGGCCCATCTGTTCAGGCAGCAGCCCCAGTGTGTACCCTGGGTGGGCACCCAGGAATGTCCCTTGCAGTACTTCCCTCTTCCTGCTGGAGCTTAGCAAAGTGCCTGAGCTGCTGGGTTCATTCGTGCACATTTTGGTGGCACGTTTTCCAGAGTGATTTTTGTGTGTGTGCTTTTCTGCATGTGCTTTTAAATTCCGTCAATCCTTACCAGGCTCGCTTTGCTGTTTGACATGCCATTGCTCGTGAACAAACATCATCAAGTCCTGAGCCTTTCTTATCTCCGGAGTGCTCCTTAATGTACTGGAGAGTATCATTACTTTCTTAGATTTCTTTTGATATTTGTGAGTACTGTTGTTACTAAGATACTGCAAGTACGAAAGCCTCAGCAATTGGAGGCGCGCTTACTTGCAATTCTCGTCTTTCATTTTCAAAAAACAATTTCTAACCCTCATGGTTGCAGAAAAAATGCCAGGAAATGTGAACTATGGCAAACCTATGGTTTGTGAGCTGTTAAGCACAGGTCCTGTTCCAAGGTGATGCCACATGTATGGTAGAAAGGCTTTGATGTTGGGGTGACTGGTAACCTGAACCCCCAGCTGCGGGCAGAAGAAAGCCAGCAGAGGCTGCTGAAACCAACGGGTGCTGGCTGACCCAGGATCCAGCTGCGTACCTGGTTCAGCCCCATCCAGCAGCAGACAGCTGTGACGCTTGCAGAGCCGTTGTCTTCTGCCTGGAAACGATTCCCAGAACTTCATGCTCCTCCTCAGATGCCCAGGCCATGTGCATTTTTTTCTTAAGGTTACGTAAGGGTATCAGGAATGTCAAACACCTTTGCTGTAAAGCTGTAGTGAGAAGGATGGATGAAAATATCTAAAATCCAGTATATTTTGTCATCTTGTGTTGGGAATCATTACAGTTGGCAGTGTGAAAGCTTGTCCTCTTCATGTGGGCCTTGCCTGCATAGCCACAGAGATGTTAGTTTTGAGTGCCTTTCTGGGGATCAGATGCAGGTTCTTTCCATAATGAAGTGGCTGTTGTGAAGTTTGCCTTCTAAAGTTTACCCCTTAGGCTCCTGTGGAAAAGCAAGCCTGAAGCTGCCAATATCTAGCTTTTAATTATTACTCAGTTCTGGGGCATAACCACCCTGGTTACATTCATGAAAGTCAGGAATCGTGCTCATGCAATTCTTCTGGCATTGAAAATAGAGCCCTAGAGAAATTTATTTTTATTTTAGTAGTAACATTGCTTAGAGAAGACTTTTTTTTAAAAAAATAACTGAAATTTCTATTATGAAATACAAAATTAGAGGTCTGCACTGCAGTACATAACATTACGTTCCAACAATTTTATTCACCATCAGTTGGTTCAGAGCTGCTTTAATCACATGAATAGCCTCAGTCCGAAGAACTTGGAGTAATTATTCATGTACGGGTTTGCAGAATTTGATTCATAAGAACTGACAGCATGAGCAAGATGGGAATGGTGTGTGGTGTTGCTGATGTGCACCACTCTGAGTTAGAGGACTACTTCAGTTTGTTTCCCTTAAATGTTTTCACAGAATCCCAGAAGGGCCCTCTGGAGATCCTCCAGTCCAACCCTCTTCTAAAGCAGGTGCCCCCAGAGCAAGGTGCACAGGAACGCATCCAGGTGGCTTTTGAATATCTCCAGAGAAGGAGACTCCACAATGTCTCTGGGCAGCCTGTGCCAGGGCTCTGTCACCCTCACGGTAAAGAAGTTCTTCCTCATGTTCAGGTGGAACTGCCTGTGCTCCAGTGTGTGCGCATTGGCCCTTGTTCTGTCGCTGGGCACCACTGAAAAGAGTCTGGCCCCATCCTGTTGACATCCACCCTTTAGATATTGATGAGATCCCCTCTCAGTCTTCTCCAGGCTGAACAGACCCAGGTCTCAGCCTTTCCCCATAAGAGAGATGCTCCACTCCCCTCATCTTCTTTGTAGCCCTCCGCTGGACTCTCTCCAGTCGTTCCTCATTTCTCTTGAACTGAGGAGCCCAGAACTGGACACAGCACTCCAGATGTGGCCTCACCAGGGCAGAGAAGAGTGGGAGGATGACCTCCCTCGACCTGCTGGCCACGGTCTTAATGCACCCTAAGATGCCATTGGCCTTCTTGGCCACAAGGGCACGTTGCTGGCTCATGGTGAACCTGTTGCCCACCAGCACTCCCAGGTCCTTCTCTACAGAGCTGCTCTCCAGCAGGTCAGCCCCCAGCCTGTAGTGGTGCATGGGGTTGTTCCTCCCCAGGTGCAGGAACCTACACTTGCCCTTGTTGAACTTAATCAGGTTCCTCTCCGCCCAACTCTCCAGCCTGTCCAGGTCATGCTGAATGGCAGCACAGCCTTCTGGGGAGTCAGCCAGAAGCATTAGCATCTTGTTTTTAGCACATTTCATTAGCACCTTCTTTTTAGAAAACCAAAATGTGTCTCTTTTTAATGAGAAAGGACCATCTTGGTCTTTACTTTGCAAAGTTGAGTACTTTATCGTAGCTGTAGTGGAAAGCTCACTTGTGTCTAGAAGAATAGTCTGGTTTCCCAGAAGAGCTGAAATATCCATCTGCCTAGTGAAATGAAGGGCTGATACAAAGCTTTTTTTTTAGTGCATATCATCCTTAAAATCCTTGCACTAAATATGATAAGAGCAAAAATAATTGAAATATATTCAGATAAATACAGATACGGATATCATGACATTTAAAATCAATCTCTTTAAAAATAGTGGAGGAAAAAAGCTCTTCAGTAGAAATATGTAACTATTATGTCAGTTAGACTTTGTAAGATATCCGTAATATAACATGACAAGTTGCAATATGGTATAAAGTAGAGGGAGGTGAGAACATGAGAAGTAAATTCTGATTTCTAGCTTTTCAGCTGGAGAAGAGCAAACACATAGTCTGTGAAAAAATAAGAAACAATATGCATGCAAAATTTAGATACTTTTAAATTATTTTAATTGCTATCCAACGAATGTTGCCTACAGCTAACAGGGTGAAAATGATTAGAGGGAAGACTTTGATTTTTCAATAAGCTCCTCTCTAAAGAGGGGAAAAAAAAAATGACAACACCTTGGTTTTTGTATTACAGTACCACGTACAGCTACAGTCTGGGTCTCATTATGCTAGAAACTGTTCAAATACAGGTAGAAAAATTGTGTCTTTCCAAAAGAGCTGCAAACAAATTCATACAAAGGAACAAACAAGACTCATGTACAGTAATAAGAAACAGCTGAAGGAGAGTAAAAGAATAAGAAGAATCTGCTTTTGTTTGCCCCATATGTATGCAATAGAGCTGGAAGGAGAAAAGTATTTTGATTTCTCAGGGAACCTTGGTGTTCCAATAGTTTGAAACTGTCTGTAAAAAGAACTGGAGCCTGAGTGGTTGGATACTTGAACGTTGGCCATGGCTCTAGCCATGACCCTGGTATCTCTGAGCTCTCCAGTCACCGTGACACTGACCTATGCCTGCTAGCCTGCCCTGGACTGCAGGCGTTATAAACCCAAGGGCCCTTAATCTTCAGGCAGTTTGCCTAGCGAGATTTGTTAAAGCTGTGGGAGCTGGATGCCCTGGTCCTCAAGAGACTACCAGCTGGGCTGCTCAGAATCTGGGGCTGGCGTAGCTCCAGTGGAAGCTTGCCTGTTTTCCAAAGGAATTTAATTGAATACTTGTCCGTATGAAATGTTTCTGTTCGGTAAATTGAGACATTCCAAAGAAAAAAAAAATAGAGAGGTTTTTTTCCACCAGATGTAGGGAGCAGGTAGATATTTAAATATAAATACATGTATATGTGATTTATGAGATTGAAAGGTAAGGAGGCACAACTGGCCATTTTCCTGCTTTTTCTTTATTAGGCATGCTATATTATTTTCATATTTATTTGTATTGCAGTAGTGCTTAGGAATCCAGAACTTTATTGTGCTCATCAGTATCAAAACAACCTAAATGGTTTTGTGAGATTCTTGTGGTTAGAAGTGAGATGGAGGAGAGCTCTGGGGAAGGACAGGGTAAGCTCTTCACAACCTAATTCAAGGAGGTGTAGCTTTCCATCAAAGAGCGCGTGTGATTGAAGGACAGCATGCAGAATGGAGCCTGGGAGCGCTGCAGCAGGGCAGGATGTGGACTGGAGATACAGGGCAGCAGGATTTCAGTATAGGAGAGTTGAAGTCAGGAAGCAATATAGGGGTCGGATGGACTGATTGAGTTGAGATTTAACAAGTAACTTGAAAGTAGTTGGGCTGATCTGTTGTTGGGAGCTCGCTGGAAAGTTAAGAGATTGGGTCTTCAAGAGATTTGATTTCCTTAAGAATCAAGGTTCAGAAAAATAAAATCCTAGGCATCTTACATAGGAAATGTCAATGCCAACAGTTTTGAGAGTCCAAACTTTTGAGTGCTTGACTTTGAAACCTTGACAATGTTGAGGTTTTTTTAATAAATGTTCTGCATATTTAGACATTTTCAATTCTTTGGTTATAGTTCAGAAAAAAAACCCCAACACAAAAAACCACAAAAATCAGCCCTTATCCCACTTTCCTATTTGTCTACCATCTTTCTGGATTTATTATTTTGCACTGTGTTCTTGGAGGCTGCAAAGAAGGTTTCCAGAGCACTTCAGTTGGAGATTTGGGGATTAGTATGCTCACAGTAAAACTGAATTCAGGGATATGCAGCCCTAATCTTTGTCCACCTCCTGGAGCAGCCTGTTTTCACTTTACTTTTGCAGTGCTCCCTCCATTAATGCCTCTTCCTTGTCTCCAGCCACTTCATTAGAAAGCCTGCAGAATGGAAGAGGCAGATGTATTTAATGTTGATAGGTGTCAAGACCGAAGGTAAGATGCTCTTTGGCTAGCTGCTTGTGCATAAGGATGTTGCACCTCAGCTGAACAAGATGGACAAGACATGGGGTGTTAGGATCTGAAGCTGGTTTGTGCTGTGCAAGAGGTATCATTGCTTTTAAATGAATTCAGTGCATTGCTTTTTTGCTGAGACTAGATCTGAGAGTCTCATAACGAAGCCGGCTGTATGAAGAAAATGCCTTCCTTCATCAAGATTGGGAATTATATATTGTGTTAACCGTCATGCTCTACAAAAACTACTACAGTTTTCTACTTGGTATTTTAAAGATATACAATCCATGTATGCTAATATATCCGCACTAGAGATTGTCATGACTTAGAGCCAATCTTTGACAGAAACAACTGACTCGCAAACAGGTGGTTCTCATCACTGGATGCATAATGCTGTATATACGCATTTTAGCCTTTTGCCTAACGCCCTGATCCTGTAGAGAGTGCAGTTCTTTCTGGCCATAGATGTGGATGCATTTGCTGGAGAGGTGACTACGTATTTTCTTCGCTGAGGCATCCCTCTGTATAAATATCTCTAGGCAATCAGGTAAACCAATAGCACATAATGTGTCATTGCTAAGGACAGCATTGCTATTTTGTGTACCTAAGAAAGGAAAATATATTTAGAGTGAATGTGGATGTTCTGTTCTTCATTCATGTGTGACCAAATTCTAATCTCTTTCAGTCTGCCGTAAATCCAGAATAACCAACTGAAGTCACTGCAGTTCCTGGGGATTTGTGCTCGTGTAAATGAGAACAGAATAGAGAATTTTTTCTCCCTCTCGCTTGTAATAGAAGAAAAGCTGGAATGTCAGCCTGGTTTTACTTCTTTGCTTTGCTCACGTTGTCATAAAATGAACGTAATTTAAACCTTCTTTATTTTTTTATATTTCGAATATAACACAAGGAGAGCCTTGATGGTTTCTTATTTTACAGGAATATAAACATTAAAAGTAATTTTTCTCTTACACATGAGTTAGGAAGCATAATTTACTTGAAAGGACCCTATTATATACTCAGTACTGTATTTGTTTATCTAATTGAATAGAAGAGCATTTACTACAGTTTCAAAGTTAAGCCAATAAACATTTGTCTTTGTATTGCAGCAGCGATGTTTGACAATTGGATTGGGCAACACCCATTTTAACTTGGGTTTATTTTTTAGTATTGATGAAGCAAAAATCCAAGTACATTTTCACTCCCTTGCTCGCACTGTTGCCACAAATTGGGTATTTGGCAAAAGATGCCGAAAGCCTTTCTTACAAGTTGCCTGTGTTAGATCGTCCTTGTTTCCAACACCACAAGGTTGCTTCACAGCTTTACCTTTTGCCTCACATACCCCTGGATACATCTGTGTGCAAAAAGGCATAGAGAAATGAGCAGTAGGATTTTAAGTGGACCTACATGTATAATTTCTGCTCAAATCAAGAGGAATGCAGTGGAAAACAAACTGAACCTTTCTCTTTCATGTACCGTGCTCACACCAAAACGTCTGTCCATCCACTCTGCGTACTTCAAATCTAAGAGTGAACTCCAGTTCGCAGGAGTGCTTAGAAAGCTTTTATTTTCACTGTCAGTTAGATGATGCTGTTGACATTCTTGGACATAAAAAATATTTAAGATTTTTTTTTTAACTCTATAAATGTCATTCTGGATTGTGCTGCCTCTATCGAGTAGCTCCTGGAACATCCCTCCTAATCAGTTCCTTTTGGGATCAGGATCGTCGCGCTCCTTCTGAAGCCACGCCAGTGCCTGCAGTGCGTGGGGACTACAGATGAGAGCTTTGTTACAGAAGCATGAGATCAATTCACCATTCCACGCCATGTAGTAAGTGCATTCCTGACTGAATGTTACATCGTTTTTATTTTCCTAGGACAGCGTTGCACTTTGTCTCCTCACTGAAGGAGCTATGTTCATTAGATACAGGAAGTCCTGCTAAACATCCATAACGTTACATTAACAGCTGCTGGTAGCTCTTTGAATGCCCAATGATCGGGGAGAGTTTGCAAGAGATTTGGTGCTTCTTTGCTGTGATTGTTTTCTTCAGCATGCTTCAGAATCTAAACTTCTGTAGAAAAAAAAGGGCAGTTAATCCTTAAGGTTGTGAAGAAAGCTTTTAAAACATGCACCAGATGGAAATCAATGCAGTAGTGTCTGCAAGCAGACAGATATGCTGAGAGGCAGTCTGAAGGCTAATACTATTTGGATTAAAGGAAAAAGGGCTGCAAAGCAGTCATGCAAGTTAGATATCATCAATACAGTACAGGGAATCTTCAAGTCTGCGGTGAGCCCTGTCTCATTTTATGTCATTGATAGGTTTGGTTTTGTCGTTGGCTCAAGAGAAACCCAATTTTCTCTCCTGTTGATTTGTGCTCCCTCTGTTTTGTATAGACAACTCCCGTTATTTCCTTTGGCAGTGCACGCAGATAGCTGACTCAGTAACGGAGCTGACAGGAAAAAAAGATTTCCAATCTATAGAAAAGAAATTTGTATTTCTCTACTTATTTTCTACACTTCGCAAGCATGGCCAAGAAACTGCTGAACGAAAAGTGTTTTAAAAGCTCTGGGTAGAAGAAAAACATTTTCTCACAACTACAAAAAAAGAGACAAGATCATGACTACTGAGTGATGAGGTGTTTAAGTTCAGCTGTCTTGAACACCATCTCTGTGAGTGAGATTTAGCAGGATTTCTACAGAACCTCTCCAGATTAATCCATTATTTGTGTCACTGGGCGTGCTGCATGTCCAGCTCCAGTCCAGCGTATGGACCAGTATTGCTGGTTTTGGTAGAGGAATATGAACCCTTACGTGCTCCTCGATGTCACCTCTGAAATGATAAAACAGTAGAATAATCAAAGAAATGCCCATCTGATGGGTGTAGGTGTTTGCAAGCAGCACCTTGCAACACACGTAGGTGCCTGGCAGCTCTAGGTTGTTGATGCTGCAAGCAATGCACATGCAAGACCATACTCGGTACCATTTGCTTTAATAGGCCAGTAGAATAAACAAAGGTTTTATGAAAATGAGGTCTAATCCATTCATGGACGGCTCTGGGACAAAGATTGAATCCCATACTTGTCACCAGTCAATGCCCCTCTCAAGGTATGCAGTGGCCAGTATATGTTTTGCCAGATATTACTGCAAGTTCCTTACCACAGACGATCTATTTTTGACATTAACTACATTGCACAGGTAGCCTGGGCCTCAAAACCAGCTCCATGCTGTCAGTAATACCTACTGTTTTCTCCAGCTCAGTTCAGGTCCCAGCTTCTGCTCACATAAACATTGCAGTAACTTTGTGTGCCTGGTTTTTGCCTAAGGCACCCATACAGGGGGATGTTGTATTGCATTGTGATACCAAGAATTAGCGGTAGGAAGCTACAGTGAGGCAAGTTTAAATGAGGAATAAGATGTGTGTTTCTGACAGCGGGGATCATTCATCACTGGAGCACAAGTTCCAAGGGTTTCATTTGTTGGAAGTTTGTTGACAAGTTGACAGATTCCACCAAGTTTCAGCTGTTATGGGCTGTGCGATGCAAGGCAAGCAGGGATTTATCTGGAGAGAAGTGCATGGCAGAAAGCACGTTGGTTCCAGACCACGACTGCCTCCTGTCTCCTCCTCCCTGTTGTCCCTCCTCTGTTCCCAGCAGGGAGTCTCAGGAGGACAGCCTGCAGCGCTCGTGTCTTGGTACCTGCAGCACAGTGACAACAGGGCTGCTCCCTTGGTATATGACGTGATGTAGGGGAAAGAGGACTTTTTGGTTTCGTGTTTGTGCCTCTTCACCCTTCCTCTTACCCTTTCCTCCCTTGATTTTGGGGAGTTAAGTGCTGCTGGGAGAAAAGCATGGGAGATCTGGCTTTAAAGGAGATGAATCTAGAACAGAATAGGAGTCTTCAGGCTGTTATTTCTACCCGGTCACAGATACTAAAGTAAGTCCCTGCTGTTACCAGATACTACATCCAGACAGGACAAGATGCTTGAACCCCTCAAGCGTTGTTAGTATCTGCTGTCAGCCAACAACACAAAAAATGTAGCACTTGAGCCCCAAAGTCCCGGAGATTGGCCATGATATAATGAGGGGTCAAAATAAATAAGCATTTCAGTTTCCCTGCACTATAAGTCTTTAAGTCTTTTGTGCTTTTCTGCACAAACTTGGAGGCTTGAAATTAATTATTTAGGTGAAATACGAGTCTTTCTTATGATTTGTACTTAGACACCCTGTACGGTAGGATAAACATATCAGAAAACTTGCGATGATATCCTTAACACTGGATGCTGTTGTACCAGAGAGTGGGACTGTACTGAGACTGAAGATGAAGTCCTGGTTTTGGTTGCAGAAGCAATTTTAACAGGCTCTCACATGTGTTTAATAAAACCAGTTTTCCACTTTTCCAACTGCAGTTTTAGTCCTTGCAGTATATTTTGCAGTTCCCACTGAAGCCAAGCTGTATGTCATAGTAAAGGCAATGTTGTTGAAGCAGTGAGAGTCAAATCAAACGCCATCACAATTGATGTCAAACTTCTCAGCTAGCAAACTGAGCAGGAAAGTGTTAAATCTCCTCCAGTAATGCTGTAATGGGAGATCTCCAGTCATCTTTACCTCCTAAGACACTTTCAAACCAAGTAAAGAAGCAGGTCCTGCAAATTAGGTCATCTGTTTGCTTCATTCTGAAAGATTTTTGTTAAAATGAAAAGTGTTGTCTGTTTCTTCTCCCAGACAGAAAACAAACATTGGCATACACAGTGGTGGAAGATGAATACTTGGTGCTGGGCAACTTGATTAAAGTGTATTCCTTGTAATGAGCGGTGCCTCCCTTATCCTGCCATTGTGTTCGGACAAAAAAAAAAAAAAGGAGGGCCTGCCCTTTCCCATTGTATAGTTGCATTTTCCAAGTTCAGCCAAAATGAGTTTTATAAAAAGCTTAAAAAAAAAAAAGATTAACTTTGTATTTTAGTAAACCACGGAGGCAGCTCTTACATGAAAGCAATCTTTTGCGTTTTCTCTATAGGAAAACTGTTGAAGTTAGTGCTCTATCTAACCTAGCAGAGGAGGAAGATAATACTGATAAAAATGGTCGTGAGATAAATGTTATCTGAGCTTTGCTTAAAGATTTGCTACTAAAATTGAAGCTGAATTTTACTTAAAATTCTGGGAAAGTTACGAATAGAAGAAGTGATTTGCAGCAGAAGACAGTGTGTTTGTACTGTTAGGTTTTTATCACTGCCATCGCCAATACCAACATCTACATTTATCTACCAGTGTACATTAAACTAGCAATCCACTAATGTATTAACAGACATTATTAGCTGTAATAGCCCAATTCAGTCAGCTTTAATGGGAGAATCCCAGAGTCTCTGCATCATGTTTGCCATTACTCAGGCACAGTCGCTTGTGGGCATTCACCTGTGTGCAAACTGGGCATGAAAAATTAAAATTGTGCATTGTATGCTTACATTTCGGAAACATTAAAAAGAACCTGTAGTCAGTAGATGGATAGAGGCATCCTCAAAAAAAAAAAAACAAACCAAAGAAAACCTGAGTCTTAGGCTAAGCCGTGTCCTCAGCTCTGTTTTGTGGCACTTTTATTTGTTTTAAAGACTCAGCATGGATTTTCCTTGGTGTCTTTATATGCTGAGTTCTACTGTTCTGGTTCCACCACCACCAGACTTGGTAAACAGTGTGCCCAGGGGAAAACAGACATGGTTAAAAAGATCTGTGTTGCCAGCCAAAATCTGGTTAGGTTAGTATGGGCTTCTAGCAGCCAAAATAAAACAGTTGTGCAGGGCCAAGAATTTCAAGATAGAAAGGGCTAGAGGAATTCTAAGTATGCTACAGAAGTGGAAGCAACAGGACTTGGCAAAATCCTTGATCTAGTTAGAGAAACAACACGTCTTGCTAGCCAAACAACAGGGTAGTGTTGAAAGAGAGAATGAGATGGCAAAACCCTTGGGCAGAGAAAACAGAGGATATCCAGGAAGAGGTGTTTGAGAGCTGGGTCTGGATGGAGATTAAAAGTTAGCTGTAATGAAATACCCATTTGCTCAGATTTTTGGTTCAGTGTAAATATAAATTCCTGACCTAAAATTCTTCTTTATACGATCAAGGGATCTGTACTGACCAAATAATCCTGAGAAATCCAACAAAAACATAGCATTCTTGAGATACACGCAGTTAAATAGAATATGTGTGGCTCCATCCGTACTCATATATATGTGCGTTAAATGGAGATAGGTTTGACATAATAGTTTAAATAATAGAGACAAATATTTCGTACTAGAATAGTATTAAACAATTACAGTGAAGAATCTAATTTCCTTGTGCTTCACTTTAGTTCTGTATTGACACATTTGTTTTTAGGTTTTCTTCTTTTCCTTCCTTATTTTAGGGATAATTGCATTCACCATAGCAGCTTCACTAATAGAAAGAAATTCATCTGTGGAAACTGCATCAGAGAAGCTTAACATATAAATGCTTGTGCCCGTTTGGCAAGAGAATTAGCAAAAAGTGATGTGGGTATTTTTATAGTCCCCGATTATGCACTAATGTGTATTGATTGAGAGGAAAGCAGCGCACATATCAATTTCTCAGCACAAAAGAGAGATGCACTCAGCCAACATGGCATTTTTGCTGTATGATTTTCTTTGTTTTTAGCACTAAGTTCAGTATAAAAGGCAGGTACTTTCAGTTAATTAAAATTACACATTTTATCCAGGAACACATCAATAGATAGGCGTGTAAAAGGTAGAGATTTTATCTTGCTCAAAGAGAACATGGGTTTGGTTGACTCTTACTCTTTGAATTTGTGTTTGTGGCTTATTACCATTGTAATCAACAAAATATAAATCTCCTTCTAAGCGCTTGCTTGAACCTGACAGCTCCGTGGCAGCATTTTATAGCAAGACCCCTCCATCTGAGCCCCTGGACTGCTCAGGGTCTTTTTTTCTTCTTGCGTTGGAGGTGTCAGAGCTCGCAGATTTAACATTGGGGTGAGTCAGCAAAAAATAACCCCGCGTCGTTCTGCTGGCGTCTGGCATCCAGAGCCTGGGTTGCCGTAGCAGAAGAGATGCATGTGCCCCTGCAGGGCCTGGGGCCCGCCGAAGGGCAGAGACACGGCTTGTGCCAAAATATGCAAAGAATTGAAATGAAGATTCTCCTAACCCTATAGAACATGCATTTTAAAAAATGCCTAGATCTCTCATCAAAGCAAAATGTAATTAGGCGTATTATTGCATGCCTTCTTAATTGGAACAGCTTGTGACAGAGAAGTATTTGGGATGATTTCAACCTGACAACAAAGTGCAAGCGTTGCTTGTGCTCCGCTTGTGTGGAAATGCAGCCCGACAAATCCGTACACACATGGAGCAGCTGAATGGCAAGGGTCAGCGGGACTGCCCTTCGCGTGCAGCGAAGTTTAGCTCAGTGCTTATGCTGTGGTCGCAATAAGATGCTGTTAAAATTCCTCTGGACTGCTAAGTGAGGTTAAGTCACTTCCCTGCGAGCAGTAGTGACCTGTTAAAAAGTCCTGTAGTATTGTAAGGGAAATCTTTTCTCCAGACGTATAAAGGAGTGATCAACATTTTGCCCTGTCTTGAAGTTACTGTCCCAAACTCGAAGTCAGTGGTGTCCACAAAAGAACAAGAGTGCAGTCAGTCCAGAAAACTTTCTTCCCATGATATCCAGCCATGAGAGTGAGACACTAGCAAATGCATGGGAGGAGTTCCCATAGACAGGGCAGTGGAGAGAGACCAGCAACGTAGATGGGATTCAGGCACGTTTACGGAGGGATTGACACCAAGGGCAGGGGGTGGGGAAGATGTCTTCATTCTTCTGGGGTGATGGCTCTGCACTGCTGTGGCCAGACGAATAACACCCCAGGGGACTACTCGCCCAAACAGTCTGGCTACAGGCCAGGTATTAATTTATCTGGGTTCCTCTGTGGGAGCAGGGGAAGTGAAGAAAAGTGTTAGAAATTAAAATAAGATGAAGTTGTTAATGATGTCTGTTACAGGGTTTCTTCTTGGACAGTATACTGCTTGCACAGCCCCAGAGTAAACACAGAAACAAGTTTGTTATATTTTATTTGTTCTACTACTAATTTGCATATGATTAATAAAATATTCTTTTTTTTCTTTAATGCTTTTCTTAGTGAAAGGGGAGTGTAGCTGGAAGGATTTATTTTAATGCAGTGCATTGAGATGAGCTGTTGCCTGACATTCAATAGTTAAGTGATGAAGTATCGGACATCGGAGTAATAAAAACCTACTTGCTTTGATCTTGGTAGTTAAAAAATGATTAAAGTATAGAATTGCATGTGCCGACATTAGACCTCCACCCACAGAGAGATTTAAAGCTGTTGGGGGAAAAAGGAAAGCTGAAAGGCAGTTTAAATAATAATTCAGAAATTGAGCTTTGTTATTTCAAAGATGGTCAGAGTAAAAGGGATTTTTCATACCCTATTTGTTATACTAGATCTAAGAACCCTATCCCAAGACGTTTCCTCTTGCATACAACCAAAAAGCTGAAAATTGCTAAGAAGAGGTACGTGTCAGAGCGCTGCATTTGCACATTTTCTGTTGAACTGCACTCACTGAATTTAAATCCTTGAGGATTCCTTCTTCCCGTCTTGGGTGCTCAGGGTGACCCCTGCCCTCCCTGCTTGTGTGCTGCAAATAGAAAAGACTGGAGTTTTCAGTCATGTAGTTTGCAGGGATGAAAAGCTTTCTTCTTTTAATTGTATGCATATTGTCATCTCCCAGGCACATGAAATTACGTTGTGGAATTGC
This sequence comes from Steatornis caripensis, assembly GCA_013398225.1. NCBI lineage: Eukaryota > Metazoa > Chordata > Aves > Caprimulgiformes > Steatornithidae > Steatornis > Steatornis caripensis. The sequence continues at coordinate 87,574 of VZSC01013940.1, read as the reverse complement.
AATTATGAACTTATTACTGGTTTATCTAATTGTTAAAGAATACAGAGACGTGTTGAGTTGGGATTTTGGCCCCCGCCACATAAACTGCTCCAGTGAAGGCACACCCTTACTCCCACACACAATCCTGATTTAAGTCAGTAGGAAGCCTCTGTTTTTGCATAATCATTTCGTAGCCAGTACAGAAGACTTGAGAAAATGTATTAGCTGATGCTTACAGGATCACATCTGCCCATTCAGGCTGCTTAATTCTTTTGTCCTGACAGCTTTGCTAGTGCAAAGTTGATACTTGATTTTACAGTGTCCTTGATTATTTTAGATAATTTTGATTCTCTGTCCAATTACAGCTACTTAGCATTTTGTCAAACATTCTGCAATAAAAGGAAAGACTTACATGATAAAAAACCACAGTAGCGTTCATTGGAAATGACCCCGGAGATCAGCCAGAACATTCGATCAAGGACAGTGAATTGGGTTTCACTAGCACTGCATTCATTACTGTAGACATGACGATCCTGATCAGAAATTGCAGTTTGACTGATGTTAATGTTGCTGTTCTCTGAGAATAAACACCTAGGAAACACACCACGTCACCTCTCAGACATTAGATATACTAGGACAAGAAGACTTTAAGACTCAGCTTTCTGGACTCAGCTTTCATTTACACAGGAATCAACATTTTTGCATTTGAATTGACTCCTATGTTGACAATGCCCTGCTATTCTACTGTCTTCTTTACCAGGTGTTCATTGCTGAAACACTCACTTCAGAAAACATTTTTGTAGCTCACTGTTTTGATACACATTGCCCTTCTCAATATGCAAATTGACAAGACGCTCGTTTTGTCCTTCCAACCAGCAGGAATCCACTTGCCATTTGAAGAGGTCCCAGATTGCTGCAGGACAAGCTCCCGAGGCACCAGTGTTGTCTTTTGGGAAAGCCAGACTCACCTTCCCATGTGGGCAAGGGAAACTTCCAACCATGTAGACTTTTCCCTGTGTTGTTTCCTGGAAGGATCATTTCTGTCCTGATCATCTGCAAAGTACACTGAGATCCACAGCAGAAAGCCACTTCAGATGAGAAGAATAGTGTTAAACTCTCAAATTCTTCTGTCTGAATGTTTGTTTCCTGGACAATTTTGAATTTTCATTCCTCCATGAGATGTAAGGTGCTCCCAGAGACAACAGCCTCGTATGATGAGACAGGGTTTGCTTCTTGAAAGTGAAAGTGCGTGCTCCAGCATCTCGGTCCCTTTGGGGCAATAGTCCTTGGGGGCCTAGAGGGACTGGTTTAGGATATCGCTTAATCCTAAGTTAGTCTTAACAACAGTTGGAAGTAGAAGCATAAAAGTTTCATGTAACAGGGGATGTAGTAGAAGTTCATAACACATGGATTAGGTTTAAATGGGGAAAAAAGTGACAGTTCCACAGAAAAGCATAGCAAAGGAGATCTCCATGTCTTGGCCAGCTTCAGTTGCACCGACAAATGTTATCTGGCTATAAGGATGTGTCTGTTGGGAAATGGGCACTCTCAGGCAGAGCTGTGAAAGAGAGGTGCCCAGTGAGATTCGTGGAGAACACGATATCACATGCCTTTGGGTTTCTCTGAAAATGGATCACATGAGGTATTTATGGTTCATTTCAGAGGGCTGAGGTTTCACTTGGGGCTTTACCACAGCATGATGGAAATGGACGTGTTTTAAATGGTCAAATCCTCTATGGCAAACACAAATAAATAACGCTTTCAAGTTAAAATAGCATAGAACATCTTGAAACTTATATCTAGATAAATAAGCCCTCTAGCTAATAGTAAATGACTATTTATAATTGCCTCTTGGGGTGCCTGAGATCAGATGGTTGTACTAGTAACATGAGAGTGGTATCTGACAGGTTGGGAAAAACACATGGCAGGAGATGGGAATATTGATTTGTAGGCAAAATTTGGAAGGAGGGGTGGGAGAGAACAGCCAAGAATGTGCTTTGCTTTTTAAGAAATTGACATTCCTACCACCAAAACAAAAACCTGAGAAAGAAAGCACATTCCAAAATGATATCATCACATTCCTTCTATACGGACAAACATGCGGCACTGTAGCTGCTGTTTCCTGCGTTTGTGATTTCCCTCAGAGTTTCAGCGAGAGATGTTTTCAAATAGGAAGAGAAATTCAGTTTCAATGTCCTTAGGAGCCTCTTGGCAAAGTCAGACCTTCTCTCTGAGGCCAAGACTGGCTTAAATAACAATGTCTGGGTTGGATAATACACCACCTTGTAAATTCGTGATGTAGGGAGAAAGTAGGTTTTCCTCTCTTCAGTGACACTTTATAGCGACTATCTATATATTCTGAGCACCAGCTCTCATTTCTATTGGATGCTTTAGGCTGAACAATAGACCCAACGTGAGATTTTTGTTTGTACTGTACTGAAACAGGTCTGCGAAATGTCTTGGGTTTCAGGTTTGTAAGTGGTCTGTGAGGCTTAAAAGGATTTGTGTCAAGGTGATTCACTGAGTGTAGCAAACCACTGCAATACCTGACCAGGGATGTGGTGATTCTCCATCATCAGGAGGCCGGAGCAAGCCATCGTTTCTAAACCACCACCACCAACCACAAATTGAGACCACAGCTTTGTGCAGGAGCTTCTGCATGAATTTCTCTGCCCTGGGTTCTGCTGAAGGTCAGACCATCAGATCACGAGATCATCACAGCCTCTCTGGCCTTAAAACCTGTACGATTATAAATCTGTGAATTGCAATCGTGGCCCAGATTTATTCTTCTACTGCTAGAGAAGGCATTCAGGTCGGGGGAGCTAGGCATGCATGGTCTGCCACAGCCAGAGATCTGCGTGGGTACAGCCTGTGCTGTACTATTAAAGATATGGAGGCAGGGAAGAGGGGACACATTCAGGTTCGTGTGGAAGTATTTTACAGACTAGCAAATGTATCTTACAACAGCAACACAGGCAGAGTCTCACTGTGGCTGCAAGACAGGTGACTTGCTCTTTTCCTGCTCTCAGGTGAATCCCGCTCTGGTGTAACTCGGTGCTTTTCCACAAAGTAGCACCTGCTGTGACCGAAGGGAGAGTAAATTCAGACCTGATGAATAAGAAAAGCAAAGCCTGATATTCCTGTGCTTTTTGGAAGTACAGAGTGCAAAAACACGATCCATGTATGTTATTCACAGAGAGTATTATTCTGAATTCTGTTATTATGAATAAAGAGTGTTACTCAGAAACCCTGAATTTTATCATCAACTAAGTGATGAACTCCTGGGAGATTTCCTTAATTATTTCCCCATATTCCTACCTTCTATCATTAACATCCTAAAATCAGCATTCAGGCACTGCCACTAACCTAATTCTTCCCTTCCCTTCCCTTTTCATTTCTGTTACCTTTGCCATACCACGTCTCTCACTGATTTCAAATGCAAGTCTGTAGGGGCAGGGTCTGCCTCTGTAAGCATGAAGAAGTCTTGTTCTCAGTCAGGGTTACAGTGCAAACAATAATAAGAAGCAATATTTATTTTAAAAATGGTAGACATTTACCCAATCCTTGACTCAGGCCAGTAGCTCGATCCTCATAACTGAGAGGTCCATTTTGCACAAGCGATGCCAGATCATGGCATCTTCACTCACACCAGGGTCATCGTAAAATCCCACTTGACTTCAAGTGAACTTTTTGGGTGAGGAACCATCTACCACAGCAGAAACCTGATGGTCCAGCAGAGAGAATTGTCATGACAAAACTGTGTCCCTCATAGCCTTTTCCAAACCATTCCCCTGCTGATTGCGATTTAACTCCAAATCCTATTCTGCTTTTATATAGTGTGTGATCCTTCTCCATCCTGCTGCCCCCAGACTGACAGCTGTTCCTTCTGTCCTTGAAGCAGTGAGGGAAACGTATGACTGGCTTGTAACTCTTCCTCTCCTCAAAGCAAATGACAAGGTTTTATGGCAGTTGCATGTTTCCTTTGTTACTCTTTTGTTTGAAGATGTAGAACTTACACCTGACTGAGTCTGCAGAGGCATTCAATTAAACAAAGATGTTTTATTTTAGCAACTGTTTAATAAAGAGGAAACCAATAGACAATCTTCTCTTCCTCTGAGCGAGGAAAGCATGGACAAATGCTATATTTAGTTGTGAACTATGCAACCTGCAAAAGGATTTCACCCAAATTGTCAGGAAAGTAATCCCCTTTCACTTCTAACAACATGAACTTCAGGGAACGTGAGCGGCTCACACTGCACGGGAAGCCCGTGTTCCTAAAAGCATTTGTGTTAAAAAAAAATTAAAAACAACTGGGGAAAAAAGACATTTTTAGGCAAGCACGACTTCTACCTAGGTCATAATTTGGGATACGCTTGCTGAGATAGGAAGGCAAGGCAACTTTTTGCTCTTGTTCCTCTCAGTGCTGGGATAGCCTAGGGGCAGTCATGGCTCAACTGGACTGGATGCAAGACTGTGCATGAGGAATGGCATGTTCAGTGGAGCTCCACCGCCAGGACGGAGGATTGGCCTCAGTTATGCCAGACAGCCCTCCTGAACTGCAGGACTTTGATGTATTTATTGCTGCTGCCGATTCATAAGGCACTTGAGAAGACCACTGGTTCCTCATATCCCAAAACAAATTTCCAAGGCTGAGTAGTATAGCTGTAAAGTGAGCTAATTAAAGGTATTTTTTTTTGTATGTGACAGGAAAAAGCTGATAACATCAAACCCTAATGGACAGAGATGGGAGAATTTCCCCGAGCTATGTGCTTTGCTGCTGAGAAAGCAGAGCTTGGCAGATGGAGGAAGATGGAACTGATTTCCGATTTAGCCTTCTATTAATGTTTTATCATTTTAAATTTAGCAGAGTAGTTCACTTTTCTGTGATCTTTGTGGAATCCTGTTTCCATTCTATGGACTGGCAAAAGGAATTCTCTAAAAAATATCTACATATGCACGTATCAGAAGCCTCTCCTGTCCAAAAGAACATGAGAGTCCCAGTACAAATTCCACAACAACCGCCCTTCCTACCAAACAAGGCTCAACATCCTCGCTCTGTCAAAACTTCCTCTGAACACTGTGGCTTAGATCCAGGTCTGGCTGGATCTGGCTTTTCAGGTACAGACAGGTAAGAGAGAGCAGAGGATGCAAGTTGTTCTTCCTCTGCTAAGCTGGCTGAGCAATTAGGCACTTGGCAGAGAAAGGGCGAGAGATGCAGTGCCAGTCCTTTCCTACCTGCTCTGCGTGGGCTTGAGCTATAGGCTGTGAGATTTTATCCAGTTCGTTCTTATGTCACACAGAGAGTGCTCTGGCATCAGGCCATGGAGGCATGTTGATGGCATCCCAGGGTATCTCATTAGAGAAATGCAGGAAAGTACAATACATATCACTTGCTTTGGGCACTAGGGACCATCTGAGAGATGGATGCTGATTCATTCCGCCCAAAAAAGTACGCAGAGCGCACAACATGAATTGCCTTCTCTCTCTCTTTTGGTCAATTATAATTTAAAATATATCACATAGAGAGCTGGCTTGGACTCAGTAACCTGAGATTTAGGCAGATAAAGTTGGGCAAAAAGCATTTAGCTCAAAGGACCAAGATAGGAACAATGGGTGATTCCTCTCAGGGCACATTTTGTCCTATTCTTGATATAGTGTCAGTGTCTCAGGGTTAATCCCTGGGATCATCCCATCGCTCTCACCCTGCCAGCCCCTACACAGGTTGAGGCGCCATTAAGTGCAGAGTTGCTACAGGCTTACAAGTTAATTAGGGTTTGGTTATACGGACATTAATCCAGAGCAACTCTTCCAAAGCCAACAACAGTTGCTCTCCTTCTATGCCGCTGACACTCAGGAACCAGTGAATGAAACATTGTGAACTTGGGAGCTTCAATTAGCAGTTCCAAAAATGATGAAATCCTGTGAGGTAGTGCGTCAGCCAAAAGCAAGCAGAAGGAAACCCAAAATATAAGTATGATTCTGTAACAAATCAATAAGAAAAACAGACTGGGGAGAGAATTTTGCCCATCAGGATCTCCCCAGCAGGAAGGGAATCTTTATTTGGAGAAACAGGACTTCTTTGTGTCGATTGTAGCAGTTTTTCTTATCTTGTGCTGTTGCACAAAGAGGAAAGAGGCGCCTGCAAGAAGGCCTAATTTGCTGGTGCTAATTTAGGTGTGACTGGGTGTAAAAACACAATCATTTTAAAGCTAGGGTAAAGTACTGCTGCTGATTTAGCGCTGCATATCTCAGGGTCTCAGTCTGCTCGGACCGGCTTCCTGCCACTATCCGCCATTATGTATCAGCAGGAAATTACACTTTTATGAGTGATTTACCTTTAAACAAACACTACTACACAAACAATATAGTATTGAATTTGGTGGTTTGCCTTTTAAGTATTACAGTGAAAGATTGTAACAGCTGTCTAAGCTGATAACTACTGCCTAGGATAAGAATATTGTTGACTGAGTTATTAGTCAATTGTTTAACTAAAACTAGCTGCATCTCTCTCTTTTAACTGTGTGACATTTACAGTTTCTTTAAACAATATAGTTCCTTGAAACACACATATAACTGGTTCCTTGGGTGGGAACTTAATGCGTAAAGAATTGTTTCAGAGATCAGATCACACTTCTAATTTAATTTTTTGTATTTTTGTTTTTATTTCTTTATTTTTCTTAAGTGATTCCTGGAGGGAATAGTCTCCTAGAAGTGAATTTCCATATGGCTTTCTAAGTTCAGCAGATGAGTCACAACCACAACTTGTGGCTAAAGATGACTGAGCTGCATAGCTGGATGAAATTTGACAGAGAAGGATTGAGACAACGTAATGAATCCACGGCACATCTACTGCTGTGACTCTTGTAAGGTTTATGCTAAGACGGCAGTTCATTTTGCAAGGTGCTGAACACCTGCGGCCTTCGAGGAGGATCTCAAGTCATTGCAAAATCAGACACAGAATGTGTGGAGGAGGTTGACCTTGCAAAATTCTTACTCTGTTTTTGAACAATTAGGACTAACTTCAAGCCCAGCTGAGACTTCCAGACTTTGAGGCTCCAGAGTCTGGACTGGATCCAAGGCGCAGTGAAGTCACCTGGAGATTTTCCATTGACTTCACTATGCTTTGGACCAGGCACTTTGAAAGGCTATTCCATAAACGCAAATGCCTAAAGCCAAACACAGCTTTACACAATTGAAAATCACCTGCTTTGTATGTTTTCAAAGGCAGCTCCACCACTCATCAGAAACAATATAGAATTGGGTTGAAAAGGTGAAAGTAGATGTGGATGTGGAGTGACTCTTCAAAAAGGCAATGGCGGTGCTCCAACAGTGCTGCACTGGCAATGAGAATTTTTAATGCAGACTTTTTAATGGTCATTCCTGAATTAGGTTTAAAGGGGAAAAATCATGTCAATATTACAGAACTAGAGCTCTCTTCATATATTTGAACAATGCTTGCTGCATTCTTTGAAAAGAGAACTACCTTAATGCATCAAGGCCTTGCTTTCGTTGAATCAGTTCTACTACCATTTGAAGCCAGTTTCTTGATATTAACTCTGGTGATACTCTGGAATTATCTATACCAACAGCTCATTTTCATCAAATCCCACCCGGAGTGATTTGCCCATTGCTCAAAGATTCAGTGCTATGCTTCAGAGATGAGCCATTCTCCACAGCTTCGCATCTGGCAAAGGTCTGGTTCCAAAGAGCCCGACTCATCCCTGAATTCATGTACAATCTACAAATAAAGGCAATATCTCGTCTCTTTTGTCCCACCATTAGTTTTTGAAAGCGCAGTTCCCCTTTGTAACAGAAACCCTGACTTTTTAGGTCAAGCCAATATCACCGTCTTTATGTTTTTTCTTTCAAACAAGGTCAGTTTTGAAAATTCTTTGACATTTGTGCATTAATTATGTGGGTCCTGATGTGAGTGCCCAAAAGCTTAGAGCAGTAGGCCCTTCTTTTTCATATTGAGTGGATGAAAAGGAAGAAAAGAGAGCTTACGGAGGCTTTATATGGCCTTATAATCCTCATGATCTACTTCTATTACTTATTTCCTGCCCATGTCTAAGTTTTCAAAGGCCCCTTTCTTTGTTAGAAGGCTAATTATTTTGGATAGTAGGCCAAAGCATAGATGCATATTGGATTAACAGTGCCCATTAACTCTCCCTCAGCAGGTGGAAGATTTGATTCTGATGGTCCCCTTGTTTCTGGTGTAAAGGAAGAGTCACGTCCTGGAACCAAACAGGTACACTGCGGTACAAAGGAGGATGAGATCAGAAACAAGCTCTGTTACTGCTATGAGCAGCTCCCTGCTGATGTAGCCGTCCTTGAACAAATGCTCAAGACTGACAGTTGACTTTTCAGCTCCTCATGTATTTTGGGGCACAAGAGCTATTGGCCACAGAGAATATAAATACTCTCTTTTTAAGCTGGTTTCCTTTTTTTTTTTTTGGTTTTGTTTTGAGTCCATACCAGCGTGGGAAGAACTGCAGGTGATGATGAGTTTGAGGTTCTTAAATGCACGAACATGGCAGAACAGTCTTGCGTACAAACAAAATGGGGCACTTATCTGTAAAACCAGTTGTCAAAAACACTGCCTCTTAATGTGGAACAATAAAATCATCTTTTCAAATGGTTTAATGGCCAGGATGAATTAAAGAATCTGTGTATGCTTTACAAATGGCCTGATTACTGCCAGCTCACATGCTTGCTCTGCAGTTGTAGTACATTAGAATTTGAAGTAGGATGTTGTTAGCAACTCTTTGCGTGGGGTGGAATTTGAATCAAAAGTTATAAATGACCTGTGACAGCAAAAATGAAAGTGCAATTGCTTTCTCACATGACCTGTTTCTTTTAGTGTCATTAAACTTAATCAATGATTAACCTTTGGTTTAACAGTGCTTGTCATTTCATAGCAAATCAAGTAGAAAAAATGTCTACCTGAATAAATTCCCTCGAAAATGTCTCTGAGGTACATTCATAGTTTGAAAGGTGAGAGGCTGGCCTGAATTTGTGTAAGCAAAAAGCATTTGAAGTGCAAAATCACTGAGTGCAATTGAGGGAATGAGAAACATCTGACTATCCATTTGACTTGTACAAATCCTGCATGCAAATCCAGATTTTAGGAAGATCTGGTGTCTCCTTGCACAAACAGGGCAGTGTTCAGCTCAGTAATAACGCATGAGAAATAGTAATGAATGATTTCACAGAGCCTTCATCTCATTTAGATTGTTTTTGCATAACAACTTTATGTAGTAAATATATACAAACAATGCATCCTAATCCAAGATTGTCTGGATATGGCTGTGTTTTTTTTGATCTTCATTGAGATCAAATGAGTTATGTTGCTTTACACTGAATTAAGTTCTAGCTGGAATGAATTTCCTTTTGGCAACCAATTAGGATGTTTAAAGAATTTACTTTCATTTCTTGATCTCAAAAGCATTTGTGGACAGTTCACATGGACTATGTATTACTGTGCCTAAGTGCTATCAGCCTGTGTAATTACCTCATTTGCATATGCTAACAAGGTACATTATAGGTATAGTGTTTTCACATGCCTTTTATCCAATTAGCTCATTGTACCCACCAGTCTTGTGTTCTCCCCCTCTGTCGCCAAATTAATAAGAGTTGTGAATTGAAAATGGTTTCATTCATATGGTGTGTCTGCAGACAGACTTCACCAAGAAGAAATGAGGCTTCTGCTGTTCATAATCTTTTTTTATTCATTACATATGCAGGGAGGGTCCGTAGGGCTCCCACGTAAGCTGGGGAGCCTGATGTGGTAGATGTTCACCAAATTCAGAATTTCACAAAAATTTGTGTGCTAAAACAATCAAACTCCTAGAATGACTTCTTGTCTTCATCAACCACCTTTCGTCCGAAGGCGCATGGAAGGATTAATGTTTGCTTCCTTTCATTTGTTGTGTTTTCAAGAGTGAAAGTTGCATACAGTGAGGATCTCTTTCTGGTTTTTTCCTGTATCCAACTGGTCCAATGCACCTTGGTTTGTTTTACCAGTTCAATCCCATTGAACTGGAATTTATTCAAGTGGTACAGCCATGCTTATGTGCCTTCACATGCAAAATCATACCCAGTTACCTTTATTTTAAAAGAAGAGGATTCACATGTAGATTTGCACCAAGAGGATAAAAATTTTAGGTAGTAGATTTTCTTCCTGAGCTATTGGTCTAAAATATGTATGATCGTGCACAAAAGTCATGGTGACATCATTTCCCTGTTAATATTGTTGCAACATGATGGCCAGCTACTTACCTAGTAGGCTTGTTCACAGCAGTTTGCCATACCAGCATGCCTCAGAACTTGCACATTCGCATTTTCATGTATACCTGCTGCAGACCAGCTAGATTTCATCTCAGACTACCCAACTTCCATTTCAATTCCTGCTGTCCAGCATCAACCAGGAGTACTTTCATCATGGTCAATGCAGTCAGAGCAGTGTCGTGAAAGTATAAAGGATAATAAGGTTAGGCTTATTAGCCCCAGTGCTCTTTTGTATCTCACCCTTTTTTAAATCAGGAATATCCGCAAGGAAAAAGGCAGCGTGGTTTTCTTTGCAAAGCAAAGGTGAATTACACTGAAGGGTTCTCAGAACTGGCGGCTGCTGTCTGTATATTCAAATGATCTAAACCACCAAGTAGGGGATATGTTGAATAAAAGCCCTGTATTTTGAAAGACCAGTATGGAGACACTTTAGGAACACCTCATACTTTATTGTCATGCAATAAAAACTCACTAACCCCATTAACTCAATGATAGCCTAATAGTCAATGGAAAAATTAAAAGGAGAGAAAAATTGGGGTAACAGCAAGACAATAGTATGCAGACAAGAGGAAATTGTGTTAAAGAGGCGCGGAGAATATGGTTTTCAGTTACGCTCTTTTCTCGCTTTCCCTTCTTTCTCTCTCATCCTTGTTGCTCCCAGGAAAGCAGCTGGCATCTGTAGCCTGTTGTGCAGATGGGTAGAGAGGAGCACATATTCCACTACATGTCTGGCACAATTCAGAAGTGGCTGGTGACTGATGGTGTATTTGCCAGCAACTAGTGATTAGGGAGACTTGCTGTAGCCATGGATGTCTAGCAGCACACGGGGTCAGAGCGACTGAGGGTACGAGGAAACATCAGATTAATGCCTCTCAAAGCACTGACCACATATGCTGCCACTTGGTAGACACAGCCTGCAGGGTGAGTAGGTTCCTTATTGGGACTTCTCAGATTTGTAGGAGTACTAAGTTCCCATTTTTATGCCTAGGTGCATGTACTGTATGGACACCTTGTGAGAAACAACGCTTGGCCTAAACAACTTGTGGTTTAAATAGGCAGGAGCAGCAAAGGATAGGAGAAGGAAAATGAAATACCCCATTCCACAGGGAAGGAACTGAAACATGGAGAAATAACATAGTTTGGTGCCACATGAGAGTCGTGACAGTGGTGAGAACTAAATCCTATTATTTCAAGTCCTTGTTGAGCATCTTAGCTTCAGGATAATTGTTTGCCTGTATGTAAAAGGCATACATCTGACTCTAAGCCACTTGACTCTTCCCTCCAATAAAGCAGGGCACTACTCACCTTGGGGCACAGTTCAGATGCAAACCTCACTGCGATTTTGTGCCTCTCCCCCCAGTTTCCACTACAGCAACCCTGTCGCTATCACTTTGCAACACAGTTGGGACACAGCTCTTGCTGTTTGCAGGAGGCACATCAGCCACTTATCCCTTTCACTGGGCTGCTGCTGCCTGCCCACCCAGCCTGATGCAGGACCAGAAGAGAAAACAGGGCACAGACGGGCAGACGGCAACCGACACCGAAAGGACCCTGCTGCGGCTGGAGGGACATTCCTGCACAGAGCCAGCTGCTGGCGGGCAGCTCCGCCACTGTCCTTGCCATGCAGGTGGGAGCACAGTGTGGCTCAGGGGCTCTCCAGAGCCACTGACCCGCTTCTCTGGAATGGTATGAGCACAAAGCTGCAGTGACACGCTGGTGATTCAAGCCCCACGTGGACAATGGGGCTGGACCAGTAACTTTGATGTATGCCAAGAGGGGCTCTGCCAGAAACTTCACCGCCAGCAGCACACTTGCACCACGTTCAGCTATACGGACAGCTTTCCAAAACAAATATAGCCATTTGGAATGAAATTCAGCTCTTTGCAAAGCTGTGTCAGGCTCTGCTGATAGAGGGTATTTATTCAAAGGCACCAGCTCTCTAGTGTTGAATTCTCCAGCATCAAATCAAATCTCTGCATTTCTCATCACAAAAATTAAAAGCCTTCTTGAGCCTACACTCAGGAGTTAAACTTGTGGTGATCCACAGGAGAGATTAAGGCAGAATATCTTCCTCCCTTTCACTCAGCATTGGGTGATCTTTGTTATTATATGACTGATGCACTTCCATTACTGTGGCCCTGATGAGTTGATCTGGTCATTGGTCACTAAACCAACCTCTGGCCTCAATTTCCTATCAGACAATCCCAGTGGCAGCTTCTGCCCAACCTGGGTCTGTTCAGCCTGGAGAAGAGAAGACTGAGAGGGGATCTCATCAATGCTTACAAATATCTGAAGGGCGGGTGTCAAGAGGACGGGGCCAGACTCCTTTCAGTGGTGCCCAATGACAGAACAAGGGGCAACGGGCACAAACTGGAGCACAGGCAGCTCCACCTGAACATAAGGAAGAACTTCTTTACCGAGAGGATGACAGGGCCCTGGCACAGGGCAGAGGGGCTGTGGGGTCTCCTTCTCTGGAAAGATTCAAAAGCTGCCTGGATGCGTTCCTGTGCACCCTGCTCTGGGGGCGCCTGCTGTAGCAGGGGGGTTGGACTGGGGGATCTCCAGATGGCCCTTCCAGCCCCTGCCATTCTGTGGTTCTGTGATTAGGCTGTGATAAAAGACCCATGGGCTCTGACAGAACCTCAGCCAGCACAAGGTTACTGGAAACAAAACAACTTTCTTCTGACCCACCCTCACACTCTTCTGCACTGGCAATGTTCCCAGGTGACCCAGGAATTGAAGGAGGGTTTTGAACACCAATGACTAAAGCAGCATGGGCAGGTAGGTGGCTGCGATCTTCATACAGGACTGAAGTGCTCGGATTGTAAAGACTACCTCTCTGGCAATACCCTGGGCAAAGACGAGGAGATCGCTGTGGCAGCCACCCTCCTGAGCAAGAGCCAGGACCAGCCTCTTGCACCACAGTGCAAGAAACAGAGGAATGAACTCAAATATTTGCACAAACAGAAGTAAAACGGGTGTTGGTATATGGAAGAGGTCAAAAATTCTCGTTAATTTGGCTGCTTTTCTTGGCAGTGGGACCAACTATATGCATCACGATGGGTACCTCAGCCTTTGGTCAATGTTTAGACATTATTCATTTTTCATAAATTGCTACTGTATACCCTGATATTGCAACCCCCTCATCAGCTGTCACTGGCAGCAGCAGAGATGGGTTTAAATGCCTAGAGATTTTGTCAGGTGTGGTGGCTACCACCAGCCTGAGCCCTAGCCCGGAGGCCTAGGAAAACTAGTATCTTCACCAGGTGCTTTTACCAGGTGCTTTTATTAGATAAAGCTTCCCACAGACAAAGCTTGAGTTAGTCTATGAGGAAAGAAAAGGAAATGAAAAGCTGGCATAGCCTCAACTTGGAAAAACCGACAGTCAGATAGCAGTCCCCAGGGAAAATATCCTAATTTGGGGGACCAGGAGGAATCGCTGGGGTTTGTTTGGTGCAAGGTCGGGAATGTGGCCAGGCCAGAGCCAAGGCCATGGCGACAGCAGCTGGGCACATCCCTGGCCAGGGGAAGACAGGCGATGCAGAGGCGGTGGCTCCACATGGACGTCGGATGTGGCCTGTGGGTCTTGGCGTCCTGGAAGAGCAAGTCTGGCTGATCCGGGCAGTAACATAGACGGAAGCAGTGCGGGGGATTTGCTTCAGACTTGCTTTCTCCCTTGCAGAAATAAACTATTCCACCCTATGCGTTCCAGTCCCCCGGGGGGACATGCCACCCAGTTTGAGAATAGGCACATTAATAAACCAACAATATCTGTGTCTGCATCTAGATCTAATCTATGTGAGATTTGCTGTTTCCCACCCATAGCAGCATCTTGGCAGTAGTTTTTGAGCTCAGTTCTCCACCTGTAGTTCGAACATCCTGTACGGTGGAGTTCATTCAGTGCCTGTTCCTCCTTCGCTGCTCCTTTTGACTGGCATTGGGGAAGTTCAAGTGATCTCCGGCCCTTCAGGGAAGCGATGCCTCTCCTGATTTCACTGGTTAATTCAGCCAAGGTGATTCTGGCTTACTGGATAGACAAGCCCTCGGTGGATTTTCTCAGCTAAGCTGCAGTCCTTGGCTACTTCAACAAAACTCCCCAGTCGCCATTAAAGTCAGCACGAATGTTTCCTCCTGAGGTTGCTGTCAGGTTTGTCATGGTCCCGCAGTCTGATCTCTGTGGATTTCCCCAGAGAGACCTTGATGGCACACAGGGCCAAGCAGAGTCTCTACTTCCCCAAGATGCCTTCCTGTTTAGTCTGAGTTCCAGCTTCACACAACAGTATTTAGTACCTTCAGATTCATTATTTAGCTACGTTTTGGCCAAAACACTCCAAATATTAATGCAAACAAGGCCTGTCTCTTTTAACTGTTTCCCTCTGCTTGCTGATAGAAACAAGAGGAGAGCTATTCCCTGGGGACAGTCTGCCCATCTGGAGCATTCAAGCTTTTAGGGGCTGCTTTTCATCTTCTTCCCTGGCACAAGCTCCTTGCAGGGCTTGGCTGCATGTTCACAGGTATATGACATTACTGATAATACCTCAACAAGCTGGCATTCATCAAGCATCTTGGATGAAGTCTGTCTTTAAAAAGGCAGGTAGGGGCCTGTGCGATGGGAAAAATGACCAGGTTTTCTAATCACTCATATGGAGTTGTCTGGACACATGGCTACCTTTCATCACTTACACTGATGCCAAAAAAGGGATTATAAAGCCAACATGCCTGTTGAAATGTCTGTGTGTACTGAGCTGTCATGGACTTGTTTTGGGTCAAAATAACACGTGTACTCGATTTCTTTGTTTTTAATTTTCCCCCTTTTTTTCTTTTACTATCTTGATTTCCTTGTGAGATTGTGAATAAAGAAGACACAACTCATCTGCAGAAAATATAAGCAATATTGTCACTAACCAATGTTGCTTCTTGAAAGCCATGCATAACCCAAACCATACAGTAATGGTAGAAATAAAGACAAATATCTAGGACATTTTTCTCATAAGAACTAAACGCTTCAGGAAATACAAACACAAATACAGCCTTCTTATCACCACTGTCTGTACCACAAACATAAAACCAGAAAAGTAGCCATACCAGATCACACCAAGGTCCATCTAGCCCGGCATCCAGTTTTGGACTGTAATCACAAGCAGATGCCTTGGGAAGAGTAAGGAAAGGACAAACC
Organism: Steatornis caripensis; assembly: GCA_013398225.1. Classification (NCBI taxonomy): domain Eukaryota; kingdom Metazoa; phylum Chordata; class Aves; order Caprimulgiformes; family Steatornithidae; genus Steatornis; species Steatornis caripensis. The sequence goes on along the minus strand of VZSC01013940.1, from coordinate 72,132 downwards.
TATAAGAGACTTTCCCCTGATTCTCTTCCAGTATCCCAATATTCTCATTTCAGGGAATCGCTGCGCTGGTTGTGGTTTCTGTATGTTTAGTAAGCTCAGTGCATTTCTCTATTGTGAACTTGTCCAGTCACTGCTTGAACCCTTATAAACTTTTATCATTCACAACATCCTTTGGCAAGCAATTCCATAGATCTACTATCTATTGCATGCAAAACTTCCACTTCTTGTTTGTTTTGAACCCAGTTCATGTGAACAAAAACCGATAATAATCCATCCCTATCCACGTTTTCCATGATTATATTAAGCGGTCATGCAAATTAATACCAATGGCATTATTCAGATTTGGCTTTACATCATTCATGGAGCTATGCTGACATATTCCAGTCTAGCAAATGCTCATCTGCTGCAGAACTTGCTTGGAAAAGACACAAAACTCTTAACAGCTAATAAAATAGTTTTCTGGCCTATATAAATAACTCTGACAAATCAGGACAAGATGTAGGGCTTGGTTTTCCATTGCATGGCACTAATGGACTTACACTTGGAGAAGCTGTGTGTAAAGCTCTATGGATTAGAAAGGAAGAAATTTCCATTAAAATCCTATGTAAAAAAAATAAAAGTATGGTGCAGCACTGAACAATTTAGTTTCCAAGGATATGCTTCAAGAGACAGAAAAGAAAGAATATATTGATTTTTAAAAGGTCACTGTTCTAGAATGTAACATTAGTCCTTACAGGTTTTCCTGATGGCGAGGAGTGATACGGCTCTGCTTTGCTCCCCAGTGAGTCAGTGGTGCGCACCACCCCCCAACAGTTACGGGTTTTCATTTAGCACTGTGCAGCATTTTGTTCCAGTTCTTGTCCACTACTGCCATTTGTGCCATTCCAGACGAGGCATTTTTAACGGGGATGCCAAGCCAGCTGGAGCTGGGAGAGTCACTATGGCAAGGGAGGAACAAGAAAGGGAGGAGAAAAGGACAGAGCTTGCCACCATTCCCTGCAGGACTCATGCAAAATGCTGATAATGTGTGTTTTATTCATTCCTCGCCTTTGTTCTCTAACCATCTCTTGAGAGACATTTCAAAGAAAGGGAGGTGAGGAAGAGACTAAAAGTCTCCTTTTAGATTGAGGAATGCAGGCTCCACCCTTGCTCCCAGCTCCATCCTTTTTGTGCTGCTGCAGCTGGGGAGTCTCCCTCGAGGCTCTAACTTAAACCTGGAGTTGATCCTAAGCCAAATGGCCCAAGGATCAGGGGAGATGTTTTCTTCCCCTAGCTCAGGGCTGGCCTTTCATTACAGTGTATGGAGCTGGGAAGGGACAAAAATCCCTCTGAAAAGAAAAGGACTCCATTCCTTGCACCATAGGGGAGCTGTAAAGATGTAGGGGTGAGGGGAAATAACCAGATAAATGTCAGCTCCTCGTGGGGCGCTGCTGTGCAGAACTTCCCAAACATGCACAGAAGTAGCCACGACCCAGATTTATTTCTGTGCACAAAAGCGTGAGGCTACCATGGGAATCCTCTGGCCTGTTTTCAAGTCCACACTTCAGAAATGATGTTAACAGGTTGGAAAGGCATCAGGGAAAGGTACATGAGCAGTCTGAGATCTGGAAAAATTTACAGTAGGAGACTGAGAACTCAGTGGAATCCATCTGTTTGAAAGAAGGCTAAGGGATGACTTGCTTGCGGTTTACAAGTATGAGCATGGGGAAAATGCAACAGATGTTTCAAGCAGAAAATAAACCCGTAATAAAATCCAGTGGTTGGTTGTTGATGCTAGACATATGCAGAACAGAAGTCAAGTAAAAAAATTGGAGGTAATTAACCATTACTTACTAGAGTAAAGTTGGATTCTCAGTTTCTCTTTAAATCAGGGGTGGATGACTTCCCAAAATCTCTCTGCAACATTTGAACACGGAGAAGAGCTCATGGGAGAAGGTTTTATACCAGGGTTATACAGCAGGTTAGATGATCATCATGAAAGCCCCCATGATAAATCTGAATGTCCAGCAGAGTTATCTTCCATGCCAATCCCCTTTAGTCCTTACTCTGACAACCCTTGTGTGACCCTGGGTGCACTGGGAAATCCATACGGTGCATATTGACATTGTGTTTATATACCCAAGAGAGATGAATGAGAGAAATGTTTCCATACCAGGTAATCAGAACTAAATCTCACTGAGACTACAGGATTCAACATCAGGGCCTCAGAAACTTAGAAAAAGAACAATAATAATAAAAGAATAGCCCCTCTTTTTTTTTTTTTTTTTTTTTTACACAATAGGTCTACTATCGAAAGCAACAGATCTGCTAGCAATGATATCAAAATATGTTGCTATTTTGAGAAAATGTTGTATTGCTTTTGGGTATAGTGGGTGCCCTCAGCTAAAACCACTGTGACCCAGCCTACTGGGAGAGGTGAGCGTTGGAAATAAGTTGAGTCTCGGCAGTTGAGCGCGGGGGAGCTCCACTGTGCTACCTGGAGGCTTCAGCACTGCTAGGATTCAGATCTCTGTAAGTCTAAATTTTATTTTAAAAAAAGGCTTAATGTGTGTGAGTTCACACATGCGTGCCTGAGAAGGAACGCTTTGGGTGTTTGACTTAAAATGGTGGCTGGGTGGGCGTTGGCACGTCCGTTCTGCAGTGACCTCTGCTGGCAAGGGCCATGCCCGTAGTCTTCCTGCAACGCTGCTCTGTAAGGGCATCTGCAGACATATTTGCTTAGCACCTTTATCTGAACCTATCGCATTACACACAGTGTCATTAGCGCAGGGCAACACGGTTAAGGTTATGGAGCTGTCATACAAAGGCAAAAAATGCCATGGGGCATCTGAAGGTGGTAGTTAAACAGAGATAGTCAAATCTGATTAATAGCAACGATAAAGGAATGGCAACATACACCAGTCTCGATGATTAAAAAAGAAGGTAGCTGGAAATTAGCAATTGTTATAGGTAGCTTAAGGATATTGTTATTTTTTTCACCTTTTGAAACATCCCTACGGGCATATGTCTGCCAATGAAATCATTGAGATATTTCTCCAGTGCGTAAGGAATTTCTGTCATGCAGCAACTCATAAAAGATGCCCCTTGCTCTTCTGGAGGGATCTGTGCTTTTAATGGCAGAGAGTCTCCGTTGCTATAAATCAGATTAGTGCAATTTACTTCATCGCTTGCTTACCCCAACAGAGAATCTGGCTCCAAGTCTTTACAGTGCAGTTGTCCAAGAGCACCCACCAACACTGGGTTAGTTTTTGGCTCTTAGACAAATCCCCAGAGTTCGCTGTTGCAACTTGCCTTCTTATATCTGATTCTTTTTTTTATAACTTGTTTTTCTTTCCGTGATCACCATTTGTTTGCCATTTCAGAAATGCTTTGTTTGCAGCCCTACCTGTAATCAATAAAGCCATGTTTCTGTGCGGAATGCAGAGAGGAGCAGTGTTTCTAGGTACTGTCCTCAACTTGAATGCAGGCGGAAATGTTAAAGACTCGGCTGCCTGCTTGTCCTGAGCTCTTTCCTCCTTGCCGTCACTGTCTAAATATGCATGGCTAGTTGTAACTATGAACAGGAACTTGGAGCCAGAGCACAAACAGAGCAACGAGAGCAAAATTAGCTTACAAATTAACATGCAACGTGTAACCTGAGTTTTGGCTACGTGTTGCTGCTCTCTGAGAGCAGCCAAGGACTGGTGTCTCTGGAAGAGCATAATAACAGGGCAGCAGATACTGGTATTTCTCCAGATTGCTCTGCTAGCCACCGGTGACTAATCTGACCCAAGTGTGGCAACCGGTAGCGTATAAAATGTTGATGAAAAATTACCCGTTTTCCAACACTTATATCTATAATGCAAGTGACAGCCCTCAGCTTTTGGAGACATCTCAATCTAGAAGTGAGAGGCTGCAGGATTCCTTCTTCAGAGGACTTCCCCTCCCTAGACCAGTTTTTCCTCATCTCTTTGGGGTTGCACCAGCAAATGGCGGCCAGATGCATTCCCTTCCCTGCAGCGGATAAGGCTCATGTGTACTGGTGTTCCCAAGCAAACTGTGCAGGGCCAAGTGCTGGAACGCAGCGTGCCTTGGCCAGGGCAGTGGAAAGCACCAGCAGACAGCTAGGTTTGTGTGTGCAGGAGGTCTTTCCATGGTGAAGACCCTTAGGAAAACTCCGTTCTGCCCGTCCTTGGCAGAACGCCCCGCCACCTCCAAACTGCTCCGTGGGGACTGCTGGGAAGAAGTGGCACATGGAAGCGTGAGCACCACAATTGCCCCATGTGCCTCCCGTTAGACTATGCCCTGGATGTTCTGGTCAGGGCCAAGGCACCGTATCCCTGTGCTGGGAACAGACCATCAGCCTAGCAGCCTTGTCTTCTTCTCCCTCTACTGGGTGACTCATGGTACGTTATCTGGTTCACTGACAGTCTTGGTTAGTTAATGTGGCTCTCTGGAGGTTCAGAGAAGACTCAGAGGTCTTCAGGTCTCTTCCTGTGAACTCCTGGGACTCCACGAACTTACTGTGTTGCAGCCAAGGTGCAGGGGAATCTCATAAATCTTCATTGTATGTAGTTTAGTGCATATTATCACGTTCAACATCTCTAGTTATAGTAATCACTTTAAAAAATGTACTTCTGCAATGTCAGTAATTCATCAAATACCTTTGTTTCATTAGCCATAATAATATATTTGGTTTCATGTTCTTAGGTGTTCCTCTTTATAAACGTCTCTCATGATGAGTGTCTCCTCCTTAGCACGCAGTCACTCCAGATGCTTTAGCACCACTGATAAGGTGTTTAGTGGAAAGACTATGAAATATTTTTTTTCCCGTATCAGACCGGGATCTAAAAGGGTTGGGATCAGCATCAGGTCTGCTTTGTAGCTGCAAATATTGGCTCTGGTCTTTGAGCCCTGTAGCTCCTGAGTGACTCCAGAGAGCTGTTAGCCTGCGCTCAGCCTCCACGCCCTCCGCAGTGCAGAGCTCCCTCTGAAGCCCCCGTCCCAGCTCCTGCCCCCATCCCACACCTCGTGTGAGGCCTCTTGTTGCTTTAATAGGAACAGGATCAGTCCCCAGAGGTGAGGAAAACTCCTGACAGTCTGTAAAGAAAAGGAAAAAGTAATGAGTGAACAGACAGTGTGGATTTTAGTAGAAGTGGAAGAAAAAAAAAATGTCCAAACCTAACACTGTATCTGTATTAATTAGAGAATAGCAAAGGTGAAGATACATCTGCAATACATGTCCTTACATACTTCCCCTGCTGAGAGCTTGTGTGTTGGGACTTCATCCATCACAGCAACGTTCACTGAAGCAATGTACGCCAAACTGACTGGTGAAGTCTGGTTATTCACTATCTCTGTCTTTGTAATTTGTGCCACTAAGGCTGTTACCCTACACTTCAGAGTTGTGCCGTACAACAGGGACTTTCTTTTCTTCTCCTTTTCTTTTTCCTCTGGGATAATTCCTTTTTTTGTTTTTTTAAATCAAGAAAAAGAAATTAATTCTGGCATACTTCTGGGAGTAAAATAATTGTATAAAGTCATTGGCAAACAATCCCTGCCCAAACACGTATGCAGAAAGCAAGTTCTCACAATTGTGGTTAATGCAAAATGAAGTCAGATTGTAGAGGCCTCCAGCATGATTTCTAGCATGATAATGATGAGGAGATTAGGCTTATCACAGACAAAGTTTGTAGTGCTGGGATTTTAGTAATTCAAAAGCAGCTGCACTGCTACAATGCACTTAAACTACTTATCTGCAGCAAGATGTTCACAAATGCTGTAGCTTTGCAAAGTGGGGCAAAGAAGGGCTTTTCTGCTCAATTTTACACCCAATACAGCAAAATGATGAAGTGCAGGCATAATTCCCAGCATGTGGAGCAGCTCCATAGGCTCTGCTGAGAAGTGCCGTGCCTAGAGGTGCACAGGTGCTGCTCATTACCTGGGTGCTGAAGTGGTTTGGATATTTTGGGTTTTTTTTTTTTTTTTGAATGAGGCCTTATCTGAACCTCCTGCAGCATTGTGCATCTGCCATGGGAAGGCTGGGAAGTCTCAGAGAAGAGCCCGGCAGGAGGCTGGAGCAACACTCACCCCCTCTTTCATTTAGCAAGGAACTGCAGTGCAAAACCCAGAGCTGTTACACACTGGCAGAAGGTGAAGTCAGCAGAAAGTGTTTAAAATCTGGGCATGGTGTGGATCCAAAATCACTTACACATCCATAGTCCCACCCTCTGTGGCACAGGTTGGGCACGACGCCTGTCTCAGAAGAGATGGAGCGGAGTGTGATTTCCTGCACCCCAATGAGGTCCTGCCAGAGAGATGTGGTAGCCGGTGCTGTTCTGACCACGGCAGCCCCAGCTTTGTCTGAGTTTTACTCTTGTCCTTGTCATCGCTTTTCCTTGGCATGTCAGGACCCTTGACCTCATAGTGTCAAGTTCCTTGGCTGTGATCATTTTGTCCGAAAACTTATGCCCCTTTGACTTGATCTCAACAAGGGTCTGCCCTCACTGGCAGAGACAATCCTCTCTTCTGGATAACCTGAATAACACATGACAGCAGGACATGAAGGGATACAGCCTCCAAGCAGCCATGGTGTGAATTAGCTCAGCTGGAAAAGAGCCAGGCTGCAGGAACAGCAGTGCTGAGTCAGACCAAGGGGTCACCTAGACCATATCCTGTCTCTGACCAGCCCGCAGCGGATGCTCAGCAAAAGAGCACAAGAGCAGGGCAAGTACAGCGATATTTCCTCCACTTCATCCTTCCAGTTTCTGGCAATCTGGAGTTTAGGGACTTCCTGAGCCAGGGCTGTATCTTCATTTCTGCAGTCTAGGAGCCTTTGATGGACTTTTCTTTCAAGAATTTTCTAATTGCTTTTTGAACCCATTTATACTTTTGGCCTCCATGACATCCTGCGGCAACGGGTGTCACAATGTGGTTATGCATTGGGTGTGTTTGCTTTAAACCTGGCGCTTAATCACATCAAGGTTCCCCAGTCTTTGCACTATGACAGACACATTTTTATCACATTCTCCAGGCCATTCCTGATTTCGCATACCTCTCTCATGTGCCGTCCCAGTGGTCTCTTTTCCAGCTGAACAGTCCCAGCCTGTATGATACTTCTTCATTTTGAAGGCTTTCCTTAGCTTTGATCATCCCTGTTGATCTCCTGTGAACCTAGCTGGTCCTACTCTGTTTTTTGTACGCACAGCAAGCAGCCCTGCCCGCAGTGGTGAAGGGGGCACATGCCATCAATGTACACAGCGACACAGGGATGAGGACAGGCCTCTTTTTGTTTTCTCAGTTTCTTTCCTGGTAGCTCCTGATGTACAGTTTTTCTTTCCAGAGTGCTGCTGGGCCCTGAGTTACGTACTTATAGCACTATCCACAGTGATTGCAGGGTGTCTTTCCTGAGTGGTAATAGCTAATGTAATGTCCATTACTGTATAGACATTGTTAAGGTGCGGTTGTTTCCTTAGAAGCATGAGTTTGCATTTGTTATCATTAAATTTTGATTTAATGTTTTATCATTTGCTAATGTGAGATCACAGTCACTGCTGGAGTGAGATTTTCTGTGACTCTTCACAACCAGCATTATCTGTTTTACCGTTCATAGTCAGCATCAGGTTTTTACTAGCCTGCGCAAGATGAATACAGGGCTAATACTTAGAGTCCCATCTCTAAGGGTGGTATTGCACACGAGCCACCAGGCTTTGGGTTTTGAGCCTGTGTGGTGCTCTTCTCTGGACCAAAGATGTGTTGGACATCTCAAAAGGAGCAATAACACCAACAGACTCCCTCATTTCTTGAATTACAAACACCAATTCTTACCTCATTATCCTACAGGGAGTACAGAGCTGAAATGCCTGATTAGCGAGATGAGTGTAATGCACGCACTTGGGGCTATTCCAGGCACTGGAGCTAATCCAGGCTGTTGGGTACAGTGATAGTCCTGGAGACATGCAGGCTGCAGATTGGATTCCAGGTTGAAATTAAGCTGTTGATTTTCTCTATGAAGCTTTAAATATCCCAGGACACATGTTTTGAAGGCACAGTTCTTCTGATGCTGGTCTGCAACAGTGGCAAAAAACGTGCAGGTGAGCCTTGAATCCCACAGCTTACTTGTCTGTTCTGTCTCATCCGACAAGCTTGGATCTTCTTTCCCCTATACAATTTAACTCTGTAAATCCTAGGGGTGCTGTGGAGGGCCCATTGATCAACTGCTACACTGGAAAGTAGGGACAGAGTGAAGCTGGGGATAATTTTTGAGGTTTACATCTGATCATGACTGGCCATTAGAGGTTGGGAAGAAGAAGCTGGCTTTCCTTGTGACAGATGCTGGGAAAGCATAGCCAGGATAGGTCATTTCCGATGGGAGCTCGTGGTATGAAATAAATAAGGGGAAAGTAAGAGTGAAAGACACATTGTATAAGATGTGCAACTGGCGAGATGCCAGCATAAATATTCATTGAGTATGTTAATTAGCAACTATTGCTGTTACTCATTAACTAATTTATTCAACAAATAGCATTCAGGCCACTCTAGAACACTGCATACTGTTACTGCTAAAAGGGGTATCAGTTTCCCTGGCTGTCACCTGGAGACATCGATACTCCCTCATCTTTGCAAGCACTTTGATATGTGGAGATGAAAACTGCTGCAGGGGGCCAATGAGAAGCCCAATCTTATTCCCAGCAACATGCATAAGAGATTTAATTCATTAGTTCAACCTCGATTGGAGAAGAATGGCAAGTCTGTAACAAGACTTCTGTTTGAACGACAGCAATAGCATGTGGGTTGCAGTGAGTCTGCAAAGGAAAGGATGGGCTCCTCTGTGAATTAAATTTTTTTAAAAAGAGAGGAAGCAGAGGAAGAATAAAGAGTCAGCACAGGGGGTTTCCATCAAATCTGGTAGGACTTGCCTGTCAAAACTACAGCTGACAGCAAAGAGTTGCAGAAGAGATTGGCATTACTGAGTGACTGGATGATAAAACAGAAAATGGAATTCAGTGTTGGAAACTGCAAAGTAATGCAGTTCAGAGAAAAACAATCTGAATATTACATAAGTAATGAGGGCTTCTAATACACCTATTACCAATCAGGAAAGGGAAACTGGAGCCACTGGGGACAGTCTTATGAAGCTATCACACGACCAGTGCTCAGTAGTGATCAAAAAGGCAAATGGGATGTTAGTAACTGTTGGAAAAAGAATACAGGAAAAAAAAAAGATCACTAAGCCTTTACTTAAATCAAGGTACATTCAAATGGTCTGGTGTCTCCATCTCAGAAGCACAGAGCAGAACTAGACTAGATCTGTAGCTGTGATAGAACAAGGTATAAAAGTTATGGAGGAATAGCTTATATGCAAAGACTGAACAAGTAGACTGGAATCTTCCTTATGGGAAAAAGCAATGATGAAAGGCAACATCTGAGAAAAATGTTTTAAATCCCAAATGGCATAGAAAAGGTAAACAAAGACAGCTGTTCTTAGTAGTAGAACTGGGAGACATGCAGAGAAATGATCAAGCAGCAAAATCAAACAAGAAGAAATACTGTTTCATACCACATCTAATGGATTTGTGGAACTCCTTGCCCAGGGTGTTATGGAGGCCAAGAATGTACCTGGTTTCAGAAAAGGAGTAGAAGCATTCATGATGAAAAATTCCTTTAGTGTCTATTGAATGTGAAGGCGTAGGAAGTCACTGATTGCTAAAAGCTGGGAGGATGCTATGCCTACAGGAGGATTACTGTATCATGCGCTGCTTTGGACTCTCTCTACAAACCTGTTGCAGGTCAGAGACAGGGTCCTGGGGCACCTGGACTCACGGTGCCCTTGTGTAAGAATTTTTATGTTGATGCTCTGCAGCGAGGACTGAGATCCCTTTGAGGTCCCTNGGCACCTGGACTCACGGTGCCCTTGTGTAAGAATTTTTATGTTGATGCTCTGCAGCGAGGACTGAGATCCCTTTGAGTTCCCTTCATCTTCTCTAATTAAATATTGGAGAAGAGCCAAAGGATGAAAAATCCTGATCTATCTGTCTGTCTGTCTGTCTATTTGTCTACCTATGTATCCAGATAATCTGTGTCATTTAGCAATAGCTTAAGCTTCACAGTCTATCTTGCAGTACTTAAGACAAACGTACCTTGACATGCAATTGAGCAACCAGTGGTATCTGTCATATGCAGCAGATGTGGATTACACCACGATACCAACAACTCGCTCAGATAAAGTAGTAGGCTGATCCGTATGGCCTGCTCCCACAGCACTGTCTCTGTAGCAAGACACTTAAGCAGCAAGGGCTCTGCTAGTGAATTTGGGTATGGCAGCAGCATCCCCAGATACTGAGCTGTTGCTGCCTGCACTAGCAGACTGTTAGAGCATCCCTGACATGAATTTGGCCCATTCTGACTCGTTTCTTGGGCACAGCACTTAGACCAGTCCAGGGACCATTTCCAGTAAGTGGTTACCATGTGAACACTCTTAACTAGACAGTTTGGTAGCACAAACACTGCTTTTTCCATGCCAATTGGCCACAGTGCCCAGGAACACTGCTGGGCATATTTAATTTACTAGTATACGTGTAGTGTCGGTGTCTGGATCCAGTCACAAGATTAGGTCCACAAGGACAGGGCAGGTGATGAATTTGTGAATCAAAGTGGTGCAGATTTGTTGCCTATGAATGGCAACATTCTTACGTGAGGATAAATGGTGACTACTCAAACATCCCAAAGCTTCTTATCTCAGATGTAAGAAATGTGTGCATTTTGGAACTACATCACTAATGATAGCAGGATGCTCAGCTGGAAAGTAAAGGAGGTGGAACAGAGGCTCAAGGACTCTGAACCTCAAGGGGGAATCGCCTGGAGGAAAATCCTAACAAAAAAAAAAAGGAAGTAAAGTAGCAAATGGAAACATAGTTGACGTTTACACTGTACCTGAGACAACGACCTCCTAGCAAAGCTTCTTGGAACTGGTGTATTTTAAATAAAGTATAAAATGAGGTAGCAATTAACTGAAAAGACAATCCAAGTCCAGCCCCTACAAGTTGCAATATATAGAGAAATATGTATGAAATTCTTTGATGGGGTTTTAAAGTATGAGATAAAAGTAGTGTTGAGAAAACAGTATTCTCCCTCCTATCTATCTGGTCTGTCATCACCAGTGACTGTAAGTTGGTTGTGGTAACCGCCTAGCATTTGGTACTGCTAATTTTTAGGGTGGTTGAGAGTGAGGGAGAAAATGTAAATGTATGTTGTTCCCAAAGTGTTGGTTGCATTCTATTAAAGTATGAAAAATACCAGTGAGCACGAATTACTTATGCTCAAGCTGACAAAAATCTCTGCATCGAAATATAATACCTGGTCCTCTTCCTGTGTTAGCAGGTCGCAATGACATAAACTTTCAGAGAAGTGTGGAGCTTTTCTTCCTAATTTGTACTATGCTTTAACTTTGAAGTTGAGCAAATCTGCATTGAGCTTCATGCACAGAGCTGTCACATTTTCTGGTGTGGGGCAGCGGGGGCAGTGGAATGGATCCGGCATGCTGGTTCATGTGGCAAAGGAGGCACCGTGCGTGATGGGGAAGAGCCAGGAGACCTGGGAGAACTCTGTAGCACTGGAGCAGGAGCAGAGGGGCAGAAGCTGGGTCAGCAATGCTCAGGTTTTGCCCTAAGAGATCCTCTGGGCCCCACTTCAGGAAAGCTGCCTCTTGCTTTACTATTTTAAGTTGCTCACAAAATGTTTTCTCACATCACACAGAATCTTTTTTATTATTGTTTTTGGCAATATTTTCCAGGTTTATTTTGAATATGGTGCAATGGCTCGCACCCAGCAGGTCTCTCTTTAATTTCATCAACGAGGAGTCTTCTCTCTTTGGATAAAGTCCTCATGGGAGAAGAATGTTTTAAAGTAGTCCAGGGAGGCAAGGAAAAAAAAAAAAAAAAGGATTGTTTTCATTCAAAGAGCAACATGTATCTATGAATCAAAAAGATTTCTGCAGCCTACGCTTAAAAACCCTGGAGAGTCCCTCGCAGGGAGGGTGTCACCTCAGGGAGAGTCCGTCCCTCCCTCCCTCCCTCCAACCTCACATGCGCTGGCTCCGGGTGCGGATGGAAGTTTACCTCTGCATTCGAATAGCTGCAAGCCCTGGCTCCAAACCCACCCAGACTCTCTCCCTTCCTGTGGGAAACTGCCCCCCAGCTTGGCTCCCCGGATGCGGGCACTGTCTTCCCCCACAGCGGGAAAGCGGAATGCCAAAGGCCCCAGGCGAGCAAGCATCTGGAGGGTGCCCATCATCCAAGCCAGGGGCCGCCATCCGCCATGTGTTCAATGTGGTGAAGTCTCAATACTAGGGTTGGAGGAAGAAGAGGGGTGAGTGGTTCACATCCAAGAGGTTTCCAGGGATATCAAATCCTAGGGGATGTGCAGAAAGTCAAGCCCATCCACAGGAGTTGGACACCCCACTCCTGCCCCCTGATCCCCAGCAGATTGCCTGGAGACAGCACAGGACATGTGGTGGGGCTCCGGTCTTTTCTGGCTTTTCCAGATAAGCGCTGGGAGGCTGTCCTGGGGACAGAGCCGCTCGGTGGCCCTGCCTTGGCCCATCCAGCCTGGCTTCCCGTAGCGGCACTGTCTGCAGGCAGTGTCTTCATGAAGGTCCAGGAGGAAATAGATGGGAACCACGGGATCACATTTACCTCTTCCCTTGGGAAAGTCCCTTCAAGGCATTACTTTTGTGGATGAATCTAGGCCACGTAATTCTGCAACCATGTTTGTAACAGAGGCGAGGGAAGTGAATGCTTTTACCATCCTCCCAAGGGAGATGTATTTCAAATAATGGCAAATAATGTAATTTCTAGATGATATCTATCTCTCTTGCATATCCTTCCTCCATCTAGCTACCGGAATAAAGCATATCCTTTAGTAGCACTGAATATAAAAAGCAGCCCCGCTTTAGCTCAAAGCAAAGACGGTGAGGTGGTTGTCTGTTCTGTCTAGTGTACTGTATGAAGACTTTTTAATGTCCCAGAAGGAACATCTCTTTAAAACAGCCTGTCAGCTTTGCACTTTAATCCATTAGGCTACAAAATACAGGAAAAAGAACAGAAAAATATCTAGTTTTATGCTACAGTTGCTTAATCTGTTTCAGTATTTACATATTTAGCAGCAACAACTAATGGGCTTGCTCACTAGCAAGGAGTTCATTTTGTGGCACTTTTATTTTCCTCACATATTGGTTGGGACCTGATTGCCCATCAACAATGCACTGGGGGAGAGATGTCATTTCATATGACTTAGCCACAAGGCGCATCTTGGATTTCCAAGTGCTTGCACGCATTGTTCCATTCACAATATATGGTGTCTCACTCCCTTTTGAATAAGGACCAATATTTTTACATATGCAGGTCATCAGATAGCTAAAGCCAATTCTGTTTTGACTGGATACTGAAGGACCACACTCAGAAACCAGTCACATGGATTCCCCCTCCTGCCTCATTGTCCACACTCCTTGACAATCAGTCAGTTGTCCTTCTTGGCTTTTTTTTGCTTGGAGCAGCTGAGTAAAGCCACATGCTCTCTGGATAATCAAACAGCTGATCCCCGAAGCGTGCATTGCCAGTCGTGACTCAGTAGATATGGAGACACTGTCGCTAGCTGGCCTTATGATATGCTCCTCGTGGCTACTGAATAGGCAATAGCGATGAGGGAAGACATTCAGTGTACATGCACAAACCAAAAGTATGGCACAGCAAAGCATATCTTTGTTTGTAAGGGACATGTAGCCTTCAGCCAGGTCTTCATTTGTTGCACCTGGATGTCACGTGCTTGAGTACAGTAGGCCTGCATCTATGCATTTCACCCACAGATCCAGCTCGTCTACATCCTCTCTTTCAAATGCTTATCTTTTGCAGAGGAATCTTGCTGGAGATCCATTGCCCGGACTAAGGACAGAAAACGTGCACAGAGACCCCATTCTTCCTTTTAATGAGATGCCATCTCCATTTAGCTAGTTTCTGGCAGAATTTTCAAGCGTTGCAGATCTCACATTCCAATTACATCAGTCGGTATTTTGCTCTTTGGCAAAGGCCGCCGACTTCAGCAGCTTGCTGCATTCACTAACAGTAGCGGAGATTACCTACGAAACAGGGCGACAGGCCTAAATAAGCAAGTTACACGCAGGGAGCCAGATCCTTGGCCCAGCTGGGGCTGCTTTGCCCAGCTACGGCAGCACAAAGCTGTCACCAAGCCAGCCCAAACAGCTGTTGGAGGATTCCCTTGGCGCAAAAGAATTCCTGAATGGCAAAGAGCCACTAAAGCAACTCCTACACAATCTCACTCACTGGTCCCCAGAAATCCCTGACAGCTGGGGTGGCACAATGGGGCCAGAAGCACCTGTTACCATTCAGAGCAGCCTAAAGGCCGCTCTATGGGGCAATGAATGGCAAAACGAGCACCCAGCATCTTTGGGAGCGCACAGAGGCCTGCCTTTTTCACCTCGCACCCACAGCCGGAGGTGCACCGTGGGAATATTTTTTCAAGGCACTGCTATTGTATAGTCAGAAACTCAAGGCACTGTATGCGTGCCTGTGCTTTCTGATGTTTGTATTTGTGGAGATTTGGAGCGAGGGAAGAAAGAAGTCTGAACCCCTGCATGGGGAAGGAGCCTGGAAGCTGAGCCAGGTTTCACAGCTTGGCACCGATCAGTATGGACCCACTGGAAACCCCAGATGTGAGCCTTCTTCCAGAAATTTGGAGCCATCTATTCTGAAAGCAAATAGTGTAGCTTGGTACCTTTTTTCATTTGGTGTTTCAGGTAAAACCTAGGGTTTTCTCTCAACCTGCAATCCCAGCCAGGCCTGCCAGAACCTTTCCCTTCATCTTGCTTGCCCTTGTGGTCAGCTGGCCTTTGACAATTCCCTGTTGTCACTGACCCCAAAGGCTCATATTGCTCCCAGCTCTCAGTCTAATACACCCCTCTTTTTATTCAGTGCCTGTCTATCTGAGACAAGAGTCCTTGCTGATGCTCTTAGGCACTCCGCTGTACTCAGATTTTGGGTCTGATGTTGTCCGAACTCCATTAATCCTTTGGCACATGGGAACGGAGGAGTCCCATAGAAACACAGAGATATCCCAGGAGAGGATGCTAGAAGTACTGGTTCCTCCAAACGGCCATAAAACGGCCTGTGCTGTGGTACGCTTCTGGAGAAGGTGCAAAACAGAATGAAGCCCCTGATTACGCTCAAGTTTGGTGGCTACTGTTTAGGCCAATTTGTCTTTTTTACCAGGATCAAGTTATGCCTGAAATTGTAAAATATAATCTGTATAAATTGTGCACAGTGAAAAACAAAGGAATCATTTTCTACTTTTATTTCATCATACACACAACAAATTCCAAATAAATAAATAAATAATGTTTCAACTCTGTTAATAATCCTCTCCTAGTGCTCATCATGGGATTCATCCCCAGCCCTAGACAGGCTTCACTCAAATGACAGTATCAGCATCAAGATTTCATGCAGCATCTGAATGGAGCGTTGTCTCTGTGCTGTGTTCTTAACACGCTCTTGCTCTTAATAATTGGGTACTTAATAAGAATTTGTGAAGAATCCACCTTTCATATACTGCCAATGTGAAAAGGATTAATATTGAAGAGATCTAACAAAGGATACAAAGACAGCCCCTGACCCAAAGACCTCCTAATCAAGGATTTAGACAATACACAACAGGTGAATTCCCAGTAGGATAAATGGAGACAGGAAGGAGGAATGGAAGACAAGGGCATTTGCCTAAGCTAGTAATCACAGTGATCTCAAGAGTCACAGGTGGTCACTAGCTGAACCCATGATTCAACAGCCAAAAAACTTTAGTCCAAAAGCTTACAAACTGAATGTGCTCTGTGTGAGCACAGTTCAAAGCATTTTAAAGCCACTGGAAAGACTCCCATTAACGAGGCCTGAGGAGCTGAAATATTTACCTCTTCGTTCTAATCATTATTGGATGCAAAATTTGTGGATGCAATAAAGACAGTGGTTTTATGGCATGTTGTAATCCCTCAGTGGCTATTCTCAGCAAATACCTCTGTGTTCTTCGGGTGATTCATTACCTGTCTCTTTCCCTCTGGACCACATGGGCCCTTTTGGACAACACTTTTACTAGCGATCCCATCTGACACCAACAAGCCACGGGAATCAACTACCTTTCACCTCAAGTGATCTTCCTGACGTATTAACTGAATTCAGAGCAATAGTTTTCAATCTGTATTTAGTTTTCAAGATTGGTACTTTCTGAGCTGACGTTTGGTGGTGTGCTTAAAAATTTATGCAACCCTTTCCAGCACAACAGCTGGTCTAATAAAAGCTATTCCTTCTCCCTAGAAATTTTGACCTTCTTATTATTTGGATGCCCAGACATTGCAGATTTTATCCTTTTCTGGAAAACTTGTTCCAAATGCAAAGCAAGCCTTACATTTTAATTCATCAAGTAAATGATTTTCCATTGCAGCTCAGAAGAGAGTCGATCAGAGTAATGCAGCTGGGGCCAAGTAAGCATGCAATCAATCAGGGAGAGAGCAGAAAGGATGGGGGAGGACAAACAATATTGTATTTAAGGAGAAGAAACTTGTTCTAGATTGCTGATGAAAGCCACTCATCCCAACAGAGACATGTCACCAAGATTTTGCAAGATGAGGTAAGAAACGATAATTGTGACCAGCAGCCCTCTGGTTTTGCAGGCAAGGAAGAGTTTGCAAGCAACAGTCTTTGTTTTGGACAGGTTATATACTCCCTCAACATATGCCAGAGGGGCATTGCTGCCACGGAATAAAACTCTGACAAGAAAGTCCTCAACAATTTTGTCTAATACTGTAGCATATAGATACGGCAAAAGTAACCAAGAGAAGTAAACAAACACAAAGCCAGTGGAAACAGACTCACAGCTCACGTCTGTGCTGCAAGGAGTTGCTGGTATAGCCATATCAGGCAGTGCATAAAGGTGTCCCTTCCTCACACATGTCTTTCTTACACAAACAAAAACCCCTGCTTTGCTTTTCTGGGATAACACTTTTGCCTCTGGGCTGAGGGTGGAGGTGAAACAAGTCGCACTGCCAAAAGCGCAGTTTTCCTGATATAAGCTGCATTCACAATAAGGCGTTTCGCTGGTGGAGAATACTGTTAAAGCTGTATTGGCAGAGTAGAGGGATGTGGACCTGATCCGGGAGAAGCTGGCAGGTTTGCATACTGCGTATTATCCCTTTCCAGCCTTCTCTTCTGAATAAAAAATGGTGTGGAATCTAATTTCCTCTCTGAATAAAACATGAATATAGATAAGACAAAGTAAGGACCGAAAGACCACAGCAGCATACTTTCTTGTGCTTCTTACTATTCAACATCATGGCAGCTTACATATAGAGCAGCTCTAGAAACCATCTGTCATTGAGCAGCTCTTTATTCAAATGAAATCAACTGTGAAGTAATCATGGTTCTCATTTTTATTATCTCTCCTTACAGTGAACTTGATTAAAATCCAGCGCACAGTATGCAAACAGGCTGTTGTAGATTTGTACTCTGACAAAAGGGGAAAGAAAGTGATCTGCCCACGTGCCTAGAACTTTGTCATTATACATGGGGACAAAAAAAGGAAGGGGCATACTGGGTTGCATAAACAAGTTTGTCCGGACACAAACTGTCCTAGCCCTATACAAAGGCCACGTCTGCTGCGTGACACCATCAGAGGGGCCGAGGAGAAGCTAATTTTACTAGCGTATATAAAAGGCTTGGGCATGTTCTGTATAAACTAGATAGCCTGGCTTCAGCAGTGCGTGCTTTAAAGTCTTTTGCCCAGGAGGATGATCCGAGCTTCTGAGGAATGAACTCAAAACAGACGTGATTCTCCTTTCACTTCTGGCAGTGTAAATGGGGAGTGATTCCATTGTATGGCTGGTATGAATGAGACTGGGAAACAGTCCCAATCAGTCAATCATTCCCTGCTTTGTCTATTCATTAAACCCCTCTTCTTTGCACAGATGGCCAATGTACTATTGTACTCTAAGAACTGGCCAAGTTAAAAAAACAACAAAAAGGAATATGCCTGACAAGTCAGCAATAAATATTTGTTTTTTTTTAAAAAGGGGTGTATTAGCCTGCTTCTACAGATAAGGCTTAAGCTATGCATATACACATATATGTAAGCAGATACAGCTATATATACACAGATATGCAGAATATGTATGACATACATACACACACATATGTGTGTATGTGTATATATGTCTCACTCCAGCACCCACAGATTTCCAAGCACAAGGCAAAAGGTGTGATTTTTTTAAAATCACGGTAGCTAGTGCAGTGTTAACAAACCTATCTTTGTGCCTTGGAAAAGGCACAGCCAGAGAGGGAGACTGCAAACGACATGAATTTGGTAAAGCAGCATTTTGCAGCCGTGCCACCTCAAAACAGGAGCATGTCCAGGAGTAGAGCCATGAAGTACGCAGGCTGTGCCGCAGCTCTTGGAACTGCCGGCTGCAGACAGCAAGCACTGGACTGGAAAGGTGGAGGGTGGAGGAGAAGAATAAGTGGACAGGCAGACAGCGGATACCATGCAGTTCCTGCCAGTCTCCCAGGATATAACCAGAGAAGAGATGGTGTTTGTCACCCAGCAGTCCCCAGCCAATCTATGTGACCCATGAGACAGGATCTGTGGAAGACCAGGAATTAAATGCAACTCTCCTTCGCCCTAGGGTGCTCAGGTATCAATCTCTGTACCTTCTTCTAGCAAAATCCTACAGAGTAATTACCTGGGATTAATACTTACACAGGTCTCAGTTCACCCCAAGGTCTAAGGGATTTTACCAAGCACGGCTTTCCCGCATTGCCCTCAGACATGCTACAAAAATGAACCCCTGCTGCTATTGTAGAGCTCTGGCTAGTCACAGGGACCCAGAACACCTTTGGCGGTTACAACATTCACACTGTGCACACTCATGTTTGCCGAAGTGTTTTATGGTATCCCCATCATAGCGTGCTGCTGAAAGGGCAATCCGAGTCACAGTCTGAGTGCTGTAGTCTGAGCAAATGCGGCCACCACCTGCACCCAGCCAGTGGCTTGTTACTAGTTGGCATGCAGAAATTCATCAACGGACTTCTTGGACAGCTTGAGTCATGACAATGGTGTGCACATGCCCGTGTGCAGATGTACTATACTTAGACTCTTCAGGAGGCACTAGCCACAGGGACAGATCTGAGATTTTTAAAGCACTCTCTGGGGCAAAACTTGCTTGTAATAAGAAAGATGAGGGTTTGTTGCTCAAATAAACCTCTCGGGTCGATAGTTTTACCTCCCAGGTAGCTCTGAGGAACAGACACTCTCCCTGCAATATCCTCAACTCAGTAAATCTGCCATTGCCCAGGCTGAGAGTGTCTGAAGGGTCTAGACACAGACACGACTTCCTAACCTGCATGCTTCTTGCCTTGGCACCCAAGGACTGGCAGTTGCAAGAAGCTAGGCGCAAGTCATATGCCAGTTAAGATGCTGTGTCTCATCTCATACTGAAAAAGACCATGTCTTTAAAGATTTGGAGTCTGTGTAGGTGTCAAAAGGGTGTTTTCCATCAGCCGTTGCTTTGCAGAAAACATACTGAAGCTGGTGCATCACTGAAACAGCTATGCATGTAATAGATGTACACAGGGAACGGAGTGGTTTATGCTCCCTGACTGGCCTCTGCTCTCCAGGCAGGGCACTTGGTACAGGTGTCCCTACCTAAATCATGAGCTGCAAGTTATGGGGAACTTTCCTCCCTCCCTATAGGGCCCTTGATGCCCTGTAGACATAATTCACTGAGGATGGATTTCAGAGCCTTATCATACCTACAGAAATACCACGCCTGCTAAAGACTGGAGAGTTTCATGTTAGCTAATGAATTTTCAAGTCATTTTGTTCTGGAAATCTTGAAATATTCTTTGTGAAAAACAAGCATAGGGAGCATTGCTTACAGATAAAAGGATGTTCATGGTAGCTCTGGTATATGTCATTGTTTCCTGTGCGAAAGAAGTGTTGCTATGGTTCTTCAATGAGGAAAATGATGCCAATAAAGAGAAAAGGAGGGAAAATCTGAGAGAGCATGGGGCACGTCTGAGTATACAGGATGCAGCTGCAAGAAGAACAAAATGTCTGTTTTGTCTGTGATAGGTAGGAACTCAAATATGCAGCACCTAAAGAAATAAAGCGTTTTACCCAGGCAATAAACAGAGGATGGTGATTACTTCAGAGCTGCATACAAACGATGAGATTCCTTGGCAATGATTTCATACCTTTTCCTGAGGCATGCTCTGCTGGTACATAAAATCAGTATCTTCCCGTGTCCCACAGGGACTTATGTTTTTGTTAGTCACTCGAGGTGGGGCTGTTGGCAGGGTCAAGCAATCCACCTAGAGGTGAAAATGTGGGAGCAGCTCTCCCCCCTGCTTCTTTTCTGGGAGTTTCATTTGCTGCGTTTTTAATAATGAAAACCAAACCAAAACAAGAATGCAGCATCTGAAATGTTTAGCAAACACAGGGCCCCACTTAGATGAAAGCAAACTGTGCTCCCTCATCAGGTGGATGGAAGTCTGCACCCTCCTGTGTTTATCTGCTCCCTGCTAACCTCAGTTCACCTTCACGGCATCCAGGGAATCTTTGCTACAGGGTTCATGTATCAAAGGCTTCAGCTTCTGAGCATCTCATTGCCTCATGCTTCATCAGATTAGGTTGTTGCACATTCTTACATTGATCCAGTGGGGTTTGGACACGGGTCCTTTTTGCCTTTTCCAAACAGCAGGTTGTGACTTTTCTCAGAATTGCTACCTTATTTTGGACACCTATAGTCTACCTCTCATGTAACCTTGGGTTCTTTAAAAGTGTCAGCTCTTGGAAACAAGTCCTGAGAGGCTCCCCATCTCCCCAACCAAGATAACTTCACCTTTAGTTAATCCACACAGAGTGAGAGGCAGCAGAAGAGGGATGCTGACCTGTGTGGAGTTGGAGACAGTCAGGAACCAGAGGAAAGGAGGCTTTGGGCTTCCCCTTCAGACTCTAAACAAATAACTCATTCTGCTGCTGAATGGCACAGACTGTTTAACAAGTAATCTAGAGGGTAATCTAAGGGCAAAAATTTTGGAGGTTCAGATTTGTCCAAGCTACAGGCCAGCCCTGATATGGTCAGACAGCTCTCTGAATGCAGGATATACACAGCTGCCACGTAACACTTGGGAGATGTCTTAATGTTGAACAGTTGAAGAAATAAGTAATCTCTAAAAAAGCAGGGTATAGAGCCTGGATTCTTACTTTAAGTATATATAATCTGGATGCTTTTACTCCTTATGTAAAAGAGTGACTCACAGGGCTGGCACGAGGTAAGCACAGCTCTAGGAGGCTCTTCGAAGGCCATCACTGCTAGCAAAGAACTTTTTTACATCTGACCTCGTCTGCTGTCCCAGAGAAGGACTTCTCTTCAGCAGACACCACCATTTCCAGTGAACTGAGCAGTAGTTTTACGGTCTGTGCAAACCAGAGTATCCCAAAAAAAGAAACATAAACCTGTAAATGAAAATGAGTTTTGAAATCCAACTTGCATAATTCACCTTTACACTGTATTTTATTTCAAAATAAACTCAATGCTTCTTTTGCTTCAGGCTGTGAGTCTCCTTAATGCATATTTTACAGCTTAATCTCACGTTCTTCATTTTCTTTAGTAATTACATGCATAGAGTCACTATCTCTCCATAGTTTAGCACTGCAGTAATCACGATTATTTACAAGATCAACTGAAGATGACCTGACATAGAAAAAGCAGACCTGAAAATGGTTTACATGCCCCAAATCTTACCTTTGTTTTTCCACCCTTATCAGTTGGTTTAATAAAAAGATACTATCTTACCTTTGAAACAACTGCCTTGTTTATATCGTTAGATCATCATAACTTTAGCAACTCTCACATCTTGTCTTCGCACTTGGAGAGACTTTACTCACGTTGTTGCCTATAGCTTCTCTACTAAAGCACTATCACTGGCTTTCCTTATGTCACTCCAGTTATACAAGTAGCTTATTTGAGCAGCTTTAGAGAGAATCAGAGAACAACTTAGGCTGGAAGGGACCTCTCAGTGTCACCTGGTCCTACACCCACTCACAGCAGAGCCAACTTCAAAGTCAGATGCAACTTCAAAGTTAGATCAGGTTGCTTAGGGTCAAATCCAGCTGAGTCTGGACTATCTCCAAGGATGGAGACTCCACAACAGTCAATGATCTGAAGCGCGCATTGCTCTCTTGAAGCTGTGTGATGCTTAGATACATCCCACCGCTGCTATTTAGCAGTGAGCTAATGAGAGTTCATGTACTGGACAATACAATGTTAGTCCTTGGTCCTTCGGAGATGATGCTGTTGCACCAGCACTCCTTGTTCCTTGTGAAAAAAAGTTACCCTCAGCACTGCAGTGACTAGTAAGGGCAATGTGAGTTGCTCATACGTCCATCTTCATGTTTGTCTCTCTTGGTTTCAGGAAATCTTTCATGCCAGATCATCTGCGCATTTATTGAATTTCGATATTGTTTTTACCCAGAAAAAAAAGAAACCCCAAAAGTCCCAATAAAACCTCAAACACTGGAGCTGTAATTAAAAAAATTATAAACTTCAAAATGTACCTGAGGCAAAATCATAGAGCAAAAAATAAGTGTGCTTAATCCAAAGACTGTTTGCCTGCCTTTGCTTGCCTCCAATTTTACCTGATCTTTACTCACCTGAAGAGGGTTTTCAGCTATGCCACTGGCATGCGCTGTGTTTGTACTTAGAGCATTATCTGAGGTCCTGTGCACTCAGAGCTTTTTTCACTCATCCCCAAATGCTTTGTTTTGGTTTGGACATCATTAGGTCATTACTTGTGAACACTNGCTTGCCTCCAATTTTACCTGATCTTTACTCACCTGAAGAGGGTTTTCAGCTATGCCACTGGCATGCGCTGTGTTTGTACTTAGAGCATTATCTGAGGTCCTGTGCACTCAGAGCTTTTTTCACTCATCCCCAAATGCTTTGTTTTGGTTTGGACATTATTAGGTCATTACTTGTGAACACTGTGATATCAAGTGAGTGGATAAGAAACAGAAATGGTGGAAGTGATCAGGAGCAGCGTTGCAGAGAGACGATTTTGGCCGGGGTAAGGAGTTCACACACTCTTTATAGGGGGAAAAGTGTGAAGCATTCAAGGGTGTGTCCTGTTCTAGAAGATCACTGCTAAAGCAAATCCATATTTGTAAGTGGAAGTAATCAGATACGTGTAAAAGAGCACAGTTTGCTCTTTCTAGATTAATACATTTAATAGTTAAATGAAAGCATATGTATTGTTCGTAATAGTTGCCAGTATTTCAGTGTATTGATTTCAGTCTGTATAACACACTTCAGGAATAAAAAACCCAAAAAGTTTGTGTCAAGTTAGGGTAAGAAATCTTTTGATGGCATTTCTGATAGATTGTTGATTTCACCTAAATTAACTTGGATTTAGCTGCAACAATTCTTCTGCTAAAACCTTCCAGATTTTCAGACAGCAGCCCATATTTTCAAATAAATGATCGAAGTTTTCCACTGAACAATGTGTTAAAAGCTATTTCTTTTCGACCTTTGTTAAATGTTTACAACAAAACATTACCAGTTTTCTGCTGACTTCTACTTGGCCCTGTCTTTGCAAGAGCCAAAGCCCATTTTAAGGGATTGGGAAAAGAGTCTAATACGCTTGCCATTGCTTTACTCCCACTCAGCTGTCCTAATTCCTGTAGTCCAGATCTCTGGCCTTTCCCGATGAGTTGACTGTAACATGACTCATCTCCTTCTTGACCTGCCCAGCTGTTCTTATTTCATTTCCGTTTGCTGGGTCAAAGACAATCAGGTCATTTATTTCAACCGTTCCAAAATGAAGGAAAACTAAAATTTGTAAAGGACAACATTTCAGGACTAATGACAAAATTACATAGTCTCATACACAGATTTGTTGACCTGGATTTTGGGTAGGACTCAGTTATTTGATGTTGATTGGTAGCATTTCTAGGTATTTGTATTAAGACAATACCAGAATAAGCATGACACATCTTGCTGATTTTGTAAGGTCGAGTAAAACTTTCCTCTGTGTAGCATTACACTGGGGCTCAGTGTAATACAGTGACATTTCATCTTCCTTTGAAAGACTAATTAGCAGCCACATCTAAAAACAAGTTACTGGCCCTACTGAGCCAAAGGTTTAGCTTTTTACTGCAGTTCCTTTATATATCACTACAAAATATCAATATAGCTTAAGGCCAGCCATTCAGGTTTCTGTCTACTTGAAGATTCTTTTCACGTTCTCTTTTTGCCAGGTCTCTTGGAGGAATTTATTATGGTAGGCATCACCGTTGTCTTGGGTGAAACACCATGAAGCAAATATAACAGGATGGGAGAGTTAAGCAAGAGGGTTAAGTTAAGTTAAGTTAAGTTAAGTTAAGAGGGTTAAGTTAAGAGGGTAGGACAGAAGGATTAATGAGGGGAATGGAAACAGACTGGAAAGAGGAGATGACTTGTTTCAATAGGTTGGCCAAGGCAGGTAATGGGTTTTTTTTGGGTTTTTTTGTGGCTCAGTGTCAAAAACTCCATTATCAACAAGCAAGCAAGAGAAGAAACAATTTGCAAAACAGGAACACCTCAGTTTTATGCGTCTGGCATAGATATTCCAGAATTTTTTTCCGTCTGTGTTATTTTCCTCTTCAGTAATAGAAAACAACCTAATGAAAGAGACAGGGACAGTCCAGGACAAGAAGATTGTTGTGATGTATCCACCAGTTCTTTCTTTGAAAGCAGAAACCTCTGCTTACTTGTTCTAGCACTTAAAAGGTGAAAAGAAAAAAAAAAGAAAAGACAGACCTGGCTCATACGTGAAGTCAAGTAGGAGGCCAAATCTTGCTTGCCTTACTCCCATGAATAAGCTAGCTGAACTTGCATATTTGGTGTGAACTTAAAGTGAGTGAAGCTCTGGAATGTGCTCCTGATTTGCAAAGGGAAGTCAATCCCCAAAAGAAGCTTCACTAGGATCCAGGTGCCCTTCGTGTGTAAATACAGATGCAAAAGCAGTGGTGAGCGAGCCTCTTCTATTGTGTAAATTAGCTAGTTCTAAGGTGGGGATTTAAGGGGAACTTTATCCTGCAGCGGATAAAAGTGAGCGAGCTCTTCAGTACAAAAAAAGAGTCAAGGAAAGAATGTGCAGCTAAGCCAGATGAAAGACCTACAGGCAGTCTTTAAAAACATGTTACTACAACTGCCTGGGAAGTTTCCAAATGGATGCCTCATCTTGAACATCTTTCACAGCTTTATATCTGCCTTCGGTATGGAAATGAGAGAAGGGAAATGCTGATAGGAGGGTCGAGAGGAGTAAGTTGGGTACTTTGAAATGCAGTTGTTCTCTGGTGTTCTCCCTCCCCTTAAGCCCCCACAACAGTTTCTCATTTTTACAGAGATGAATCCGTGCCCTGCCAATTGTCTACCTCTGAAGGGCAGGACTAGTGACAGGCTTGCAGTCCTAGATCTCTTTTGAGACGTGAGTTCTCAGCATCAAGGTCAAAAGCAGGGGTCATGATCCCTCGCCTGCCTATCTTTCACAGTGCTCCTGGCTACATGTACTTCTTTTTAAACATGGCAGATGGTGAAATACTAAAAGTACAAAGGATTACCCAGTCCTATTCAATAGCTGAACTATTTGTGTATTATTGTTATTTTGGAGCGGGGACGGCCTCGTGACACCCTCACTATGCCTTTCAATTTAAGCTGCCCTTCGTTATGTGAGTTTGGAAGACTAACGGGAAAAATAGTATTCTTTGCTCTGTTTCAAAAGGCTGCAAAGCATCCCCCAAATGCCTTTTCTGCAAATTTAAACATAAACAAAATCTATGACTGTTTATGACAACGGCTGTATCATTGCTAGTTTGAAATGAGCTGTGGGTGTCCAGATCATTGCTAATGATGTATCAGCTCATGTTTTCTTTAGGCCAAAACTCTGAAATCTGAATGAGGTCCTGAAACTTCACTAGAGACTAAAACTTTAGTGGAGTTCTTTAAGAACTAGAATTGATCAAGAAACTGCTGTGGACGTTTATTGTTGTACGTCATGTGTGAGCAGAGGGGATTAGAAAGTGAAAAGACAAGACTGTCTGTCTCATTCTGTTGGAGCGCTGATAACTGGGGATTTTTCATATTTTAAGGTTTCTCAAAGATACCTGAACATAGAGTTTATTGCTGAACTCTGAATCTGAGAACAGAAAAGTTTTTTCAATCAAACCAGAAAACGCCTTTGCTAATTTCATTTATTTTCTAGAAGCCTTTAACAAGTACTGCAGGAGAACTGCTACAGTGTTGACNTTTTTCATATTTTAAGGTTTCTCAAAGATACCTGAACATAGAGTTTATTGCTGAACTCTGAATCTGAGAACAGAAAAGTTTTTTCAATCAAACCAGAAAACGCCTTTGCTAATTTCATTTATTTTCTAGAAGCCTTTAACAAGTACTGCAGGAGAACCGCTACAGTGTTGACATCAGTTGTTGATGGAGTATGGTTCTGAAACTTCTAAATCTTTCCAAACCGCTCACAAATGTCAAAATACTCTCCATTCATCAGAACCACAGAGGCTCTGATGGAGGTGTGTGTACATGAGGACATTCTGCCAGGCTATAGTTTGCCCTCCATGGCAAGAGAAGGCCGCAAGTTAGCCTGTCATTACAAGAAATTGAAAAGATAGGGGGAAAGGGAGTTGGACTCTCATTTTATAGAGTTGTGGCCATGCTGCTTGCAGGCTGTTGTGCCTTCAGGAGGAAGAGGGGATACTCTGGATCGCTCTTAACAGAAAAATGAGAGCAATGCCTCGGCAGCCATGCGAAGAGGTACAACCACTGCTGGAGCAAACAGTGCAACTGCATCAGGCACCAGCCACAAGGATGGAGTGGAGGGCAGAGATAAGCACCAGCAAGGGGCTGCAGCAGGGGCTGCTAGCCCCAAGGCCTTGGCCATTCTTCTACCCTTTCCCAGTCAGGAGAGGGTGCGCCGCACTCCGAAGGAAAGATGGGCACAACCTCATGTAGGAAGCTACAACTCACAGGTGTTTTGTGGAAGTCGCAGAGCTGACGGCAATGTTGGAGCAAAGCACACGGTTGGATTTTCTCGCTGACAAAGATACAATGTTGGCAGCAGGTGTAAAGGGAGGGAGCATTTGGGAATACCCACAGCCAAGCCCTACTCTCACAGACACCAGCGTAAGTCTGAAATGACTCCACAACTGGGTGAAGGTTTGACAGGGTTTATAACCCTTTGGTCCCTGTTAGCAATCACGTAGTGCAATGATGTCTTTTGAGCAATATCCACTACCTAAACACAGGCAGATCTGAGGGATTTGCTTTTTTTCCCTCCACGTGAACAGAAAGATTTTGACTAGATCAACTAGATTTTGACTGTCATTAATGAGGATATGAAATGGCAGTAACGCCAGCAGAGTGAAAGGTGGCAATTTCTTGGGCAACAGAACTGTCACCAAGAGTATATTGTTTTGTGGATAATTGGTCCATAATACAGACCACACAAAAGGCTCTGGGGCTACCTTCAGCTGTCAAATTATATTTGCTGTTAGCAGAAAGCCGCAGCAAATCTAAGACCATAATTTTGTGCTTGTGCAATGTTTTGAAATCTCTCACCTGAGCAATCAAAACTTCACTTCTGCATACCCACAAAATTATGCAATGCAGGTCTTTTTTCGCATGCAAAGCTAGGCACATAGAGAGGAATGCTGTGGTGCACAACTTTAGGGCCATAAACAGAGATTGTTCTGTTAAACTCAACAGAAGATACTGAAGCTCTGGCCCCATCCTACAACCTCTTGGAAATTTAATCTCCCTCACACAGAATACGAGAGAACTGAATCCCCTCAGACCAGCGTTTTTCAAACCATATTCCTATCCATGTGAGTAGTCTAAGGACACATTGACTGAATGCAAACCATGTATTCCAACACACACTAAACTTCTAGAAGGTAAAAATAAAGTATCATTTGTTTTTGCATCCCAAACCAGAATCAGGCCCAATGTATTTAAATAAACCTGGCTTTAACTTAAAGGTCAAAGAAAATGAGTAATGAACTAATTCTTAAACAATATGAAATTCAGAAGTGTTTCTGGTGTGCAATGTATGTGGCTGTTATCCTCCTTGTGCCATTAGAGTTCATAAATACAATGTAAAGGAAATGTCCTTTCATCTAATATTAACAATCAGAATCTGAAAAAAAGACCATTGACCTTAACATGAACAGAATTCAAATGAGTAATAATTTCCTCCTATTTTAAAAAAGCTTTCAATAAATTTATTGTTTTTAGTTTTCGTAGGGTTTGGCTGTCGTGCTGGGAACACTGCTATTTGCTTATCAAGCTTCTGCCCATATATATTCTGACTTAATGAAAAGCACTGTAGCCTGGTGCTGGCTGTGATAGGGCTGTGCTCATACATGCCCTGTTGAAGGGTGGGTGGAATACTCTGTATTTTCTCATGCACTACATTTCATTGTGGATTTTTTCTGTGTGGGTGAGGGGGGAAGTGGATTACAAAATTAGGACTTTATTTTAGTTGCGATGTAATTGCTTCAGCCTCCTTTAGATGTTTTGACTAACTTTAGAAGTAACAATGCACAAAAGCACAGGAAGCAATATGAGAAGCAAGCCCTTACCCAGCCTAGTTAAAATACTTTGGCCACAGTTTACAGAGTTGAGTGTGCAACATTAGGCACCATGACTTCGTACTTGGATCCCTAGAGAGGCTCCTTCCACACCCACAGGTCCCGTTGCCTTCATTCTGGCATGAGTCACGCTGGGACAAACCCAGAGGACCGAACTTGTACCAAAAAGCACTCCATAGGATCGGTTTCCGCCATACCTGTCTTATGTTCTAATATGTCCGGGTCTGGCCACTGCTGCTCTCTAGGTTGTCTCTTGGCCTGGTCCCAGCTGGCAGCACCCAAGATCTGGAATGATTCTACAGGTGAGCAGGAGATGCTGACATAAACGATTTTGACTTAGCTGACAAGCGTGCCTCAGCCAAAACAAGATCAGAATTTTTCCCATAGTGAGAGGAAAGCAGGGCCTCTAATTTATCTCTTTCCTTCTAGGAAATGATTTCAAGGGCAGAAATTGCATATCCTTAGGCACAAAAAAAAATCTAGCTCTGTTCTTTCCGGTGCTGTGGGCAAGTCGCTGCCTATCCCAGGGACGGAGTTTTGTTCTGGTTTAACCTCGTTAATCTAGTCACTGGAGTGCTGTGGAGAGGCTCTACATANTCTAATTTATCTCTTTCCTTCTAGGAAATGATTTCAAGGGCAGAAATTGCATATCCTTAGGCACAAAAAAAAATCTAGCTCTGTTCTTTCCGGTGCTGTGGGCAAGTCACTGCCTATCCCAGGGACGGAGTTTTGTTCTGGTTTAACCTCGTTAATCTAGTCACTGGAGTGCTGTGGAGAGGCTCTACATAACTGATGAATTTGGAGTATTTTCATTAAATTGCTGCATCGCTGAATGTTGTGGCTGAGCCTGTTGCAACCTGGAAGTATCCTTGACACTTTCACTCTTCCTGCCCATATTGCTACAAAAGGCTACACAGCAAGGAAAACAAGCTGGGATCTGCTGAAACGCCAGAGTTTCAGAGAATGAATCTGGCCTGGGATCTGAAACTCTGCAGTCTAAAGAGAAAGGGAGACTCCTCAGATGAGGAAACAAAGAAACCAGGACATTCTCACCTTAAAAAATGTAAAGAGGGAGAGGAAACTGGGGCAGAAGAGAGAAGCCGGAGGGCAAGCTTTTGTAGCAAAGGAGCGATTTTCACAGCTGAGGATCAGAGAAGCTGGCTGCATAGGAAGGAGAAAGTGAGAACCCCTGATGGATGGGAGAAACCATGAGCTGCAGTGAGGGCCATCTCAGGATTGCTGACCAAAACCTACAGAAGGCTCAGGAGTGGTGAGCTTTGGCACGGAGCTCCGTACTGATTTTTTACTGTTTCACGATCTGTGTGTTCCTTGCACCAGTGAAAATGAAGGACAACTACGTTTAGCCTCCTTTGTAAAGTCTGGAGTACTCTGCACTTGGCACTTCTCTGAACAAGTAAGCTGTAACCTACAGCGCCTGCAAAGCTGAAGGTAGGGAAGTGTTGCGCCTGCGAGTCTGGAAGTAGGGAAGTGTTTGATCAAGCAACTGGATGTCTATGAGGCTGTACGCACCAGGAACAGGACAGCCGAACTGTGTGGGCCCATTTCTAGGCAGGAGAGATGATCAAAATGTGTTAAGTGCAGAAGAAGCACCTAGTAAAGAAATAGCTTGGGAACAGACTTAGGAATATGGAGGCACTTGAATTTAACAGTTTGGAACCCCCTAATGGCAGCCTATTCCATAGGTATCTGTGAGAGCTTTATGTCTCTTGTCTGGTGTAATTGTGATGAACTCGGTGCTTTCCACCCATAACTCTAACATGCACGACAGCCTGTGCAAAGGCTGGATTTCACACAGGAGGAACACCAGGCTAAACCCAGACGTATTAATTTGTGCTGTAGCGGCACCTAAGGGCAGCCAAGAGCCTGAGTCAGTCTGTGATCGGTACCAGAGCCTACCTAAAGAAAAAACATCCCTTGCCCCTAAGACAAGTAGAGGATAAAATGAAGATGTGGGGACAAGTGGTGGCTGACCTGAGCAAGGTGACACTTGGGGAGTGGAACTCTATGCTTACTCACTTTAGTAATTAGAGTTTTTTCTGCCTTGCACTTTTGTACTCGTACTGCTGTACAAAGCTGTCCTTGGGTATGAGGCCACTTTAGTTTGTTTTGCAGACAATAATCTGATGTTTCTTGGGAACTATCACAGAAGAGAATAATTTTCCTGTGGTGAAAAGATTATTTGGGTGATCCAGCCTTTCAGAGGATGCACCACGCTAGCAATTCCTCTGGGTAATCCAAAACCGCCAACAAAACGGGATATTTACTGTGTGGATTGAAAAGATGTTGGAAAGTGAGCTCCTTTCTGACCTATGAGAAACATTCATCTGGACAATAAAATGCTTCCCCACCATCTTCTATTGCTGTCACATGTCCTTTCCATGAGAGACATGTGAGCTGTGACTGGTTTTGATGTAATCAATGCAGTTCCCTGAAACCCAGTTGAATGACTCTGATTAGCACCAGCCAAAGAGCTGGGCCACAGACTTTCAGGGGAGCCTTCTTGTCTCAGAGCTATTGTTAACACTTCCTGTTTATAGCAGTTCAGCACGAAGCCTTACGGGTCCTGTCCACGTAACAAAACAGCCAGAGGAGCTGAACCAGTTTTTAATGAAGGTCATTCGCCAGCTTTTGCATGTTTCCCATGTAAATGGCAAGAACTGAAACACATACCATGTACCCAATTTAAGTACCAGTTTGGCCACTTCATGGAGTGATTTTGAAGTAACTGTATCTTTCTGGATATGGTTTTTACCATGCAGAAGATTAGCTCCAGAGACTTAACTGTTTCTCTTGCTAAAGGCAGATCTAGGACAGTGGGTAGGTAATTTATCAATACATCACTGACAGAAACCTGGAGGGCTTGAGGTAGGAAAGGTGTATGCACGTCAAAGGACAGAACCACAGCCAGAGTAGAGTCAGGCATAAATCTGAAGAAGAGAAGGAGCAGGCAAAGCCAGAGGAGTGAGAAGGACACAGCACAGGGAACAGGGCTCTGATGGACAGGCAGACTTAATCATACTTGAATTAGCAATGCATCAGGGTCTGCAGGGAACACTCTTCCTTTCTTCCCCGTGTTACTAGTAGTGGGACATTTCCAAAGGTACAAGGGACTGTCGAGTGCCTGATGCCCATATTGCTCAGCTGGAACTCCCTGAACTACCTTATAATGGCACTAAATATCATTGCCTAAAAATAAATATAGTCTAAGACCTGGTTCCAGCTTGTGGTGGAAGTTACTCTTGCTGGTGGGCCAAAATTAAATTGAACAAATGCTTGAGACAGAAAATGAGAGAAACCTATTTTTAGGGCTAGACAGTGCAGTAGTGCTGGTGGGAATGGGTTCATGAGGCATGTCATGAACCGCACCAGTTCCCCTCAGCCTCTTGGCAAAGGTCTGGCATATCCCGATTACCGAGCTGCATGAAATGAGCAAGGTACATGGGGGTGTGAATTGCTTGGCCAGGGTGTATCTCTAACCATGATACTGAACCTGCAACATGGACATGGACAGAGGGTACACAGACTGAAGAAAATGCAATACAAGTCTCTTAAATGATGAGCTACAGAAAGACAGGGAGCAGAGCCTTCCTGTTCACTCGCTCTTCTAATCCAGCACCTAGGGATGTCACACAAAGATGACAGGGAAAGGCTCTGACCAAATGAAAGAAGGCACACCGCAGGCTGTGTAGACAGGTTGTGGAACTTGATGTGGGATGTTGTTGGTGTGAAAGCCTCAGATGGGTGCAAGATGAAGCTGCACTAGGTCATGCAAGAGAAATCTATTGAAGATTACTGGATACAGAAAGATTGCCTCAATTTAGAATATCCCTGAACCATGAGTGGCTGGGGGCTGGGATACCTGAGGGGTCTCACAGCTACTTGACATGTTCCTGTAGTCCTCCTTAGCATTAACTCTTGGTCACTGTTCAAAATGGTACACTGGACTATATGGACCATGGATCTAATCCAGTGTGGCCATTCTTATGGTTAAGTGCAATTAAACATCATTATGCAACAAAGATCAGTGGCTCCAGTTTGACAATAAAATGCTGTAGCCTCTCTGAACACCTTCAAACTCTAGGCAACTTCAGCAAGTACAAACTGAGGGAAGCTGGAGGTAATTAATTTTAATTTTGTCATCTTGATCACCAAAAAATCAGGGGTGCCACCTCACTTTCTCTTAGCATTTGACTTAAATGTATACGGGGATTGTCATGTTTTGACATATTTGATTTGTTTTGGATCTGATGGGCTCTACTCTTTGGACAGTTGATCTACAGCTAACACATGCAGAGAAGAAACTGATTTGGGTATGAACCCAGTTTCCAAAAAAGAAGATGCAGGACTGCAAGATCTCACCACCACCCCATACACAGACCTGAAAACTGTCGCAATGGCTTGTAATAGAGCCATCTACTGACTCGCAGCTATTATTACATTGACACTGCCTGCCTCTGCTTCTTAAGAGGGTACTCGGAACCAGGCTGCATCCTGACTGTGCTAATGATCGAAATAATGATTCGCTATAGAAAGTAGGCTTTTAATAGTAAAGCATCTGCGAGTAACACAGTCATGGGAATGGAAGCAGAGATGATTCCTTGGCCTGGAACAGAAGGTTGGCTATCGTGGAGGCCAGATAGTGTGATAGCTCTGAACACTAGATGAAGAGCACAGCCGCGAGAATGGTGTTATTTGATGAGAGCTCGGAGCAGATGGGCAGTGTGGTTAATTAAAGGGCTAGGGATAATGTTTCCTAAATTAAAAAAAAGGAAAGTAGTTTAAAACATTTTAAGAAACCGTAATCTGCATGTACGGGATCTGTCAGAAGAGAAGAATTGAGATAGTTGAAACTTATAAAAGAAAAGGAGAAAAATCCAGTTTCTTTAAAATATTGAAATATTCTCCCAAACGAGGTAAGTACTTTTAAAATGGATTGTGATAGGCTTATGTTGATGACTGGATAGCAAGGTTACCAGCAATGCCAAGGACATGGAATAAGTAACCTAGGAGGCTTGATTATTCTTATGTCCCTAACCTCCATTCACATGAAGAAAACTGATCGCCATTACACTAACTACAGATCTGATCCAGGGCATTTGTTAGTCCAGAGATCTTAAGAGACTGGTGAAGATCTCCTATGTAGACCCTGAAAATGGAAACACTGCACATCTCATCCGGAATTTTTGCTGTTGCTGTTGAGCATTTACACTGCGGTGGTCCTCAGGGGTTTTGGCTCATCATCATTCAAAGGTTCTCAGTGTCGTACTAACCCTCTTGCTTGTTCCTGCTGCTGCAACTTAATTTAATTCTCAGTCAGATAACGGGTGCAAGCAGAGGTGGAGAGAATGTTTGTTAAGGGAGCTTCTTTGATGCCATATTTTTATGTGTGTAACTTATGATTCAGATAACCCATATCTATCCTTTTAAAAGTACCATATCTTGAAAATTAATTTTCCCTCAGATACTTCTTGGCTGACTCACTCTCTCCTACATGGGGTGGTTGCATAACCCACAAATTGCCCAGGTCGTGGTAGAAACTACCTGCTGAAGGAGTCTAGGGTGGGGAACAGGTCAGACATGACTAATGTGGGGATAATAGGAGAGAAGCAGCAGTTCGTTAGAGAAGCAGAGGCTGGTGGGATGTCAAGGAAGAAGGCTCTAGGTTAAATTTCCCCTTTTAGTACTCACTATTTAACCCTCACTGTTCCTGAAATAACTATGTTTCTGGAAGCTAAAACCCAGATTGTACATGTGAAAACATAGCAGATTAAAGCAAAGCAAAAAAGACTAAGAGAAATACTAGAGACTTAGTTTTTCCATCTGTAAGATCATGATAATATCTATCCAGCTATGAAAAGAGCTAAAAATGAATATTATCCCCAGAGTTGTTGGTAATGGTTAGGGGGAACTGAATTATACTGACTGATGTAGGGCTGCCTTTGAACAAAAGCATTACAAAGAGTGTTTAAAAAAGATCTGAAGATTAACAATAGATTAATAGAGTTGTTAGAAGAAATGAAAAGGAAATTGAAGCATGAGTAATGCAAACAAATTTCTATGAAATAACAAAAAACCCCTTGTTATGACCATTCTTCTTACCCACTTTGGCAGTTAACATGTCAATTATGATTTCTATGTAGACAGTCAAACTTTTTTAAAGTGACACAGAAGACATTTTATAAGCAAAGTTTCATTTGATCAGCTGTTTCAAGTTGGTAAATATATTTTTCATGCACTGTATGATTGGTCTGTGGTACTTACTGTACCAGACATTCTTGAATAGAGAACTTGGCACAATTAAGGCAATTACGCATGTTTGAATGAGAGAATGGTCCAGGTTACATATGACAGTTAGACTGGACCATGAAAAACTGAAGAAAGTCTGTGACTAAAATGAGAGGTTTTTTATAAGGACTGAAGCGTCAGAGTTTCTAACTGGAATTTTGACTCCATTGAAAATTTTGGGAGTTCTGCGTTTCGCTTGCGGCCCATGTGCCTAATAAGAATTCATCTGGGGCCTTCTATTGGCTTAAAATTTGGAGGTTAAAACTGTGCACATAATTTTATTGATGTGATCTTTTAAATCTTAACAGGTCTTGGAAGGACAAGCCGTGAGAAGTTCTGCAGTATAAAGATGGCTAATTTAAAATTTGATAGGTTTGACTTGGCCTGTTGGGAAGTGCTTTATACCTTTCTAATTCATTGCAATGATACGACATTTCTTACCACCTTTTCTGTCTCATCAAACAATGAGTTTAATTGTGCATCACTGAGCTCTTGGAGAAAAATTATCTTACATACCCCAGAAGAAATCACTTCCTATTATGCCAGCTGTAGCTGCAGTAGATAGCAAAGCTATTATCAGGATATAGCTGCATTGCACTCAGTCTTTAGGACAAACACTGAAACATGGTGTTTCTATCGAGAAAAAGTAAATTGCAAAGAAAGTAAAGAACCTTTCCAGAAGAAACATAGAAGTCAGGAGATCCCAACAAGCTTCTGCAATGAACTCTGTCACACAGAAGTGAATACAAAAAAAGTTAAAATCTGGTTTTATGTATTTTTGGTTTTCCCTGAAATGAGCAGATGGATAAGTACAAGAGATAGTCTTCAGTTTTAAGCAGAAAGACCAGTTGCAGAAGAGATTTCTAATAATGCTTTATATTCTGGTATGTTCTAACTTTACTGTCTTCTACAAGTTTACACAGCTTCGCTGGGAGCTACTGATTCCTCATCTCATAACCCAGAGTAAGAAACTCGAGTGAAGTGACAGAAGATCTATCACTGCTTGACTCCGCCTGATATAAACATGAAACTACTACCAGATTCCTCAGCAGTCCTTATTTTGGCTGCTGCCCAGAAGGTGTTGTTCTTTTTGGATTTGAAAGATGATAGGTTGACCCATGGAGGCAATCGTACGCTCTGTAGTAAAATCATGAAATGTATTTTGTGTGCACATTGTAAGTGGAGATGGGTCAAGTGGTCTCCCTGTAATGCGAACATTGGCAAGCTCACCCTTCTGCAAGAATTGGAATAATGTGGCTTACAGCACTTCACGTCATTCATTGCAGCGGGGACATCAAGTGTGCAGCCAGCAGAGGCTTCTCCCAGCTCAAAATACCTGTGTGCATAAACGCACATGCACACACACCAGCTACAGCTGTGTCTCATATGGACACATGCACCTATATTAATGGGAAAAAAAAATCCTCATTATACAAGGACCATCTTAGCGCACTCTTACAGGGCACAAGAAGGGCTTGCTTAGTTATCAGAGTGACAGAGCACCATGAAAAGCATCCATGAAAAATTCTTCCAGTCTTGATATCTTTTAAACTAAAGGAAACAGAACCCTGCAAACATTAACAAAAACAGATAAGACAATCCCTAATGCCCCCTGACACTATAAGCTAAAAGAGACTCAGTGGCAGTACCCACAAACACTGAGTGGGCGTTTACTGGGGTTGTCATTCATACAGCATCCTTTGGAAGGAACAAGAAAAAATCTCAAAACATTCTTCTCCATGGAACTGCATAATCACCTATCTTTCCTTCCTTCTGGCTCGGTAATACCCACCTCCAACAAGTCACACGAATATTTGTTTATCTTGAAATGTGTAAGTAGTACAAATGAAGTGAATGGGATTACTCACGTGCTTAGAGTTTATCATGTGCTTTGCTAGATTAGAGCCACAGATTCAGCAACTTGTTGGGCTGAGCTGCAAACATGGGCTACATGAAGATACCAGTTCTTTGTCCAGATATGCTGGATCCCTTCTGTAGTGAACATGTCTGGGTGCCAATTTCTGTGTATTAGTTCACCTTGTAATTGAGTTTGTGGCTCCGTTATCCATAGCAGGTAAGACCCGCTTATCTCCTAGCACACATAATACAACACACTGTAAGACAAAAGATAATAAAAAAGCATATTAAAGAGCACTTTCCCTGTATTTTTAACCTCTTTTGCCTCTCTTACAGCCTTAGCAAATAAGCAACAATCATTGAACTCAGAATAATGAGAGCATGCTCTATTCACTTGTTACTGGAGATAATCTTAAGGTTTTCAGAGACAGCAGAGAACTATTCTCTGCAGTTTAGAAGTGCTCTTATCCAGACTCAACATTAATGATAAAAAGACCTAATAGACTGCCAAGTCCTCTAAGTGCAGAGCACGCACCACCATACACAAGCATTTTTGGAAAACGATACAGAAACTTTGACATGCCCTTTCAATAAGTATCCTTTTTCAGGCAGCTTGCAGCAAAACGTCACATTTTTCGAACAGTGAAAAAACTATTTTAACAACGGAAAGAACAAAAGCTACCCCTTTTTACAAAAGATGCCTTCCTGTATAGAATGGGAAACATCAAGTTCAGAGGGTAATGTCACTAAGGCTCAGAAACAACCAGAAAAGTCATCCAATACAGTTAAAATGTATTCTCTGCATGACAGCGCTTAGGCTGACCCATCTGTTACCCGTCTTTCCTTTTAGTCAGTCATACTGTTATGCAGTATTAGCAATGTGAATGAAACTTGGTTGTTTTAAATTCTTGAGCAGGAATATCAAGCATCGAACATTTGGCAGTGCTCACATATGACACGGGTAGTGTCTGTGTGCCCGTGCACAGCATCTTACAGTGGTTCCTGCAGACCGTACTGCAGGGCGGCAGGTACCACAGGACTTACGAAGAGGATGGTATCCCCTGCTTATTGCCTGTTAATCCTGCTCAGGCGTGGTTCACAGACCCTCACCTGTGTTATGTCAATGAAGCTATGTATGCTCTCTGCAGAGCAACTAGGTGAGGCCCCAGCTAGAGACTGTATTTCGACAATTAATTATACACTTTTTGATAAAACAGCTAACTCCAGTTGATGTAAATTTGCTAAAAGTTCTGGCTGATCTAAAGCCACATTTCTCAAAAAAAAGTTACATACCTGAAAGTGTAACCAAGATTAGCTAAAGAGGAAAAATCTCAGAAAATGTTAAGTTATTGAAATCAACACACTCTTTGGAACACGGTTAAAAAACTAAAATGGAGGTGAAGTGTCTGTACTACCCAAAGTGCAGAGTAATTAATGTAAGAAGCAGGACTCACTCAGTGCAACTACCTCCTTGGGAGCTGAGTACCACCACAACGAAACCACCTCTGGCTCAGGAAGACTGAGCCATCATAGACAAGGTGGGAGCAGGTCAGTCTGCAGGGAAGGATCACTGCATCCTTGTTCTTGCCTAACCATTGTCTATTCACTACCATAGGAGGAGGACACCAGGCACGGTAAGACTGTATTTATGTTTTTTCTGGTATGGTTATTTTAATTAGTCTAGAAGCAGATGTCCTGTAAGAGCCAGGAAGCAAGGAAAAAGACCTGTAAAGCCTCAGGGAGATTTAGTTCAATAAAGTCATGTGCTGGTTTTGACTGGGATAGAGTTAATTTTCTTCACAGGAGCTGGTATGGGGCTTCGTTTTGGATTTGTGCTGAAAACAGTGTTGATAATATGGGGATGCTTTCGTTACTGCTAAGCAGCGCTCACACAGAGCCAAGGCCTTTGCTGCTCCTCACCCCGCCCCACCAGCGAGGAGGCTGGGGGTGCACAAGGAGCTGGGAGCGGACCCAGCCGGCACAGCTGACCCCGACTGACCACAGGGATATCCCACGCCATGTGACATCACGCTCAGCGTACAAAGCTGGGGGAAAAAGGAGGAAGGGGAGATGTTGGGAGTGATGCCATTTGTCTTCCCAAGTGACCATTATGTGTGATGGAGCCCAGCTTTCCCAGAGATGGCTGAACACCTGCCTGCCGATGGCAAGCAGTGAAGGAATTCTTTGCTTTGCTTTGCTTGTGCGTGCAGCTTTTGCTTTACCTATTAAACTGTCTTTATTCCAACCCAGGAGTTTTCTCACTTTTACACTTCTGATTCTCTGCCCCATCCCACTGCAGGGGAGCGAGTGAGAGGCTGTGTGGGGCTGAGTTGCCGGCTGGGGTTAAACCACAACAAGTCATCAGAAGTGAATTACAGAAACTTAACTTGGAAAATAAGTGTGTGCATGTCTCCTTCAGTAGTTACAACAAAATTAGTAAACTGCATCTATTTACGTCCACGCTGCTGTTGGGTAAACTCTACATACTCTGCAATATTATGGTAGTGACCATCAAGAAATATGTAATTAGTCTTGCTCAGTAGTTTTTCTTCAGTGCAGGCTATTTTCTTAACGGCTGGGGAAGCTTCAGGTAGACCGAGGTGACATGAAAGCAGGATGTGATCCTGTGTAGATTCTCTTCAGTGGAGATATCGTTCAGGTGAGCCAGGAATATAGCAATGGCTGGTCATTCTAGCTTAGGCAGAGAAACTAAGCTTGAGAGAAGTACCTATGGAACACCTCTGGCTTCCCGCCTGCTGGTCCATTCTGATGACTAGAGCATAATTCAAGCTTTGCACAATCTGTTCATGTCTGTCATGACCTCAACTGGGTGAGCAGGTGAGCGAACAGAAAGCAGATTAACACACAAAGAACTTGGGGTAAGAGTTGGAAGAGGGCACGGGGCTGTTGTGGAGGGAAGGGATCAACAGGAATGCCTAGTAGGGTGGGGGAGGGTTAGGTGTAAAAGGTGAGTAACTGATGGAGAAAAGGATTTAAGAGCTGTGGGTAATCTGAGCTCCTCTCACCTCTGTATGTGCTGGGGCGCACAAAACCCTATACATCTTACGCGGGACCCAGAAGGAACGAGGCGTGTGGACCTNTGAGTAACTGATGGAGAAAAGGATTTAAGAGCTGTGGGTAATCTGAGCTCCTCTCACCTCTGTATGTGCTGGGGCGCACAAAACCCTATACCTCTTATGCGGGACCCAGAAGGAACGAGGCGTGTGGAGCAGTACTGATATTCATGTCTGCGAGGTTTTTGCACTCAGGTGAGATAAGGGGGCCACTGTGTACTTTCGCACACCTTTGGCGCTGTGGATGGGTGTGTGGCAGGTGCTGCTGCCATTGCAGGCTCTTGCCTGGTGGGCAAGGCAGGAGGGGCTGTGCATGTGAGAAGATGCAGCATCGGCACGCAGGGACGGTGGGCAGGCAGGAGGAGAGGCAGTGCCCGCACTCAAAGGGAGTCAGAAACATTCAAAGCGAGACCTGGCATGAACGTAGAGCAAATAGTACGAAATGTTCTAGCTTCTCTGCTGCAGATCTGCTGGATAGAATTACTGCTCTGAGAAACAGGGCTCATTCACCTGCTGCAGTGAGACCCAGGCACGCTGAGGTACCATTGGTGCGAGGTACCAAAAGCACACTGACATGTCCGAGTACTTCCACTGCTCCTGCCGGTTGGCTGATCACTGGAGGAGAACCTCACACACCAGCCTTTTCCTGGCGTGGCCCTGCACACTAGTGTAAACTCTTTAACATCCCAGACTTCCCATGATTTTTGCAAGGAGGGACATGTTCCCCCCACTCCTCCACTTTGTCCTTGCCAGGGTGTTTGATCTCCTCACCTGGCACATTCCCACAAAGCTCTGCCTGGGATGGGCACTCCTTTCTCACAAACTTGGTGGCAGTGCTAAGTAAGAATCAATCACGCATGGGTTTGCTTTCAGAGGTGTGATACTGAGTGACAGTTCTCTTCAGTCTCAGTGTTTTTCTCCACCAAATGGTTGATGCAGCATTTAACAGCGGAGTGGCAGAGCACTTTATAAGAAGAAAATATTATAAATATATGCAAAGGATGTTGAAAATGGATGCTCTGATTGCAGACCCATCTAGGCTCTAGTGTAATATGACAATATTAAGCAACTACTGCATAGACAATTTGCCTGTTTGTTAATAAGCTGGCTGGCAGCATTGCTGCAGATGCTGGCAGGCCCTGAAGCCAGCCTGTATTGCAAAATGTTTGCAAATGCAAAACAGAGAGGTCTGTTGTTGAGTTGTGTCACAGTTACACTGAGTAGCTTAAAAATGGACCTTCTGTGCTCTTCTGAGGTGTGCAATTAGGAGGATATGTATCAGCACTAAAACCATGGCAGTCTCTCTCCATTTGGAACAATTAACTGTGAAAACAAGACAGAAAATCAATACCATTGAGGACTAATGAGCCAAAGCATGTACTTCAGGTGAAAATTTTTGCAGTTTTTCTTTAACATGTCACAGAGCCTCATAGAAGATAGCTACGAAAGGACTGAATGGCAGAAAGACGTTAATTCTGCGCTATCATCCCCACTATTGCCACGAAAGGCAACACAATCAAGTGGCGTGACGGTCAGCTGCAAACCAGCCAACTCAGACAGTGCATGTCTTTTAAGTTGATATTAGGGTTAGGAAGAGAGTTTGGCTTATTCACCCCTTTGCCGCCTAGATTTCCTCTCGAGGAGGCTGTAGATATTTTGCTATTATTGCTCTCTGCTGCGTTTGGACTGTGCTATGGATTATTCCAATCAGCAGAGGAGGCTGCGCGCGTTCTCCCTCTGCTCCCTTTTCACGTACGAGCGTGTCTGTGGGAGACCTGCACGCTAGCTGTGCTGCCCGGGGACGGTCAGGACTTACTGCACTGGTTTGGTACAAAACACAACACACACGCGGATTTTATTTTTTTAACCAGTTGCTATTCGTTAAAAGTTTAAGAAGAAGTCCTGCTTGATCCTTGCCGCGCTGATCCCCCTCCTGAGATCCTTGCAATGCTGTAAACGGGCAGACGATGGCACTCCAGCATCGCCCGCCCTCGCTTTCTGCTCCTACGGACACCCAGCTGCAGGCTTAACTGGTTCCCAGAGCACTGACCACCGAACTCCCAGTTTCACTTTACTGATGGCCGTTTTGCACCCGTTCTCTCCTGAAACAGCCTTGTGCATGGACCCGAATAGCTGCTCTCCAGGTTTGGTATTGGGTGCCTGTGTTATGTGCAGATAGAGTCGTGTTCCCTTCATTGCGCCGAGCTGTACGAGGCAAACCGCTCAGGGCCTGCCTTAGGAGACAGACTTTCCTCCCCTCCCAGCGCGGTTCGTCTGTCTTCAGCCGGGACTCTTGTATACCACAGGGATGACGTTTCACCATCACTTTGTACAACAGTTAGTATCTCGCCTGACACCGCTTAAGACCGCATTTTGTTTTTACACAGCTACACCACATTGGCAGCATATAATCGTTCCGTAATCACCTCATATGCACAGGTCTTTCTCTGCTTCACTCAATTCTAGCAGATGAGTTCCCAGCTTATTGAAAAAGGTTTTGTCATTAGCTCCTTATTGCAAGACCTTGAATATTCTGCTACTGAATTTCATCTTATTTTTATTAATGCTCCAGTCCTCAAGCTCACTCAGTTCTTCTCAGACTGCATTCCCGATTCTTTTCTCTGTGGGCAATGCCTCTTACATTTGTGTCATCAAGAGGTGCCATTAATATTTATTTCAGATCACTAATGCAAACATTAATCATGATGACCTCTGATGATCTCCATTAATAGCTGTTCTCTAACACAGTATTTCCCACCTTAATGTCAGGCATTGCCAAATCCGCTTAGCCAACTCCTTATCCACCACACAGTTTCCTACTATTAGAGTCTCTTGTGACTCCCTTCCAAATGAAATGAAGTCGAAACAGAGGTGACCTGGCACCCCACTTTTAAATCCAGTAGTGTCAGGTGAATTGTGCAGGACTCAGCAAATCCAGTCTCTGCTTTAGTGGTTTTCATTATCCATTTCTTTGAAATCCCAGAAAGAACACTCACAGGAGAGCCCTGGGCAGGGATTGCCGAGGATGAAATTGCTCCTAGAATGAAGTTGCCGCTGTGTTATTCCTGGCTAGGCGGTGGGAAAGGATGAACTCCACTAGTGCCCAGAATACAGGAGAGTGCACTCAGGCATCCAAGGGTGGCCCTCAATCACACCACTAGATTTTTCTGATTTTTTTGGTGTTGCCTAAGAGGGTAGCTGGAATACTAGCTGCATCCCTCCTCCGCTGTTATGCACATGCAGCTCCTCAGCTGCTGCAGGGCTGGGTGTCTCACACCCCTCTGCACTGGGAGCAGGGGCTTTGGCTATGGGGAGGTAATAATACCTGCTGGATGCTTTGTGGGGTGAGAGGCCTGATGCTGCAAGGAAACCACTTTGCTTTCTGTGCAATTTCTCCTGCTAGCACAGCTGCCCCTCAAGCAGCACAGGTCAGAGCTCTGACAGGCTTTGCCATGGAAGTGATAGTCAGCCCTTCCCTCCAAGCTCTCCTGAGAGCCAGGGAATGCAGCAACCAGTAATTAATGTGCTGGGCCCTGTACTGCCCTCACTGGCAGGAAAATTGCTTTGCTCGGGTGCAAACAGCTCATAGTCGGAGCTCCAGGAGTGATTACAGTATCGTGCACTAGTAACAGCATTTAAGTCCTGCTTCGATCACAGATAAGGGGAAAGCCAGGCACAGTGACTTGCTCGAAGTAAAGGCAAGAGCCAAAGCTAAAGCCACTGCTCCCTACAGGAAGAGTGGGAATGGCAGGCTTCCTTCTCCTTCACCTTCTCACTGCAACATGAGGCCACCCAAGGGCTGCACCGTGGAGGGGGTGACTGCAGCTTGGTTGCTCTAGCTGAGAGCTGGGCTGTGGCGTGCATACATCCTGGCATGTTGCAGGCATACAAAGAAAGGAGTTGGCTTGATTTTTAAACCGTTGCTGCTATTTTAGACCAGTGTGCTAGAATCAAACCGGCAGGTTCTGCTTTGGGGTTTTCTAGACAGTAGGGAGCACACTTCCTTTATTTTTCAGCAGCTCTGCTGGATATATCCAGTAAAATCCTTTGCGTTTCAAAAGAGGCTATAAATGA
Organism: Steatornis caripensis; assembly: GCA_013398225.1. NCBI lineage: Eukaryota > Metazoa > Chordata > Aves > Caprimulgiformes > Steatornithidae > Steatornis > Steatornis caripensis. The sequence continues at coordinate 28,096 of VZSC01013940.1, read as the reverse complement.
AATGCTTGTGATGTGGCTGCGCCAGCTAGACAGCGAGCTCGCTATGTGAGAAGAACTTTATAGCTGCACTTCTGGTGGGGATGGGCTCGTGTGGATTTGTGGCAAACCCCGCACCATGGCCCAGGGACACGATTCTGATCTCCACGCTATAGGACCACCATTTAATTAAATATTGCACAGCTTAAAATATTTATAGGATTTAATTTTTAGAATATGTAGAAATTTCTAGCCTAATGTACTTATGATTCAAATATATGCAGTTAATTGATGTTTCCTGTGGCTTCCAGATGGTCTGAAAGGAACATTTTATATTGCCCTGATTACTAGCACAAGAAAGAGTTTTTAGGAAGGAAATGGTGCACTTCAACCTGAGACAAGTAGTTGCAATAAAGCCTATGAGCAGTCGGGGAAGTCACAGAGAAAAGGAAAGGACCATCCGGATGTTCTGCTCTGCCATCAGGATGTTATTATTGCCTTGGTCCCTTTCTTTAATCATTTTTAGTATTGGGAAAGACAGAGCCAGTTATAACCAATTTTATGTGCTTTTATGTGATAGGAGAGAAAAAGAACTGCTGCAATGACTGAACTGCCTACATGGCAAAGACGGACAACTTTGGCATCTGTTTCTCCGTAAAGGAAACATGGTAGGGGTGGCATTGATCGTGGTGTTGTCGTCTCCCAAAGAGACAGCAAGAGTCTGGTCGAAAACATCTTGGATGCAGCGTGGTCAGGAGGAAATAAAGAACCTGCTCAGGAGCATCTCTGGGGCCCAAAAGTTTTGCCCTTTTGGCTGATACAGGTAGTAGTTTGGTAAGGCCACCTTAGGAGAAGAGACCTTCCACAAACAGCATGTCTCCAGGATGCCTCTGGCTCTGCTGTATTTTGGGAAAATTGCAGTAAGTACTGATAGGTGGTTGTATGTGAGTTGAGGGGTACATTTCTCAGCCATCAATGCCCCTGGGGTTGCTCCTAGTGGTTTTCAGGATGAGGGAGTGTAATTTATAGCCCTTTACTTGTCCCTTCCTACTGTGCATGGCAGGCAAAAGATCTAGCCCTGTGTTACTTAAGCAGAAGCCGTTGCAAAGAAGTCCTCTGCTAAGCAAAATTTTCTTCACTTTTTCACTTCAAAGCCTGAAATGAGCAGGGACACAAGGAGCCCTCAATAGACAGGTACCGCCTCACATCACCAACACCTTGTCCCACTTACATCCAGCCTACAGTACTTTCCTCGTCTTGATGTGCATATCCCTCTCAGGCCTTGCCTTGCATAGCTGGCTGGAGGACATTTTCCAACCTGCTGCTTTTATCCAACCTCTGATAACCTTGCCCAGATAAGCTTTGTGAAAGGCAGGACCTTGGAAAGACCTTCATTTTCAGGATAATTTTATGCTTTGCTCTACTTTTCTTTGTATTTGCTCCTTTCTATTTTCCTTTCCCCTCCACCACTGGCAACTCCTACCCACACTAATTTCTTCAGAGGTATTTTAGGGTCAGCTCTAAAGCACACACAATTCCCTGGAAAGGCTCTTATGGGCCATGTTCAGAAGAAGAATGAGAAGCTAACATTGGAATTAGTGCCTCCAAGATCAAAATCAGATCTTGAAAACCCTTCTTTCTTACTGCTTGTCTCTGGAGGTGCCTGTTTTCCAAAAATGCCATTGTTTTTGACATTAACATTTCAAATGTGCCTAAACCTCATTCGTGTGGCATACTCAGAAGCACCTCGTTCTTGACGAGACTGATCAGATTGCTGTCTACCCCTTATCTGGGCCCTATGTTTTCAAACTAGCAGAGGTGATATCAGTTACTCTCCACTAATACACCAACTCAGTGAGCAAGTAACCACAACAGGCCTGACTTTGTAAGCAATGAAATGATTTGCTTTAGCGCTGAGTGAATACAGCAGAATTGGCGCAAGCTCCATCCATCAGGGAAAGGGTACAGTGAACCCAGTTTGAAATCACTCCTGAAGACACAACAAAGGGAGACATTTAAATATTCTTAGAAAATGGTTTGAAAATTCATTCACATGAACGAATGCTCTGGATGTACTCTATGTCCTAGAAGTACTTGATTACGTAGTGGAGGAACAGAAATAGCGCTACCTGACCTACCTTCCCCGTTAAGTTTAAAGCTTGAGCCTGGAATGTTAGGTAGTCTCACTGTGCACACACTTTGAAAAGGTAAAAACATGTTTGGAAAACAGGGTCATAATGTGTAATTCGAGCAACAAACCCAGGGAAATACCGGCTAGATCACAGGTCCCCTAAGACAGAAAGAGGCCCAGTTCTTCACCAGGCAAAGGGTCTGCTGTGAGTATTTCACGCTGCACTGTGCACAATGAATCACACAGCTTCTATACCCATCTGCACCCTGGGTCGCCCAGTGGGGATTCCTTCACTGCAGCCATTCAAGGCGAGATGCTATAATAAACCTTACTAATAATACTTCCCAGCTCCACTGCAACTTTGTCTGCAAGCACTTTGCAGAGAACAAGAAAACCATTTGTCTAGAGGAGGATGAAAAAAAGTTTGGACAAGACAGCTTGCTCACCTCTTGCATGCCTTTGTTTGCTATCAAACCACCTTAAGGGGTTTAGTGTTTTTTTCGTTATTACAGCCTAATAAGAGCCTTTGGGAAAAACACAAGAATGTATTCAATAGGTAAAAAATCCAATTTCTCCAAGGCATTCCTCATCTCAGCTGGAGTATTTTTGTAGGGCTTTAAACAGGGAAAAGCATACACTCTCTAAGGCTTGCAAACATGTATGTATTTCCCTGGTGATGCACACAGGGGCAGGAGAAGTTAGCATCTAAAAGCAGAGATGTTTTTGCTGTGTTATCCTTCAGGGCTCTGATCGTCTCCTGATATTTCAATTAGTTCTGTTAGTAGGGACAGAGAGCAATTGGGGTTAAAAGGCGTACCAGGTCAGAGCAAAGGTTTGCCGTCTCTCCAGATCGGTTATTAAACCAGCCCTTTGGCAGCAGCCCATTTGTTCAACTTTGGCTCTCGCTTTTTACTGGAGACTTGCTAGGAACCAGGGTGAAGACCCCTAACTTGTAATGTGGCAGCAAGTCGTATATGCCCCTTTAATCCTCTCTGGCTGAGTGGGAGTTATGAAACGGGTCTCCATTAAGATGTTTCTAATTGAATTGGTCTGTAAGAGGAAGGCAACTTCTTTGCTGAAGCCTTTGGCCTCAGTCGCATTTGCTCCTTGCCCTCAATTCCCCCAGTCCCCCGACTCCGGGTGGGAGGCAGAGTGCAGGGGTCAATATCTGCCTACGCAGCCCCCTGCCCTGCAGTTCCCCAGCCCTCGGCAGCTCCTGACACAGACAGCCTCCTCCAGCTCACCGCTCCGGAGAGTGGGGATCTGCCTGGCAGAGCAGCTAAGGAGGAAAAGAGAGAACTTTTTTCTCCAACGGTGGACTTTTTTTCTCCACTGATGTTAGCATCCTGGGCAAGATGCTGCGTCTGCCCAGCCAGGCAAAGCTGGAGGGGAACCATGTCCATTGCCCTAGCATTACTGGATCTTGCCAGGCACGCGATTTCTTTTCACTGAGACTCTTGGGAAAATGGTCTTGTAGAGCATCTTGCAGCGCTTTCCCTTTGTTTGTACCCAGATGCCTCTTATGCCAATGTAAATCCAGAATCAGTGCATTGACTTCAAAGCAGCAACATGCGGCACTGAGTCAGCGGGTTTGCTCAAGGGCAGAATCAAGCCCCCAGGGCCTATGTAATTCTGGGGGTGGGTGAGGTTCCTGCGCATTTAAGAGCTGCATCACAAAGGCTGGGCCAGATTATCTACCCTTTCCATCCAGCTCTGCAGCAAATGGGGAACAGCTTGATCCTTTAGGGCTGACAAAACCCCTCAGCGTGAGGCTGACCACAGAGAGCAAGAAGTAGGTAAAGCCAGCTATTATGGCAGTCCCCAAAATAGAGTCTGAGGGGAGGGCACGTGGCCAGATGCTGCTGAGCCTTGCCTGGGCTGGGCCTAGAGGGCTGCAGCCAGTTACTGTGGCCCACAATAGAGCAGACACACTGGGGCTGCTAGAGAGCTGCCGGGCAAGGGCAGGAGAAAAGCACTTCTTGCCACCATCACCCAGGCGTAGCCCAGGGAAAAGGGGGGACGCTGGGGGTGTGGCGCTGTATTTACACACTGGGTGGTAGGGATCACAAAGCTCAGAGTCCAACAGAGACTGAACTGGCCAAAGGTTGTGAAACAGGAGACAACGGGGTCCCCTCCTATCGGAAGGGAAGCTCGCCCTGTGTTCATTCTGATAACGAAGCGTTGAGCTTGCTAGGTACCAGCCACCTTGCCAGTTAGGCTGTCGTCCCTCCCTGCACCAAACAGGACACTTTAACACGCAGCTGGGGGCCACACAGCCCTGTGCGCATGTGTTAGCAAAACCGTTTCTGATCTTACCTCTAGATCCTTCACAGGCAGGTGGTATCACCAATGGGGGGGTCAGTCAGCTACACCATGCCTCTTTTGCCTCCTTGGATTAATAGCAGTTTCCTCCCTCTTCAGCATTTTTTGACAAATAAAAGCACTAAGGGACTCAGACATGCCCCAGATTGCCCAGATTAGGGCTCAGCACACCATGTGTTTTCTTAAAGAAGCCTCTTGCTCGTTCCCTGGCTCTGCCCTGTCTCTGTCTTTAGCGGTTTTTAGAGTAAGGTAACCTTATCTGTGACACTGTCTTTGTATTTAGACTAATGCAATATTATAAAATGTTGTAACACTGATTTGTCTGCCTCTTGCTTTCTGACGCTGCAATATGGTGTGGTGCTGATCTCTGATTCTCTGTGCACACACCATTTTAAAAATGAAATTAGAACGGCCTTCCCCAGAAGCCGTTCCTCTCTGCCACATGCAATAGCAATGTGAGCTGTGACTCTGATTAAATAATCTTGCTGTTGGGTAACTTTTTCAAAGAAGCTCTTTCTGGCTTGAAACGTATATCCACTTGGGCTCAGTGCAAAAAAGACTGTCCCAACCCTATGGGTTCAGCTCCCTTCTCCTGCTTGACTTGTACAAGCAGATCCCATCTGCAATTTGGGTCCTTGCATAATATAGCAACAGCTGCTGCTGGCCTACAGCACCTCATCCCACTGTCCATCGTGGAGGCCGTATTCCTGTCAGCCAAACCTTGCTGCCCAGGGTCAAGTGCGGCCTCTCCAGTGGGTTGTTGGTAGAGGGAAGAGCAGGGACTGCCGCTGCCTTGTCTGTGGAATCTGGAAGTAGGAGCCGGTACATGATGAGACAAAGGCCAGGAGAGCGAACACAGGAAGGTTTGGGATGAAGTCCATCTCTTTTTCTGTGAGGTGGATGGGACTCTCACTCCTGTTACTGAGTATCAGCAATGGCATGTATTTCTTCAGAAGTATACGCTAATTGGAGCTTTTAAGTCATCTGCAACTCAGTTTTAGTATAGATAGACATGGTGGGCACCAAAGTGACTGTCTGACTCTGCAAGACGATCCCAGCCATGACGACTTTGCATATCAAGGAATAAAGCGTGGCTGCAGCTAAAAGCCCTTTGGTGTTTTGGGTTTTTTTTTTTAATTCCAGTTTAAATGAGTTAGGGCTGAGGCAACATCATTTTATTTAATCCTAGTTATTAGTCTCTGAAGTTTTGTTTAATTAAAGCCAGATCCTGATGCTGTTCCATTGAATCGGCCTGGAGTCGGAGGGACAACACAGGGAGAAAAGAGTGGCACAGCTTGAATCTGGCCTGTAGATGATGAATTCCTCGGGGCTTGAGAGTCTCCTATCATTTGCCTGTGAAGTGCTGTGGTGCCGTATAAACAACAAATAAATACAATATTTCACCTTCCTTTTTAATTTTTGTTGTCTTACAGGCTTGGATAAAGCAGCATTTACCTGTGTTGTAAGAGCAGTAATGTCCCAGACTCTCTAGGTGTTACACAGACAATATTATGCACCTGGTATAGCCAATTAACAAAGGAGAAGCCACGTTGTGAATGCAGTGTTTGCTTCCCACTGGCTTCTTACATGCTGTGCCTATCAATAGAGAACAGCAAACATGTGTAGAGAAATGAAAGAAGCCTCTTTGATTGTGTGGACTTTCTAATAAGTGGCACTTTGCATTTTGTAGATCAAGGCCTAGAAATAACACTGGCAGTAATTATGCACATGTGGCATGTCACCTTGATGCACTGGTATGGAATTGAAGGGGAGAACAAATTTACATAACTAATCACTGACAAACAAGATAAAATGATTGCTATTAGCAAGTTAACTTTTCTCTACAATTACCACCCTGTGCTATCTGAGATACCCCATGTAGTATCTCTGTGAAGAACAAGGAGGGCCTGCTGTGCTTCAGATATCACTGTGCTGCCTTTTTCGTGGCAAATCATAGAATATCCTGTTAATTTACTTTTCATCCTTGGCTGTGAAACTTGGAATCATCACATAGGAAAAAGCAGAGAGATCAAGGCTGTTTCCCTCTGGCGTAAGTGTGAACAGAGATTACACAAAAATATAAATTGCAAAACTTGGTGGATCGTCTTAAAAACTGGGCTCATTCAGAACACAACATACAGGGGACCCGAAGTAACAGGTGATCACAAGTTTTGCGTGGGTTTTGAAATTGGATTATTTCGTTCATTTCAGATTCCAAGGGGACACATTTCCATGATTTCCTCTGCAGCTACTAAGCCTGGAAACACTCCGTCTATAGCCCTGAGATTTTCAAGTTGGTAACCGGAATCCTAGCTGTTGAGGTGTTGCCATTAAATACTGTGAATCTTGTCATTAAACCAGGCATTCCTCGCAGGGGTATGCTTCTCTTTGTCAGCTGGATGGCTCCTGTCTCTGGCAAACACACACTTCTTGTTGAGAAGAAAGTGACATAAGCTGTTGTATCTGGAAGTGGATATGTACAAGTCCTTACTCCTTAGATCACGGATGGGATTGCTGAGCTCCATGCTGATTTTCTCTCAATAATGTCGCCTCCCCGTCACCCTCTGCATGCTGCTTTTTGTGCCTGACTTTTTACATTTACACCACGAAGGGTAATGGTTTCTGCCTGCCAACCTGCCTCTTCACTTAAAAGCATCCTGCTTATCTGTTCCTGTGGTTCCTCTCCTTGATTTTGGGGTTGGGACCAGATGTGACTATTCAGCAGACCACGAGCTCACAAAAATTTAGTCTCAGGTCAGTGGCACTCTCTTCTCTGGTTCACATAAGGGTCAATGAAGCTGTGCCCTGGAGTGAAACAGCTGGAAATAATACAAGGTTCTGCCCAAGCTGCTCAACTGGCAAGGCCCGGAGAGACACATCTGGTTCAAGGGCTTTCCTGGTTTACACCGCTGGGCCTCAGAGATTCTGCTCTGCAAAGTCTGTCTCATGTAAGGGCTAGAGGAGAATTGACTGTACAGATATACTGAGGATAAACAGAAGCAGCTTCATGGAGTCTTTCTGACTCTTTTTTTACTTCTCTGTTTTTATTTAAAGCTCTGCTCAGAGAAATGTGACTTTCAAACCCATTATTTGAAAATAAAGAGAATTGAGCCAAAAATATTTAATTAACTACACTATCATTTTTCTCCCTTCTATCTGGAACAGTCCCCAAAGAAAGGGAAGGCAACTGTGCTCAATTAGCACAGACTATGCCAGACAACTGAAAAACAAAAATGGAGTGAAAGAATAAATAGCGTAGATGGAGAAAATGTCCTCCTTGCCACATAAAGCCACAGAGAAAAAACAGAGGATAAGGCTGGGGTAACACAGCCCCACTGTGGCTTCAGTTACTAACATTTGGGCCTGAAGATTGTTTGCAAAATGTGTTCATCGGAGTAGCCTGGTTCGTCTCACCTTCGTGTCTGTTTGAAGGTTCACTCTTCTCTGAGCCGGAGTCACATTGGCAAAGCTCCTCTTGTCTGGAGACTGCAGAAGAGTACCGGCATTATGGCGGGCTCGGAAGTCTGCCTTGTCCTGCATGCAGCAGTGCTGGACGGTGACTGCAAAAGCATTCACATGCTTGAGGTGGCCTTTTGTGCTGATGAGAAGCATCTGGCCTGCCCAGGGAGATTGTTGTGCCTCTGAGCTGGAAAGTGAACTCTAAAAGACATTGAGACTGTAAGGACATAGTCACATGTGACTCCACAGGCTTAGAGGTTTTCTTGCACTGGTGTGCAGAAGATCAGGGAGCGTGTTCTGGCATGCAGAGATGCTCTCCTAACCCTATATGGTGCGGCTGAACTGGGAGAAAAGGGGATCCAGCAGCTCATGTCCACATGGCGACCACAAAGCAGGACGTACTGGGCAGGCTGAAACATCATAGCCCAGAAGGGAAGCAGAATGGTCAAGTGTTTTTCAATCTAGGCAGGGAATTTCCCCAAAGAAGCAGGGGAAAATTTTATTCAGTCTTTTTTGGAAGTTCAGGATCAGTTTGCATAGGATGATCACTACAGCCATTAATGTATTTGAGGGTTTTCTAAGGGCTGGTCTCACACTGGACTGGAGGTAGTGGGTGTAAGAGCCAGAAAAAGGGAACAGCTCTCCTCTGGACAGCTATAGCCTGTTTTTCTGCTGATTTCAGAGGTAGGAGAGCTCTGGAGAGTTAAGGAAAGATCATTAAATTTTGTCGGGTTTTGATGATTATTGCTGTGGGGAAAAACATATCTGTCTGGAGTAAGAAAGGGATGACTTGCGTTTATGTCAAGTTTATGTCAGGACACATTTTGTCTTTATTGTACGGGGAAGAGAAGAAATGGGCTCTATGTGGAGGACGTACGTTGATGGTGATTTAAGTGATTCTCTCTGGAAATGACCACACCCTTCTGGCTTCTTGACTAAGCCACTTCACAAAGCAGGAAAGAAGGCAGCAAACAGGTAACAGAATAGAAAGTCAGTGTCATATCTGTCTTGTATGTATGCTTGTTTCGCTTTCTGATCTGTGAGTTTTTCAGGCACAAAATGACTAAATTTCAACAAGTTCAAATCATGCCTCAGATCATCCTATACAGCAAGTTGTTTACCCACTATATTACAGGCAAGTAATTTCAATATTGACAGATTGGCTAGAGCCCAATTTTGATATGCNAAATGACTAAATTTCAACAAGTTCAAATCATGCCTCAGATCATCCTATACAGCAAGTTGTTTACCCACTATATTACAGGCAAGTAATTTCAATATTGACAGATTGGCTACAGCCCAATTTTGATATGCTACTATTAGCATATTTTTACTGTTTCTGTGCTTACAAAGGAACCAGAATGTTCCCTGGCAGTCAAGGCTAATAAGTATGCAAATCATGATCTGTGCTTATAGGCACGCTCTTTTTTGGTACATGAATCAGTATGCCAATTTGGCGCTCGCCTTTCTGATCAGAGATAAACAGAGCTGCAGGGATTAGGGTGACAGATAATTTCTCCGGAAAACCGTATGGGTTTTGAAACATGCAGAATTGTGTTTAATCCCCATCACTCTGCACAGTGGATTTGCTATAGGAGAAGCTACTGACTGAAGGGCTAGTACACAGGTTTCTGCGCCAGAATATGTAAACCCATGAGGCTTTCTACTTTCTTAATGTCACTTTTAAGCTTCTGTCTTCAAGATTTAGTAAACAGTTTTGTATCTAAAGATTTTAGGGCCTGAAAGGAGATTTACAGTACTAAGGGATCTGTATAAACCAAGAGCATGTGAAACAAGATCTTAGCACAATCAGTGATCATGGATAGCAGGCATGTAATTCTCAAGCTCACATATTCCCTATCTGTGTGCTCTCTTCAGTCATCACCATCTATCTCAGTATGATGTATCACACTTCCTTAGTAGCTCACATCTCTTGAGCATCCCCTCCAGTCTACTCTTTCTTTTATTGACGAGGTCCGCCACACGAACCTGTCATCGCTTTGTAATATAAGGGAAATGGCATCGCCTTTTCTGTTCCTTCAGTGCTGCTTTTTAACTGTGGGACCACTATTCCCCTCCTTCAAAAGAGCACTTTGAGAGTGGACATCTGAAAAGCAGCAAGGCATTTAGATATTATAGCAGTGGAGGTCATTGGAGCACATAAACAGACAAAATTATACTGGAAAATACTGAAGAAGATCAAAAGAGAAATTGAAGACTTCTTTCATGTTGCAAGTATTTCTTTCTCTCAGCCCCAGCCAGTCCATCATGTCTCACTAGTCCTTTGTTATCTGCACCCGAATTCTCTCTACTTACAGTAATAGCTACTGTTTAAGTCTTAGGTATAACTCTTTTATCTCAAATAACACTCCTTTGAGAGCATGAGCAAAAGGGCTGCTAAGTGTCATCCCTCTTGAATGTAAACGAGAGTCTCTCCTGTGTTTGAATGCCAATGTATTTGATCTCGAGTCAGACCACGTAGTGGATGATTTGGGACCTTCTTTGTGTGTGCTGTTGCTGATAATTTCTTTTATAATTCTTGTTATTGTCTTTTCACTTGGAAAGCTTGAATGTGCAGCTTGCTTTCTGTTGCCCATTTTTGCCTAGAGAAATAAAATGAGCTTACTTTGTTCTTTTTCCCTAGCCTCCTTTGGTTAGATGCAAGCCTTCCTTGCCACCTCTGGAAACCCTCTGAACTCACTGGAGAAACTTTCCCTGTAGAGCAAACTAGATCGTAATATCTGAAGAAAACCAAAAATAACTAGTGCACAGGAAGCTCTGAAGTTGCCTGCACTTTAGGGGAATGCCAGCTCAGATGGCACTTCTTTAAAAGCCTGGTACATGTTTCCAACTGCCAAGGTCTTGCTGAACATATGGCAGGGCTGTGTGCCACATCAGGACCATGTAGGACCTCATAGAACCTAAATTGTCCGGTGTGATTTATTCAATTTGTGAAAGTCTAATCTTAGATTTAGAAGTCCTGATCTCAGTTTTCTGCTGTGTGACAGATGTACTGGGGCTAATTTTTAATCTCTGTGGGCTCCATTTCCCTTCTCTAAAAGAGGTGCCTTTTGTACTTGCGGTGAGAAAAGGTAAGGAAATTAAAGCATTCAGATATGACTTAAGGCAAAAAAGGTACCTTATGCTGGGAAATGTTTGAAGGAAAAGAATGAAAACCCAAAAGAAATGAGAAGGTAGAGCTCTTAGCAAAGAAACAGAATAGGTCATCGAGATCAAATAAGGAAAAAAAAAAAGGAGATTTTGGAAAAACAAAACGTTCAAGACATTGCCCACTGCTACAGAAAAAAAAAATTGTAATGGATGAATTCTATCTGTGGAATTGTGGGTTAGTATTCAGATTTATCCCATGTCTCTTAGATACACGGACTTCTTGTTCAATCGTAATATTGATAAATTGCCTTAGAAAGGAGTTTTTCTACTTAATGTGCTTTTAACAAATGCTCATAGGAAAGTTTACAGCAAACTACCCAGATGTCCCCCAAGCCAAAATGATCATGTCTTGGCTGGTCTCAGGATGCTAATAATTGATAGAAGTTGGTCAGTGGCATGGAGCCCAAATGTGGCCTTGACTACATGCCAACTGCACTTAAAGAGTTTGCATAATAGCCCTAAGCTGGGAGTCCTTCATACTCATCCCATTCTCCACCCAGCCACTCCCGTAAGCATGGCTAAACGTGACTGCTCAGGCACAATCTGAGCTCTCCAAACAGTGTGCTCTCCTCCACTCATGCTTACAGATTTGGCATAGAGAGTCTAGTTTTGGGGCCATCTTACCAGGCAGTACAGACATATTCTTTGGCTCTAAGTCCTATAGAAATATTTCCAGTGGACTTCAGTAGGCTCTGGATCAGAATGCTAACCCCTTCTGTAATGGATTTCACTGCAAGCAGCAAAGACCGTATCTACATCTATACTTTATGACACTTTGTCTTGCAGAAATGATGGGAAGTATAGAATCTGCACTGCTGGAAGGAAGAAGAAAGAGGGGGTTAGACATCCATGCTAAGACTTAAAAATGGAAACAGCACACTTCCTGAAGACTCCTAACTTAGAAAACATTCACCACTCATGAGGAAAATTGGTTTTCCAAGTGAAATCCTGAGGTAAGTGCCTAGGCTTCTGATGAGAAATTGTATTCAATACTTAGGCTGTTGACCACGCAATGAGTAAAATTTTGTCAGAGTGGAGCTTCTATTTCTGCCAAAGGTCTAACCGTACCAGACAATACACGGGATCAACATCCATAACAAAGTAACCCCTGTGCAAGCTAAAGGCTGAATAAAAAGATAGTGGTCTATTGCCCTGGTTTTACATAGTCACTCAAATGTCAATTAACATCTGAGACTCCTGTGCAGAAAACAACAGCGTAATGGACATGTTCTCAGTTTTCCTGCAGGATCTTGCAGTGTCTTTCCAAGGAGAGTAGATAATGGGGTAAGAGACATTATTTTATGTGTTACACAGAGAGAGGGAGCAGAGCTATTCAAGAGAAGGATCTAGGTTTCCTTTCAATAAAGATGTGCCTGACATAGCAGTGAAGCTAAGATAGTCTTGTTTCATGGAGATGTGGTAAGGTGATTAAGTTTTGCAGGAAAACCATCTTAGATAGATCTTCCACTTGCCCACGTTCCTGATGGAAGGAACATTATATTCCTGCTGATGCTTCAGAATCAGCATTTGCAAATGTTTCCTGCAGCTATTTGTTTTCTTACCTAATGACCAGGGCTTGACCGGGCTATTTGTGGTGGGTTGACCCTGGCTGGACACCAGGTGCCCACCAAAGCTGCTGTACCATTCCCTCTGCCCTCAGCTAGGGAGAGAAAATATAATGAAAAGCTCATGAGTTGAGACAAGGTCAGGGAGAGATCATTCACCAATTATTGTCATGGGCAAAACATATATGACTTGGGGAAAATTAATTTATTGCCAATCAAATTGGCGTAGTATAATGAGAAATAAAACCAATAAAACTTAAAAGCACCTTCCCCCCACCTCCTACCTTCTTCCCGGGGTCAACTTCACTCCTGAATTCTCTAACTCCTCCCCTCCACAGGCGCAGCGGCATGAGGAATGGGGGTTGCAGTCTGTTCATCACATGTTTCTGCCTTTCTTTCCTCCTCAGCAGGACTCCTCACACTCTTCCCCTGCTCCATGTGGGTCCCTCCCACAGCAGACAGTTCTCCATGACCTTCTCCAACCTGAGTTCTTCCCGCGGGCTGCAGCTCTTCACGAACTGATCCAGCGTGGGTCCCTTCCACGGTGTTCAGTCCTTCAGGAACAGACTTCTCCAGCATGGATCCCCCGCGGGGTCACGAGCCTTGTCAGCAAACCTGTTCCAGCGTGGTCTGCTCTCTCCACGGGGCCACAGGTCCTGCCAGGAGCCTGCGCCAGTGGGGGCTTCCCACGGGGTCACAGCCTCCTTCAGGCATTCAGCTGCTCCAGTGCGGGGTCCTCCACAGGCTACAGGTGGAGAGCTGCTCCCCCAGGGACCTCCATGGGCTGCAGGGGACAGCCGGCCTCACCATGGCCTTCACCACGGGCTGCAGGGGAATCTCTGCTCCTGCACCTGGAGCACCTCCTCCCCCTCCTTCTTCACTGACCCTGCTTTCTGCAGGGCTGTTTCTCTCACATATTCTCAATCCTCTCTCCAGCTGCAATTGCCGCTACGCGTTTTTTTCCCTCCTTCTTAAATATGTTATCAGAGAGGTGCTACCACCACCACTGATAGGCGCAGCCTTGGCCATCAGCAGGGCCGACCTGAAGCAGGCTGACATCGGCTCTGTCGGACACAGGGGAAGCTTCTGTCTGGCAGCTTTCCACAGAGGCCACATCTGTAGCCCACCCAGCTGCCCAAACCTTGCCATGCAAACCCAATAGACTATTATAATTAATACCTTAGGAAGAAAAGAGCAGAAAAATATATTAAGGTGTGTATCTTAAAGTTTGTTGCTCTTTAAAGAATGAGTATTGGGTCAATCCCGTGGATTAATGCCTAACTGCATCATGTATCAGGATCTACACTGAAACTGCTAATTTTTTCTCTTAAAAATACTACCACTGTATGGATGTCAAGAAGACCTCATATAACTGCATGAATAGCTTATGCTAATATGAAGAAAATCATACCTTCTAAAACTCATAGCACATGGATTTACAGTCATTCATTGCTTGTAGCCAAGGGGACCATTTTGACGATCTAAACTGACCACCTTCCGAGCAGAGGTGAAAGAATTAATCTCATAACCCGTTTTAGAAGTACATCACTGTTATTTGTGTTATGTGTTCGAAAGACATGCAATTTAGACTCCAATATATCAAATACGTAAAGATCTATCAAATCCCAGATAAGTTTTTTGAACAGTTAATTACTCTGACAGTTTTTGTGTCTCTCTAGGAGAGTGACCTGGTCCAGTTTCAGTTTCCAACAACTGACTCCCAACACGCAGTTCCCAAAGGCTGTCTGACACTTTCCCAGGCAGACCTTTGTAAAGTGTGATTGAGCAAAATTTTAACTTCAGATAGAGGTAAACTAAATGTATTTTGGGTGTCTTGGAGGAATTAAGTGTATTACATTGAGAGATATTTCTAAGTTTTAAGTACTCCTGCAGATCTTTTCTGCCCCTTTTTCAATTTTTCAACTTATTTTTTGAAATGTGGAAAACAGGATGAGTCAAAAAAGGTCTCATGAGAGCCATTCACAGAACTGAAGTTGTCTCCTTACTCTTCTATGAAATTCTATTGCTCACCCATACCACATCTCTATTTAAACTAATGGCCACAGCATTGCACTTGGAGTACCTTTAAGTGTCTATCATTGCTCCTTGGTGTGAGGCAATATACATTCCAGCATATATGAGCTGCAGTCAGCAGAGTGAGTGGAAGGCAGGTAGAGGCATTGTATTAGCTTGATGGTAGTAGATCCTAGTTATTTTCATGCTATTACTGCGTAGCACATGTTGGGGTTTTGTTGTGGGGTTTTTCTGTTTTGTTTTGTTTTGTTTTGTTTTTATTGCACAAACATATTTCACACTCCTTTTCAACCCTTGCTAAGGGAAAGGTTCTCCTTCCTTAAGCTAAATCTTTGTGAGGAGCGTCATTCTCTCCACCATTGTTTTGAGCTCTCTGTGATATAGAGACTCTTATAGGGATTTTTTGTGATGATCAGCACTGTTTTTCTGGACAAGGCTGACATCCACAGTGCTATAAGCATTTTTTTTTCAGCCATTCTAATAACTAGGAAATACTGGTAACTAAACTATCATTACAACGTGACTTACATGCTGACTTTTGTTGTGGCAACTCTGTCTAGTTGTGAGCAAAGTTGTAACTACATTAAATAAGCAGTCTTTTGCCCCAAAGAAAAAGGTTAATTTTTCACAGTTTGCATGCAGCAGCAGCTAAGAGTGTTCCCCACCCAGCTCCTCCTTCTGTACACACACTGCGGGATGTTGCTATGCAAACAATTCCTGATTCAGCAAAATATTCCAACACGCTCAGCTTTGAACATGCTTGAGGAAGCATTTGCTGTAGCAACAGAAATAATATTAGTTCATTGAAGCAACAGTTAGCAAAAGCAGGATAAAGAAGGTTGAGATGTGTGGAGAGACAAAGTGAAATCAAACAAAAATAAACATTTGCCTGCTTGAATGGGAGCAGAGTCCTGCGGACTGATGTATAGATACAGGATTTGGCACCTGCTTCAGAGGACCTGTGTGATGAGAGGCGATAAGTAACGGATCTGAGACCTCTTATGTGACAACCTTGTAAATTTACATAGAGAAAATGCCTGTTAGTAGCAACATATGGTCCCCTGAGGCTCTATCGCTTCTCACAGTTGCCGCTATTGCTGGCTGAACAGCACAGGGCAAAGAAAGGGAAAATGTTTCTTAGAAATGTTACTCCCAAGTGGCTATTGCTTTTAAAAGGTGTTTCTGTTAGTCATACTGAAAGCATGCTTGGGAAAAGCTTTTAGAAAGCATTTTTACAAAGTAAAGAGTATCTATGTAAATGTGAAGTGCAATTTTAAACCTCAGCAAAGGCTGGAAACAGTGCAGAAATGTACCTGATACATCTAAAATGCAGGAAGAAATATTTTCACAACATCTTCTCTAGTTTGCCTGTAAAAGGATCTTCTTCCTTGTCTGTGATACGGGCACCTGCCACCATTACATCTTAAGGTTTCTCAAATTTTCAAAGTCCTGGAACATATTTTGTCATACATCCGTAATAACCTACAGCTTAGACAGAAAATAACAGAGCTGCCTCTAGCCCATTGGCCATGAAATCATTCTCTAGAGATTCCAATCTCTTATGGCCTTGTTAAATCACCCAGGCCAAATGATTTGTCATACTTACCCAGGAATACAATTATTTTAAGCTCCTGTCAAGTGTCATCCAGTTCTGACAGCAGCATTCACTGTTCTGCATTTCTCCATACCCAAATTGGGAAAAAAAGCCACCACCACATTTAGAGATGGGAAATTACTGTACAGAATTTTACAAGGGCTAAAATTCACATGTGCTGGCTCATTAGTTCTGTCTAGAGTTTCTTTTCAATGTCCTCTGGATCCAGATATCTAGATCGAGAATTTTTCATGTATTTTGAATAGGGGTCAGCTGCAGAAGGTGGGCTTGACTTTTTCCTAATTACACCTGCATTGGACTGTAAAAGATTGGAAGCTATGCCACTGCTGTTTTCTTTAGTTCCTCTTTTTTCCACTTAGGAAGCGTATAAATAAGTGAGAAAACAAATACTGGAGCAAATTTCTTTCCTAGCTAAAGCACTGAAAATCATTGTGTGCTTTATGACATGAGAGCAATTGGCTTGCACTAAATGGTGTCAATGCTTGTTGAGCAATAAAGCTGCTCTGCTGCCACTGCTTCAGAAGCAGCCTCCAGTTCCAGGTACCAAAACCAGCCATGATCAGGGAACACTAGAGATCCCAAATGATTTCACGTCAGATGTTGTCTAACATTTCATCTGGAAGCCTACATCTCTACTCTTTTCCCTGGTTAAGGGTCATGAAACCTTGGAGATTTGTGCACATTCTTATTTTTAAACAAATCTTGTCTAATGAAAATGCAAAATGGGTAAGGTGAAATATCCATGTAAGCCTTCCCGAGAAGAAATTGTAGCCTTGCCACAGTCAGTCTCCCACTGACTTTACCGGACTTACAACAGCAACTGTGTGTGTTAAGTCAGTCACAGGTTTCAAAATATTTTAAATGCTTTCTCAAAAGTCATTTTGCCTGGAAAAAAGAGTCAATGGTAGAAGTAAAACCCAAACCCCAGGACAACCACACACATCTGCAGCAAATCTGTGTTACTCAGCACCCGGGACGTGTGCATGGTGCTATGCAGCAAGTCGTGCATAACAGCCTCTCTCCATACGCCACGTTCCACAGCCACCACAACTTACACATATGGCTTTCTAAAAAAGGACCCAGAAGCACAAATGAGCGCAAACAAGCTGAGCCACCACTCGTCAGCTGCCGTGTCATGTATTCCTGCCTCCAAATAGTTCTGCCCTGTGTTTAGGGAGCATCTCCCAGCTGGTGATCTCCAGCCAACTCGAAAGCACTCATGAATTCAGGACTGCAAAAGTCTCTTGGTGCAGTTAAGTGTAATTACTCCACCGCTGTCTTCTCCTCTTTCGTCTCCAACTAAAGAAACAAAGGAGACAAATTAATCACCAAATTCTGCCCCCTTTATTTAAGTTGAACAGCTCTTTTGTCCCAGAATAGTCATTGGAATCCTGGCAGAGTACTGTACTGATTAATTTGGGGAAGAGGAACAGATGCAGGTATGAAATGATTTGTATCAAGACTCGATAGAGAAGACAGAGACAAAAACTACTGGCCCTCAATTCGCTAGCCTGAAATTGTTGTTAGAGTAAGTAATCCATCCGATGGGACCTTTCTGCTGGGCATTGGCAGTAGTATGCTCAGCAGCGTTTTATATCACCTCTCATGAATCTACCATGTTAACCCAATGCAGAGCAAATTAGTGCTTTTTGGTAGGTTGGTATCTCTTTTCTAAACTCGTTATGATGAAAAGAAGTTTGTGTGTATGGCTTAAAGAAATGATACTGCCGAATTCTCTGTGGTTTATCACCATTTCCAAAGCAGGAGCTCTCTTTCTCCCAATGCCATCTCCAACTTCCTAATCAGTGCTGAAAGTGGTGCAAAGGAAAGCTAGGCTTTTGCTTGTGGTGAGTTGATAAGCATGTAAGTTGATGATGGTTTTGGTGGTTTTGAGGGATTTTGTCCTCCTCAGATCTGTAAGACTTTATTAGTATTTTCCCCCAAAACGTCTAACCCGCAGGTAACATTTTTCTACTAGAAGTGTTCCCCTGGAAGACTTACACCTTTTCACAGATTTTCATAGATGGTGCATTCACCTTGATCAACTTCCCCATTCCTCCCTCAAAATGCATTACAAAATGGGAAAAAATGTTCCCAGATAATTCGCAGGAGCGCGTTATACTTGCTCAGCGCTGCCTAACAATTAGTGTCACTTGGCATGTTACTGTCTTTTTCCTTCTAGAAGCAAATTCAATAGCTATTTCAATAGAACGGGGGTGGTTTTGGCAGCTATGTGACCCAGATAGAAGCCTCAGTTTGAGTATATTTTCAGCATTGCTATGTTGGCTTATCTTGGGGTTGGGAATCTGAAGCTCTCTGTAAGCATCCAGCTGCAGTGGAGTTAGGCAGCTGGAGTCCTGGCTGCTTGCTTAGGGCAAAACGTTAAGGGCCAAGCTGCATATAAAATGCCCTTGGCAACTGCTCAATGGAGGGAGGAGAGGAGAGAAGGCAGTAATAGTGGGTAAAACAGATCCTGGAAATAAGGAAGAAAAGAAGGCTTTGCTGCACCTGAGCTGGGGAGATGCTCGTATTACAGGGGCAGAGGATCTGAATAAACAGGTTTGGCGTTTGGTTTCCAGCTTTGCTTTGGGATACCTCTCAGCTCAGCAGAGTGCATGGCAAACAGGCATAGCGTGAAGCTCCTTTCTGCTCTCAGTCTTAGACCAGGGAGCTCTGCAAAACATAGAATGGATTAAGGGGGGTGTTAACAGACAGATTCACACCGTCCTGCTTTCGTCACCTCTTAGTCTGGGCAACCACAGTGTCCTGTCAGAAGGTGATTTAGAGCAAAGCTGGGTGCTGCCCTGAATGTCTGTGCTCTGCTGTGCCCACAAAGAACTCCACAGGGACACAAGCCAGCAAGTCAAGTGCCTCTAGTGTGGCAGTGTGTTCATTTTCCTGCCTCCAACTGCTGCCTCTGCCAAGGACGTGCCAGTGTGCTACACAGTCTGCCTTATTCTCTCCCTGGCTTGCTTGTTGTACTGAATTTTGTAGGCTGGCAGAAAGGTGGCTATGCCAGCTTGTTGTCACCTAAGAAAGCTCCTGTGTTGTGGAGTCTTTGATAGCTTCATTTGGGCAGCTTTTTTTGTTCTCTGTGCCATATTAGCAGGACAAATGGGTGGAAACTGGACCACCTATCCAACTTCCCACATATGATCTGGGATAAGTCAGTTACATTAACATTTCCCCTGCATTTTGTGACCACCAAAGGAGGTGTGGGTTGGCATGGCTCAACGCCACCTGCATGTTCCTTATCGTGCTGTGGATTGTGTCCAGCAAAGCTGGGGAGGAAAGCTAGCAGGTGACAACAGTGTAAACAGATTGAGAAGATGACTGTGGAGCTAGAAAACATGCCAGGTATTTCCAAATCCACATGCCCGCACTTAAACACATCAATCACAATGACTGGACCAAGATAACCTGTTGGCTGCTGGCTGGTGTGTCCCAAACACTGCTCTTACTGTCTGTTTCTGGGTCGCTTTGGGCAACTTTTACCATGATCACAGAGGCTCTGTATGAAGAAAGCACACAGATGAAGAGCACAAAGCAAGAATTTACTATCTAACATACACAACTGATAGTTAAGAATAATCAGCTACTCTAGGTGAAGCATTCTTATGGTCACCACCATAGAACATCTGTGGAGAAGGGTGGTTTTACACTGGCCAGCAGTTGGTTGAGGCCCCACAGGAGAGCTTAGCACCTTGAGCCTATTCTTTGGCTTACTTGTATGTTTTGATTTGGTCCTGTCTAGTGTGGGCTGTTCCCTCCCTACGCATGTTTCTGACAGTCTCTGTGGACAACCAGCTCTTATTCTGGACTGGAGACCCAGAACTGTAAGGCACGGCAGACTGATGACCTTCGCTTTTGTCCACCTTTGTAGACACTTACTGGGCTACAAGGGCACATGCCTTTTAGTTGCCTTGCAGATCCCAGCCAGAATGTATCCCATGTTTGTTTGCTGCCTTTTGGAACAGTCTGCCACAGACAATATCCCCAAAAAGACTTCTGTGAATATTTGACCTAACTAGCCTTTGAGGGACCCCAAACAATCCCAGTAAGGCTCAGTGGACTCTATAGATTTCCTTGCTGGCCATTCTGAGCACTGGTCCCGGTAGGAAAGACCAGCTTGTATGTTTGTGTTCGCGCTCTTTTCTAATGGATTTGCTGTAAGATGAGAGCAGTCTTTTGCAGCTAAGTCCCTGCCAGCCGCTCTGCTATGTGAGGCAATACAGTTTGCTTGCATTCAAGAGCAGAAAAATGTTTTGTATTGACAACAATGTAAGCATACATCTTCACTGGCCTGAAAGCTCCCTCCTAGCTCAATGACTCAAGGTCCCCAAGGATGATCACAAGACTGAGCAATGATGTTTAACTCTGGAGCCAGGGGAACTAGTGGTAGGGCACAGAGAATGGGTGGTTGCAATATATGGGAGACTTCAGGATCTGTGGGCTCTGTAGGGTAGTTGCACCTCTTATTCCTGCCTCCTCTACCCATCCTCAATCATCAGGCAAAGAGCAGCAACTGCTCCAAGACAAATGAGAGGCATGTAGATGGGATGCATATGTGAGAATGAGGACTTGCAATAAAGTGCATCCTATCTAGCATGGACATTCAACAGGAAAGCCCTGCCTGAGGGATGGCTTAATTTAGGTGTTTGTTGCCTCTAAATGGTGTTTTGCCAGGTACACTTTTAGAGGAAAGTGATGGAGTCTTGATCCGTCAGCAACAGAGCTGGCTCAAACCTGTTAAACTTTCATTGCCCTGGTTAGTGCAGACCACAGAGGGTGGGGAGTTAGCCGGGTATGAAACGTGTTTATCATGCAAGACATAAAGAATTATTTGTCTTTATTCATATCTCCTAACTGATGACTTCAAATCACTGTGAAAGAATGAATGAATGGAGTTTCCAAAATCCTTAGGCAGAAATTTACTATGCTTATCTTCTTACTTTTTCTTGTTTAAGCAAATGGGGAGAAACAAGCCATGAAGTGTCCAGTCCTGCTGCATCTATCTACATGTTGAAGAAGTGTTTAATCCCAGACATGGAGGATATTTTAAAGGTATCATGGACCAATCAGTTCAAAGAAAATATCAGTTACATATGTGGTTGATGATGCATATAAAACTTGTGCATATATATGCATACTGGGCACTCTATTCCAGCTGCAGATTCTCCTCATCAGTATTCCCCAACCCTGTGAGACCAGCTTTCATGCTCTCCCTTTTCTGCATCTGTGTCAAGTACATGAGTGTATTTATTCACTTGAAGTGCAGAATGCTTAAGATGCTTAAAGTGAAGCATATCCTTTAGGGTTTTGCTGGACAAAGGCCAAAGATGTGCAGTGTTGCTGTTGTCTTCTCACATACATGAGACACCCATTAATAAACAAATAAAACAAGTTCTGTCATGTGCTAATGGCATTTTCCCCTTGATTTGCCAGCCTGTGTGTTTTCCAGTGCAGATGTTTTTGAATGCAAACAAGGAGAAAACAGCACTGAAGTGGTCAATGTTTTGGTTTTCATTTCATTCCAAAATTACAATTTTAAGAATGATTTCCCCTTAAATCTTGCATCTGTGTGTGCCTTGGCACCTAAAATGACACCATTTGTGGAGCCCTGAAAGGAGCAGAAGTGCTGACACATACAGCTTCTCTCCAGCTATGGGAAAGTGCCGTTATAATTAATTCCAGGGATTCTCTTCATTGCCAGTAAAATTATGATGTATTTTCCCCTTGTAACCTGAAAAACAGCTCCAGGGTTGAACTTTTGTCCCGACCCTTACTTTTCATTTCACATGCGTTAAAAAATAAATACCTTTTTTTTGAACTTTGATCCTCTGCCAAAACTTGTATAAGCATCAGTTCATGAAATAATGTGTTTCTTCTAATTTATGCGAATAATGGAAAAGCATTTGCACTGATGCTACAGATGGCTGTGCCCTGTCTGCGGCAGCCACGTAAACACATTAGTCGAGATCTGAAACTTCTGTGCTCTTATGAAACAGCTATAGCACCTAACAGCTCTATTGGTCTAAACCCAATGGCTCTGCCACTCTGAGAAAACCTGATGGACAAACTGTTTCTTTTACATTACTGTGATGTTTTCCAAAGCGCTTTAGAAGTCAATGATGCACGAGCCGTGGCTAACGCTGAGAAAAGCTGCTGAAGATCTATATGGATTGTATGTTGAATAACCCTGTTTTCTGAGCTTGCCACCCAGGCTGCCCATGTCATGTACATCGTGTGCTACAAAAGATCATTAATATGAGCTCCTGCCCTTAGTCAAAAATGATCAGCTATGAAGCTAGAAAGAGACTGTGTCCATGTTGAGGGGGAGGGATGGGTGTGCAATCAACAGAGACCTTTCTCCTGGGGTCAGCAAGCTTTGGATAAAGCCTTTGGCTACCAGGAGCTGCCTGTGGCCATCGATCGCACCTCTGAGAGCACACAGGGCTCCCTCAAAGGCTGTCCCGATGGGGAGTACATTGGACCATTCAAGTCCAGAGACAACGGGGTTGCGACATGACAGCCATAACACAGCAGACATCCAAAACGCAGGGCGTTGAACAGGTTAGCCAGCTTCTTTGTGAAATGACTCTTCATACTATTTATTCCTCTTCGGTAGCAGTTCTAACAGCTTTCTTCCAGTGCTTAAACTGATAAGTACTAAAAAGAAGATCAATTGAAAATGACCACTGCAGTCGCAGTGAGTTGAAAAGGCTCCATTAATTTGAACATACCTCTTCCCCACCTCTGAAACATTTGCGGTTGCATTGAGTGTCACAGCGTCTTGGGTGTGTGCATCTGTCCCTAGAGGGCTCAGCATCTAAGCAGCATCTCTCATGAGCAGGTGCTGGCTGCTTGCTTGAGTGTATTTATTTCACTGAATGACAAAGCACAGGGTTGCATAAAACCTCTGCAGAGTGTCTCCAAGTAAGTCTCTGATAACCTCTGTTTCAGCCCATTCCTCCTGCTGTTTGGATCATGTCTGCTGCGTACGCTGTAAATAAGGAGCCTACTTATGCACAGAGAACAGGGAGTCTGATGAATGGCAAAGAAATATAATTTATAGGGAAGTAACCCAAGAAACTGCGCTGGAATCTTTTCTCCCTAAATAATGTGCATTTTAACCTGACATAGAACATCCAGGTCTTATGCTGAACCATGTTACAGTGAAATTCGTCGCTGTATTACCTTGGTGAACTTCACACAGCAGAGGCAATCCAGGCTGTGTAATGGCTTTGGTGGAAATTCGGAATTGAAATACCGAAAAGGCTCCCTTTGTTCAATATTGCTGTTCAGGAAGGGCCAAAAAATCTGGGGCTAAAGCAGAGGCCCTGTGGGACTTTCTGCCCTGGGTCTGCTGTTTGTCAGAACTTGTGGCAACAGCCCGGGTGCATGAACTGCCCAGATCTCATGCCCTCCCAAGCCCTTTCCTCCACTGTTTATTAATCTTCTTTTGTAAGGCTCCTCCCACCTATAAGCTCCAGCTCTGGCTTCTCACTAATTGCCACTTAAGAACCAGACTGGTGATTTGGACAATTAATAGCCTAATAAGTGAAAGAACCTTTCACCTCTGGGTTGGAAATTCAGACCGAATGCACAGCAGTAGTCTGGGGAAGTCATTAGTGCCAGATGGCTCACCATCAGCCAGCTGAAATGCAGCGGGTACCCTCATTCCCTTCCTTTCTGCACAAGGTACCGTGTCACCAGCTACCACGTCCCCTGTGCTCCCATGGCCACAGGGGCACAGCCTGCTCCAGGCAACGAAACGGCTCCTCAGCCCTCCTAGGCTCCATGGCACCACGTTGCCCAAAGCTGGGGGTGACAGCAGCTTGTTGCTGTCCGGCACTTGAGATGAACCCCACGAGTCCTGCGAGCATCTACAGGCTAGTGACCTGGGCTCGTGCACAGCACGGGCTGTGCTCGAGGTGGACAGAGCAGGTCAAGGTTTTGGCTGCCCACCCAGCCGCCTTGACAAGTTAAAAAACATTTGCCTGGCACACTCATATTCAAACTGAAGTCTTATTTCTCATGCAGCTTAAATTACATTCTAGCTTGGTGTTGCTTATTCTCTGTGACCCAAATTAATGTCCCTGTTTTAATTATCTGTGTCAGACTGAGTGCAGAGAGAATTCAGCGCTGGCGAAAGCTGTTGGATTCACAGCAGTGGAAATGGAGACTCCCTGTCCAACCCACA
Source organism: Steatornis caripensis (assembly GCA_013398225.1). Taxonomy (NCBI): domain Eukaryota; kingdom Metazoa; phylum Chordata; class Aves; order Caprimulgiformes; family Steatornithidae; genus Steatornis; species Steatornis caripensis. The sequence goes on along the minus strand of VZSC01013940.1, from coordinate 3,620 downwards.
CAAAGCTGCTTGAAGGACTGCTGCAGAGCCATGCACCTCTCATCTGCCCCAGCCGGGGCTGGGGACCCTGCTTGTGCGACCCTCATGAGCCTGTTCACGTACACACTAACTGCAGAAGCTGCCAATGACATCTTGCGATTTCATTCTTGCACCTACAATGCTGGAGACGTGGGGATGCGATGAAAAATTAAATCATCATCTCAAAGTCCAATTCATGTTTTAAGTGCATTTCCATTCTGCCCTCTGCACTCTGCACAGCTAACTGCAGGTGGCTGTGGGAAACCTGCACCTGTATTTCACAGGGAACTGCTCCCCTTGGTATTCACGTCTGCTCACTGAAGAGATGCAAAAAAAGCCCACAAAGGTCCTGGTAAGCCATATTTTTTCAGTGTGTGGGCAACTCTGCACAGGTGGGAGTCAAACTGGTATATTCCCAAGTGTCCTCAGTACCATTCCACCTTAGCCAGTGGCCTTGCAGCAGAAAAAATGCAGGTCTTTGCCTCAACTTGCAGAGCAATTTTTTGGAGCAAACCTGTCATCACCAGTATCCTAAGCTGATACTGTGAATGGTGATGAGGATGGAGAGGTTAATATGAGGACAGCTGTTTCATTCTATTTCTGTTACAAGGACAATAGCTGCTGGTCAAAGGGGAGGGCAGGCAGTTCAGCATGGTGGCATCTCTAAACGCCGCAGCTAAACCCGACTGGGCTCATGAGTCAGATGCCTTTCTTGCATGGCATCAGACAAATATCTGAACTGCAGCCCACAAAGAGTCCTTTCTTTCTATTTTAAGAGCTGTGTGAACAGAACTAGAATACTGCAGCTATTTTCCATTATGATTTATCTCTCCACACACTTAGAGTCCACCCTGGTCATGCAATAAAATCCCAGGCTTGGAAAAATTCTCTTCTCACGATCAGTGACTTCTGTTGAGAAATCCCAAAGTAAGGAAAAAGTGTAAAAAAAGCACAGAAGTTGGTGGTGCAGGCAGAGACAAAAAGAAGAGAAGGCAGGTAGAGAAATCAGTGCAGGAGAAGATATGCCCAAATTCATCACTGAAAAGAAAAGAAGATATCAAGAAGTGCAACAGCAGTTGAAGGAGAGGTGGAAAGAAAGCAAGACTGGCTATTCAAGCCATTTGAAAATGTACAAGTGTCACATAGCCCTATGAAAGAGGTCAGGAACTAATGACAATGTGACTTCAAAGAAGCTCATGGTGCTGACCTGACGTGGCCCAGCCTCAATGGCAGGATGCCTCTGGCCCCAAAAAGAAAGGAGCTCCAGGCTAGACCCAAAAGTCTCTTTGGTGAACCCTCCCTCCCAAGGCAGTGGCCCTGCTCCCTCAGTGTCAACTGGCTCCTGGCTCCATTCGAAATTCAACCAGCCTGCAAGAAAGGAGGTCTTCTCCACCCACGGCCTGCCTGGCTCCAGAGCTTCTCCTCTGATTCTGTTCCAGATCTAAGTTTTTCCTCATGCCAGGCTAAAAACCTACAGGTCTCTCTCTTCCTAACCTCTGAATTTTACGAGGTCACTTAAGAAGTTCAGAGTCTCTAATGCTGTTTCCTGAGGCAGGGCATTTAATTGTGCAGTACAATAGTTTTTGAAGAAGATAGAGTCTGCTGAAAAATGGCCCATTCTGCTTTAAAGGCAAGAAATAAAACTTCAGGTGTCAAATCATGGTACTTTCTTTCACTGAAAGCAGACCGCACATTTCGAAAGATTCACAATAAAGTTCAGCAAATAACTTTTTGTCAGAATTTGCCCATAATGGACTGAATTCCAGCAAAGAAAAGAGATAATGAGAGGCTGCTGGTCTCTTGGCCCAGGCCAGCAGCGATGCTGTAGGCTGTATGTAGTGAGCAAATCGTACCAGCCCTGTCCCTCCAGGGCTGGATTTTAAGTGTTAAAATTCTTGCAGCTCTGCCACCGCTGCAGCATGCCCTTGGGGCCTTGTTCCAAATTTTTGTAGCGCATCATTCACCCCCAAGAGAGCATTTCTTGTTTATGTTTCAGAGAAAAACTTAGTTTTTTCCCCTCCCAATCAATTCACTAACATAAATGCCCTCAGTGCACAATTTCTAACATCGACAGTACTGTACATCTTTACCTCTCCAGGGTATTGCTCTCTTCTTTGCAATAAAATAGGTCTGCCGCAGTGGGAAAATTCTCGACTTTAACTTACACACAGCAGCTCACTTTTTTCTCAGGATGCAATAGAGAAATACACCAGCCACTGTTCCCATTCTCAGTATTTATTTTATTATTCACACAAATGTGAATCACTGATCAGCATCTATCTTCAATCACCATAAACTTCCTGACTAGCTTGCTTTGTCTTTTCTCCAGGCAGCCAGCCCAGCTGGTTCCCATAGGTACTAGCAAAATAAAACCCTGAGAGAGAGATCTAACATTTGATTCTTGCAAGCAAAAGCTTCCAGTATTACAGCCCAATAAAGCATCAATCAGCACCTGGCAATGTTCCTTTCTTCTGCTGCATCAGCCCAGCCCCTCTCTGATCTGCGTTCCCGCCAGCGGGAAAGAACCTCATTGAAATATTGACCAAAATAAAAATCATTCCCATCAATACGTACTGTTACCATGAGCTATAATTTTGTTCATTCATTATTATGCACAGTGACAGCCTAAGACCAGTGTGAGCGCAGGGCTGTGGTGGCAGTCTTCAAGGCTGGTCTGTGCCTTTCCGCAGCGTTTCTGTACTCACGCAGCATGTAAAGAGAGAGGGCCACATCAGCTGGAAGAGCAAAACTGACAGTAATGGCACCGCATCGATTTTGACTCGCTCAGCTCCTAGTTCCTAATGTTCAAAAGGGATGGTGTTGACTGCGCTGCATGTCTGGGGCTTTCTCTGCTTCTCGCTTTAGGTCATGCTTAAAAACAATATTTGTCCCTAATTCAGAAATGGTGCACAAGACTCTGAAATGCATTCACCTGGCTTACCTTGGAGGGAGAAGGATTGCTCTAAGGGGAGGAACCAGAATGTGACCAGTGTCGTGGAGCCCATCACCATTGCATTTATTTCGTATGTGACAGAAAAAATATGGCCCGGGATGATACTTTCTGGTAGATTAAGGTATTTTAGATATTAGTTGTTCATCTCTGGGTCCAAACAGCCTTTGAGAGAAAAGACACACTGTGGGCCAAATTACATGCTGTCTGCTTCTGCTCCTCTCGGTTTGCTCCTGAGCTGTCCTGAACGCACTGTCCAAAAAATGATTGACAACAAGCCTGGATGGGAAACAGAAAACGGGATCCAGAATAGCCTGCTGCCACATCTGTCCTGCACGGACTGCTGCACCATGCTCCATGGGCTGTGTCAGTTCCAGATGAGTAGCTACGCCTTAGCGAAACAGCAACCTTTCACCCGCGTCCCTTGATGAAAGAGATGAATATCAATAAATGCAAGAAGGAGTAGCAGCCCCCCAGACTCCTGGCTGGAGCCTGACAAGCCACTAAGTGCCGGTTTGGGTCTCCTTTTGGCCAGACAGGAGGAACTGAGCAAGTTAAGATGCCGATGAAGAAGTGCATGCCATGCTCAATGTCATACATGCTGGGAGAGAGGTTTGACTGCACCTGGATCCAGGAGAGGAGGTTGCAAGTG